>OY744545.1:23184457-23194457 GCA_963556195.1 Sepiola atlantica | reverse complement strand
AACGTTCTGCGTCATTGTTATAACTAGCTGCCTCCCTTCCTTCCAATAATAAGGAAGGAGATTAAAACATCAAAGTGAACGGTTCGCGTTTTTTTCTTTTTGTCATCAAAATTGAGTCGCAATCTGTTTCAACTCGCGATAGTTCAGCCCTAAAGTGTAAAAAGCAGTAGAAAGACTTACATTGGAAGGCAAATAGCAAGTAAGACAATCCCCACGGCTGAAATGAATTCGCAAAGAAATTCTTTACACTAAATAAAGAGTCAGCGGTAGGTTTATTATCTTTAAATCATCCGAAATAATGATGATAATTTTTAACTGAAAAATTAAATGACTGACGTAATTCTATGATTTATATGGATATCAGTACGAAAACTGGCGAAACATAATTTTGTCCGTCATTTTTTATGAAGGTTTTATATACTAGTTGTTACATAATGAAGGTGTATACTAGTTGTTACATAAGCAATCGCGTAATACGTGAGATAAATTATTGAATGTATATTGTTGTTTTTTATATTTAACGGTTTCCATATTGAATTTATATCCATATTATGTTTAGTGATAGTTTAAAAAGGCAAGCATATCGGCGGTCGCTTTCAAACATTTTATTCCCGATATTGATGTTTGAATCCACATGAACTGCTGGTCATCACAGTCGGATTGGTTCGGTCACGTCATGGCTTTTCAAAATCAGGAGTTCTATCGGATTGCTTCGATTCACTTTATGAGATATTTTAAATCAGAAGTTCATCGGATTGCTAATGTCACGTTACGAGTTTTTAAAAGCAGGAGTTCATCGGATTGCTTATTTTACGTTGCGAGTTTTCAAAAGCAGGACTCCATTGGATTGCTAATGTCACGTTACGAGTTTTTAAAATCAGTTCATCGGATTCACTTTACGTTAGAAATATCACCGTCATATACAAATATTCAATATTAATCATATTTAATAGTTGAATCAACATCAGCGAAGATGAACAATATATCTGATGAAGAGGGAAGAGTACACGGTCTTACACATAGTTGTATTATAAATAGGAACTGTGAAGAAATAATCAGAAAAATATCAATGTGAATAATAATGTCTGCGTTCAAACACCTGTAAATTTTTTTTGAATTCATTTTATTTTCCCCAAGCTATTGTTTGTGTTTTTTAATTTTTTTCTTTGCATTCTCGTTCTTTTCTTTTAAAATAGAACAGCAGTTACCCACACACATACACACACACACACACACACACATATATATATATATATATATATATATATATATATATATATATATATATATATATATATATGTGTGTGTGTGTGTAGTGGGGGTGCGTTTGTGTAGTTTACAGAGATACGTACATTATACATACACACACACACATATATAAACTGTGTTTCTTGCTTTATTGCAGATCATTATATTGTTAATAACTTCAATAATATTAATCGCACAAGTTTGAAATTTTGCACACTGAAAGAGTGCTCCTAAGTAGGTAAGATACCAAAATATTTTGCAAATCTATACTATATTTTTTAAGTTATAGACATTTATGCATTTGTTAGACACTTTCACTGTTTCTCGCTTTATTGCAGGTTTGTAAAAATGCCCCAAAATCGACATTTGACTGCTACTGAAACGCAAAGGGTTGTAGCTGGCCTTGCAGAAGGATTTACACTTCTGGATTTAGCCAAGGAACTAGGAACGGATAAGAGAACTTTGGTTTATTTTGTGGAGAATCCCAACCCTGCACCAAGGAAAGATAAGGTACAAGAAGGAGCATTTCCCCTCGCGATATGCGAAAAATACGCAGACAGATCATTAGGGTACCAAATGGTACTAGCGTCTGCATTTTTGGCAAAGCTGACGTTGTTCCGATGTCCAGGAAGACCAGATGCAGTGTCTTGAATGAGATTGCCAGGAACGTGAATCCCATTTTCAGGCCTGTCTTTAGCAAAACCCATAAGGGAAAACGCATTGCGTGGGCAGAAAAAATACATGAAAACGGACTTCCAACAGGTTCTATTCACAGATGAAGCTAGAGACACACTTGATGGTCCGGATGGATGGGCTAAAGTTTGGAGTCCTACCGGAGCTGCTATCTCACATCGCGTTCGTCGCCAACAATGTGACGGGGAGTTATGTTTTGGCCGGGTATCATAGGTGATAAATTAATTGGACCTTTCCGAGTGCCAGAGGGTGTGAAACTCACAAGCCAAGCATACATATCGTTCTTAGATGAGCATTTGTCACCTTGGTTGGACGACCTGCCTTTACTTTGTCTACGTCAACTGATTTTTATGCACGACAATGCTCCATCTCATACAGCAAAGGCTACGACTACCGTCCTCGCATCTCTGGGCATAAAGGGAGAGAGTCTCATGTCTTGGCCACCTTGTTCTCCTGACTTAAACCTGATTGAGCAACTCTGGTCAATTTTAAAGAGGAACGTTTATGAAGGAGGACAACAATTTACATCAAAAGATGCCCTCTGGAATAAAATTGTTGATGTTGCTAGTAGCATAACACCTTCCCAAATCAACAGATTGACTTCATCTGTTGATGGGAGACTGCAACGGGTAATTTCAAGAAATGGGAGATTTGTTGATAAATGATTCAATTTTGTGGTGCATATATGGTGATTTCTTCCTTACATTCATTCATATCGTTACTTATGATTTAAATGATTAAAATAATTAACCCTGCTAAGTCAAAAAATTTTCATCACCTATGGACTGTATTTTAACAAACCTGCAATAAAGCGAGAAACAGTGAAAATGGCTAACAAATGCATAAATGTCTATAACTTTAGAAATATAGTATAGATTTGCAAAATATGTTGGTATCTTACCTACTTAGGAGCATTCTTTCAGTGTGCAAAATTTCAAACTTATGCGATTTATATTATTGAAAATATAATGATCTGCAATAAAGCGAATAACACAGTTTATATATATATATATATATATATATATATATATATATATATATATATATATATATATATATATGTGTGTGTGTGTGTGGAGGGGGTGCGTGTGTGTTCAGATTACACAGAGATGTATATTTACCAAAATTGAGTAAGCAGCAGAAGAAAGGATGCCATCTTAATGGCACGAATACATTTTAATCTCAAGTCCATGAAAATTCAACATTTCATTTCTGTTAAAAATGTTAGAAAACGATTATCGATTTTGTTCCCATAAATTTAAACGATTTTAAAATCTGTGATACGATGAGTCTTATTTTCGAAAAAAAACGTGTTTTTTTTTCTTTCTTTTTCAAAATAGAAAATACATATTAAAATAAGCGAATATTCGAATATTGTTAAACAGCGAATGTTTGCTTTTATGTTCGTTTTTTTTAATAATCCAGTCAAATGTACATTCAAATTAGTCAATATTCGAACATTGTCAACGTGCGTATGGTAAGTTTACTTTTTTGTATTTATTTTATTTTTTATTTTCTTTGAAATATTTTCAAAAGCAAATATTTCAATTTTTCACAAATCGACAAATAAGCCTTTCTTCTTTTTATGATTGTTTTTTTCATTTTGTGATTGTTTTTTTTTATAATTCAATTAAATTAGCATTGAATTTAATGAATATTCGAATATTGTAAATAAAAAGATTTTTTAAATAATTTAAATCGTTTTTTTCTTTTCATTATTTTTCTGTTTTGGTGTGTATTTCTTTTTTTTTGCAAAATAATTTTATTTGAATCGGTAAATATTCAAATATTGTCAAACAGAAAATGTTCATTTTGTTCAATTTTTTTAATTTTTTGCTTTGTTTTATTTTTTATTTTTTAAATATATTTTTCTGCTTTTTTTCTTATTATGATAAGGCTTTTCGATAAAAAAGAATACAAATATTGAATAAATGCAAATATTGAATTTTAGAATTCAGATGTAATAATTATCATTCAACATTGTATTTGAGTGAGTTTTAATTCTATATAATAAAAGTGAACGTACGTATATCCGGCTCGCTTCAATAATCACATATGCACATTTTATATTCATAAGTAAAGAAGCAGAGGCTTAATCTTAATAGTAACTGATAATAATATAAAGAAAGGAAACAATTTCTTTCACTTTTAATATAGACACAAGCACATTATTATTATTATTATTATTATTATTATTATTAATATTAAAACTGAATGAAGAGAGAGAGGGAGACTTTTGTCTTTTTTTTCTTATCGATTAGTTTTGTCTTATATTCTCTTGTCAATAAGTTTTTGCCTTCTCATCGATTAGCTTTGTCTTATTTTCTGATGGATAAAAGAGAGATAGAGGGAGACGGGGGTTTGTCTTTTTTTCTTATCGATTAGTTTTGTCTTATTTTCTGATGGATATAAGAGAGATGAAGGGAGACGGAGTTTTCTCTTATTTTTCTTATCGATTAGTTTCGTTTCAACGATTTCAACCAATGAATAGGACTTAAATTGCGAAGCGGAAGTGAGTGAGTAAAGCTTGCTGGTATTAAAGTAAACGGACAAAAACCATAAATTGTTTGCATAAAATAAGAGAATTAAAATGACTATTGATTTAATAATTTTGATAAAACAAAGACTGTTAGACATCCATGACTCAAACGTGGTTGACAAATCAGGCATAAAGTAAAGTTTATTTGTACTAAATATGGTTGAATTGCAGAAAGGATTGTAAATCTGTTGACGATAGCATGGGTGGCATTTTTTTGTACACTGTATTTCGAACATATTCTTTCACGTTTGTTAAAAAACTTTTCTGACTAACTCTGATACACTTTGTCTCTCTTGACACTGCTTTCATTTTAGATGGGATGGCTCTCTTTAGCTCAGAAATAGTCTGGGGTTGTTTTGATAGACTTTACTGTTGAGATAAACCCACAGATAAAATTCTAGAGGGGTGTCCCCCATATTTCGAAGGGTGATAACACAAATACTTGTGGACGAATGAAAAATCGTGGATAAGTTGGACATAGACTGAATGTTATGTATACCAAATATAGTTAGATTGCAGAAAGGGTCGTGAATATTATGAACGCTTCCATGAGTGGCATTTGGGTTAACCTTCATTACTGGAATTTTATAATTTGATGTCAGTGATTTTAATCCTTTCACATTATACAACAATTTGATGGTTAAGTTGACATTTCATGAACTGGGACCTGATAAAATTAATCGGAATCAAATACTAAATCGATTTTATTTTAATTGATTAAAAATGTTGCCAAGAATATTTATTTGTTTGAATTCTGTCTTTTTTTATAGATTCACTCTCACTCGACGTGTGTAGATGTGGTTAAGCATATGCTTCAATTGTGTCGTTTTATTATTTATTCGCATAACAATAATTATTTCGATTATTTGTCCGCATCTCGGATATTATTCTCACAACGTTTTGGTCGATGTAACATCCGACGTCTTCAGGTGTGTCTTGTCGAACTTGAGAACTTTTATTTCTTACTCGGGCATATATACGGTATTTTGAATTTAATCCACGGGGTAGCTTGCTCTCGTTCTGTAAACCATGACCAAGTCTTAAATAATTTGTAATTGTATTCTTAGTATTGCCCGTACTAGGGATTGGATTTTCAACCGTCCAGAAGACTGTCACTTAGAACTGATTATTACTTAGTACTTTTATCCGTTGTGCCACGGTTGCTTGTGGACAATTTTCATACTTATAAATATGACATTTTTTAAAGTTCAAATTCTTAACAGACTCCTTATACGTTACCTTTTGGTTGGCTTAAAATTTTACATTAAAAAATCGTCGCCCAACTCTGCAGATCTTCTAAAGCGATTTGTATCATTTAAATGAGAATTTCTTGAAAATCATCACGGGAACGTCGATTCGCACACATCATTTAAATATACACATTAGTTGCCGGAAATGTAACATTTCTTACCATTTTACAGGCTGATGAAAGAAAAGGATAATGTGTGAGACGTGTCTGATTGCTTACCGTTCTGTCAAAATATCAGTCGTACCAACATTACATATGCAATAACGGTAGTTTTCTTAATCAACGAAGATGACAGTCTGAAGTTACCTGACAAAAGTTCTAGAATCAATTTGATTATACTATGTCATTGTTGTTATCTGACAACGTCCTGGAAATAATTTTAGTTCAGTAGATCATCAATGTGTTAGAATAAGAGCGAATGGGGAAGTAATATCTATACAATTGCCGGAAGTGGCATATACAATTGACCTACCTGAGCCAAACTGTTATTTCTAGAGTTTTACTTTTCTTAGATATTTTTTTATCGAAAGACTTTCTAGATGACCCAATAAATATGTTTTATTTTAAGTTTAACTTTGTTTTTAGTTTTTATATTTGCAGAAATAATTGCATTTGTTTTTATATATTTGTACTTTAAAATATCGAAAAGCCAAAAGGTTTGCGATTGCTGTTTTCATTTATCTTCGAGGTGGCAAATATACTTGAGATAAAAAGAATCCAATTCAAATAACAGACAAATTGAGAGGTTTGTTTTTCTGCATTAGATTTACCGAGAGCTTTTTCAATTGGGCAGTATTATTTGCAGATAGAAATCCGAGTAACTTATATAATTTGAGACACTCGCGGTCAATGGCGCTGGTAAAGTGTAAATCTACCATAGTCCTCCATTTCTGACTCGTAGCCCGAGCGTCTCTGTGGAATACTGCGTAAGGGTGACCAACTGAATTAACCCCCATCATGTTAGTTCGAATCCATTTTTCAACACGTTCTGTAAAGGGCACGTGTAGGAAACTAAAAAGACGTTTAGAACAAGAAAGGGGGTCCTTGCTTAGATCCTCATAATAAAGAGTGGCGATCCGGTCTTTAAATTCGTCTTGTTGTAGAAGTTTCATAGTCGCTACCGTATTCTCAACCATGTCCTTACAAATGGCTTTGGCTTCGTAAGATATATATTTGATATTCGCTTTGTGGACTCTCCGTCGAGAGTTTAATATTGCACGTGGGTCACGAATCAGGTGGACTATTTTCAAATCCGGCACCAATTTCAGCAGAGTTTCAGCCGTTTCCATATTCAGCCGAATTACCTTGACTATTCGATTCAAAGATGTGTTACAGAGTTGTTCCAAAATTGGCAGACATTTAGACACGACTGGTTCGATGCGACGCGAACCGACACAATCGTAAAAACTCTTACATGAGTTACATCCAGTAAACGCTTTCTGCGTGATGACGTTAATGTAAGATTGCCGAAAGTCGCAACGAAAATGAGCCGAGAGTGTCTTGATGTAGGTCTTCTTCAACGTTCGGCTGTCTGTCAAACGCCTGTAAACAAATATTCAAAATAGAAATGCGTTTATGGAATATTTCTTCAGAAATTCTACAAATGTCACTCACTTTACATGTAACATACACAGTTAAGAAATATTATAATGAATAAAAGAAAAAAAGAAAACTAACAATTTATATTATTTACGTATTTCGGATCGTCGTCCCCATCTTGACCGTTGTCGTATTCACAATGTTTCGACAGTGGTACTATGTTAGACCGGTGTATTTGCATTAATTTTAAGAGTGTTCGCCAACGGGCTGGGCAACCGGGATTCAGTCATCGGTCGATTCATACCAAAGACTGAGAAAATAGTGGTTGATGGCCCCTTGCTAAACACACAGCAATATAAAGTCAGAATCAGGGGTGAGTGGAGTAATCTCGGAAAAGATGTGGCGCCCTCCCCTACACCTCGGTGTAGTAGCTAATGACTAATCGACTATTGTCGACAACTTTACTATTAATTACTATACTAGTTGATCATACACGACGCTTCCTGGGGTCTTTAATATATGTTTGTCATATTTTACCATTTTTAAAGTATAATTACATGTTTCCAAATGAACAAATTAAATAAATGATGTAGGAGAGCATTAAGCAAACATTACACTTGCATTCTCGTGGTAAATATGTCAAAGAAAATAATTCAATTATCGTAAAAATTAAGTCATTTATGAGTCACGTGAAAGCTTCATGTTTCTATCAACTCAATATTATGGGAATAATCTTTTCTGTCTACACAATGACGATCGTCGCATATTAATAACTATTGCTCCTAATATTTTAAGATGCTGTTCATGCCGTGCTTTATGCTATACAGAAAACGCCTCGTTATTGTCATTGTTGCCACATGACTAATTCAGTAAAAGTGTTCTTGATGGCAGAGTCATTGGTCTGGAAGTGCCTTGGTGTATGCCAAACACGTGTTGAGAAATTCTTACCTCTAATCAGTAAGTGGCAGGGCCCATGTAATCGGCTTCACACCAACAATGAAATGTTTAAATAACGAATATAAGCGTATATAAATAATAAAATGGCTGACTTATTTCAGAATAAACTGTAATGCATATTGTGCTATTTTGTAATTAAGTAACTGTTGCAAATAGGTTAAAGTAGAAAATCAATTTAGCATATGATATTGCCTTAATGATATAAAAAATCATCATATTTTATAGTATTGAATTGTTGGCTTTGGAATTTACTACAATTCCCTCTATTTTATTGATATGAAGAATTATATATCTTTGCACGCTCAGAATGCATATACGGTTATCTAATTGTTATATTACTGTTTTTAATAAACGGTACGCGTAACCGGTAGGTAAAAGATAGTTTCGGGCCTCCGTAGAACTTTTTTTAATAAGAATGTTAGCAACTGAAGCTGCGAAGGTGATTAGCAAAAATGGCTATATGTTAATAAAGTTCTGAACCTAAACAAAATTTTGTACATAGCCACCTCTTTTTCATTTGAGATCAATTTAGCATTACTAGAAGCAAATAGTGTACGATAAATGTAGCTCTCTCAAACTTTTATTCCTGTAAGAAAAAAAAAGCAGACATTGTTTAAATGTAAAATAAATTATTATTTGGATTATCTTATGAAAACGCTTCTTATGGAAAAAAAGATAAAAATGAAACCAATTTCGGTATTACTGTAAAAGAATTAATGTTTTGAAACATTTGGTACTTAAAAATAAAAGTAAATACTTCAACACTTGTCATATGAAAATAATTTGTGAATGAACACAGGGAAATAGTGTTCTATAAACGTATTTTGGCTATCTGTTATTCTGGTAAGTGAGAATACTAGAACGAGGCATTGTAC
Source organism: Sepiola atlantica (assembly GCA_963556195.1). Taxonomy (NCBI): domain Eukaryota; kingdom Metazoa; phylum Mollusca; class Cephalopoda; order Sepiida; family Sepiolidae; genus Sepiola; species Sepiola atlantica. Next base: position 23,185,357 of record OY744545.1, on the reverse strand, counting down.
AAATGTAAAGGAAATTATTATTTGGATTATCCAATTAAAACGTGCTTTAAAAACAGATAAAAATTAAATACAATAGTCAGTATCGGTGTGATAACGTCATTCAACGTTTTAAATATATATATATATATATATATATATATATATATATATATATATATATATATATATATATATAATAATGGTAATAATCCAGGTGAAAAATATCCACAGGGTGGTAATCCAGAGAATTTTAACCGGGTTTATAAAAAGTGCTCAATATCAAAATAGAGCTTTATATTTTCCCTCATATATATATATATATATATATATATATATATATATATATATATACATATGCATCTATATATATATAATATATATATATATGCATGTATATATATATATATATATATATATATATATATATATATATATATATATATATATGAGGGAAAATATAAACAATGTTTCAGACAAAATGCAAAATAAAAATGGAATTGAAGATAAGCGAATTAACAAACTAACAAAAATATAAAATCAAACACATATAAAACCTCTACCAAGTTTGGAAATCAGAACCTTAGTATATATATATATATATATATATATATATATATATATATATATATATATATATATATATATATATATATATAAACTATTCCTTGCACTTGGTGGCTTCATATACAATATTTGTTATCAAACATTTTTACATCATGAGACACTTAACCCTGACACTGCAATTGCATAAATTGTCATTATTGCTGGTACTGTTATTGTTATTTCCTCTGCTATAGTTGTAAGTATTGCTGAGGAGTCTATTAGCGCTCTTATGGTTGTCTTTCTATTGCTTTTTACTATTGCTGTTTAATATATGTATGTTGTGATTTCTTATGATAGCATACATTCACGTAAAATTTA
>OY744545.1:23116957-23179457 GCA_963556195.1 Sepiola atlantica | reverse complement strand
TCTTTTCACGAGCCTATGAAGCGACCAGAATATCTTACCAGAGATATTGCCCAGATATGTATTTATTTTATTATGTCCCTATTATAGAATATGTTTGCAGGTAGTTTTCTTGTTCTTCTCGGGTATTCTCTTCCAATCTATTTTGTCATTTCTGCTGATCTAATGGCGTCTGCTTCCATAATGTCCAGATATTTATAGCTATCGTGTTCGATAAGTGTCTTCATCGTATTTTGGTTGGACAGTTCCATGTCTTCTGTTGTTTCTAGTTTACTCATTTTTTCTCCAATCGTGCTACAATTCTCTAGTTCGAATTCCATTTGTCTGAGATTTCGGTTGTATTGATTAGATTTTATAATTCCGTTTTGTTTTGTGGAAATAGTTTCAAATCGTACATATACATGATTTTATTTTTCTATTGTGCCTTGTTATGTACGTACGGAATTGTACCTCTTGAATATCTTGCTGAGTGGAATCATTGCTATGACGAAAATTAGTGGCGATAGAAGAAAAATGCCTCTCTTGTCACGTGTTTTCCTCCAGATGTCAGTTTCAGTCTCCATGTTTCCATTTTTTCTCAATAAAGTTGATAATTTTTTTAGATATACTTTACTTTCTTATCTATGCTTAGGATATGTATTGTAGTCGATCCATGCCATGGTTATGTCTTTTTTATGCTTTTTACATTCTTCATGAACTTTTTGATCGATGTATAGCAAGTCATATTTCCTTCTTGTCGCTTTCGGCATCATTTTTGTTCCTTAGAGATTAATCCACGGTTATTAAGGGAGTTATAGAACTATTCTCTCAGTTTTGCCGTAAACATATTTCACACAATTGGAAGACAAGTTTTCCATTCCGTTGTTGCTTGGAAGTTTCCTTCTCGCTTTTATTTTCTATTAATGTGTTATTTTTTCCTTTAGTCATCCACTCTGGTATGTCCATTTTATGTATATATCTTAGTTTTATCTTAGTTTTTAATTTTCTTTGTCGGATATATTTTCCTCTTCTATCGTTTTACTGTTCTGTTTGCGTTGTGGTCCATTTCTCTTGGGTTTTTGTTTTGTTCGCTGCATTACCATTTCTTTGTATCTGTATGGTGCGTGTGAGATTTTTGTACCTGAATATATTATTATTATTATTATTATTATTATTATTATTATTATTATTATTATTATTATTATTATTATTATTATTATTATTTACTCACTAGAAGTGTTCATACGAGTCATTATCAGTGATTTATCACCGGCAATAGAAAGTGCTGTTTCCTGGGACTGAGTGACAACAAGTCTTTCCATATTTCTAGCATTGTCCGCCTCTTTCAATAATTGTGGCAAATCATTTTACGTTATCGTCACAGCCGTTAACCTTAGATGTCTCACTATTAACCACAGTTAGCCTTCTCTGGAATTTGAGTGATAATTTACCTTCCGAAGGTCCCAGTATTCTCTTGCGACTTACAAGTGGAGGTATGCTTGGTCCTCTCTCTCCTCAGTGATGTCGTCCTCTTTGACTCTTCATGACATACTTGATCATATTTTGTTGTACCAACCAATGTTAGTCGCACAGTTTTTGTAACTTTTCTGTTTCTTGTGAAATGAGAATGTAGGATTGTTCAGTTTTCTGCGATTCGTAAGAATCTATTTATAGAAGTACTATTTCATTATAACTTACCTGTTGTTGGTCAACGTCATATGACCATATCCGTTGCTTTTCGCACATTTTTCTTTATAATATTTCTGCTGTTTTAATCAGTGGTTGGCTTTGTTCAATGATAATTCTAACTTTGACGCTAATTTATCCTCGTCTTTTTCCAAGTGTTTACAATTATTTGTCGGATATATTTTCCTCTTCTATCGTTTTACTGTTCTGTTTGCGTTGTGGTCCATTCCAGCAATGTTATCTCTGTTTCATACATGCTTTCTGCTAAGCTGAGTGTATTTACTTAGTTTTCCGCATCTTTCAGTTTCACCCTGCAAAATGTTGCGATGGCAGAATATAAGTTTTTTTCTTCTTGTTGATTATTGACCGTTCTTCAAGTTTGTCTGAGATTGTTGATTTGTATTTCCGTGTACCAGAGAGTTGTATGCCTTCCATTATCCAATACTGGCTCCGGTTTGTGCGTCTACCATTTGTTTGTATGTTCAAAGTACAATCATTTGCACAGTTTTAATCCAATAATTTATGTTTTCTTATCCCTTTTGCTCCAGCTTGCTGCATTCAATTATGATGTGATTTCCATGTCAACTGAGTCAAGATTTGCTATTTTCTGGGTCTTGTCTATCTTGACTTAATTTAATTTGTTCTTATCGCTTATTTTTGCGGCTGTCAGTAACGATTACATTTCTCTTTTCATGTGTACTTTCCGTAACCATGTTTCATGTTTATCGTGTGCAATTTATTTCGTCTGTCTTATAAAAAGTGAATTGCTCTTGCTCTCATTTTCCTTATCGACTATTTTTATTTCCCGTTTCGCTGCTCACGGTAGTTTTATGAACAAAGTGCGTTTAATAAGTACCGCTCCTAACCAACTTCCAGTTGTCTGATCTAGATGAAATTTTGCATGGGTAATGATTTATATCTGTATGGGTTATGTTGCAAAAAACAGCTCTGAGATAATTGTGGTTTCTGATTTATAGGTGTCTGGACTGAGTAAGGTGTGAAATGGAGCCAGTTGAGTGTCGCGCAGTGATCCGGTTTTTGTATTTGAAAGGACGCACACCAAAGGAGACTTTTGATGAAATGAAAGAAACTTATGGTGATGATGCTCCATCATATGACCTTGTAAAACGCCATTGATGAGGCATCTGTCCGTCAAGTTGAGGCTGCCGTTTTGGAAGATCGACGCATTACTATTCGCCAAATAGCCCAAGAGGTCAAGATTAGTACAAGGTCTGTTGAAACTATCATTCATGACCATTTGCATATGCATAAGGTGTCTGCCAGATGGATTCCCAAGCTGCTCACATCTTTCCAGAAGCAAGAACGCATCGAGTACTCGAGGATGAATTTGGAGATGTGCCAAAAAGATGAGTCAAAGTTTTTCAAAAAATTGATTACACAGGATAAAACTTGGGTCCATCACTATGATCCAGAAACCAAACCCAGACAATGCTGTGGAAGCACTTCGACTCCCCACTTTTAAAGGAGGCAAGGGTGCAGTCCTCCGCTGGCAAGGTCATGCTCACAGTCTTCTGGGACCAGGGCGGAGTAGTGATGACAGATTTCCTGGCAAAGGGTACCATAATTACAGGAGCCTATTACGCTTCACTTTTGATGAAGTTAAGAGAAGCTATCAAAATCAAGAGGCGGGGCAAGATCAGCAAAGGTATCCTCCTCCTGCAATACAACGCTCCGGTCCACAACTCGCATGTCGCCAGATCAGAAGCACGGACGTGTGGCTATAAAATCCTCCCCATCCCCCTTACTCTCCTGACCTTGCACCCTCTGACTTTCATCTCTTCCCAGCCATGAAGTTGTTTTTGAAAGGAAAGCGTTTCCCAGATTATGCAGCCTTGATTTCTAAAATTACGACGTGGTTGGAGGACCAACCTGAGGTGTTCTACAAAAACGGTGTCTAGAGCTGCATCAAACGATGGGAGAAATGCATAACTCTGGGTGGCTCCTATGTAGAGAAAGACTAATAACTGTGCCAAGTTTCATTAATCTACTGCTATGGGAAATGAGTCAGGGGCATTACTTATTGAACGCCCCTCGTATTTCTCTAATCCTTTAATTACATCCCTTATACAATATTTAATACTTACTTACTAAGCCTCTTCCCTCTCCTTTCTTTTTTACATATAGTAGTAGGCAATTTGTTTTGCATAGTCATTAATTTTTTGGTTACTTTATGTCGATTTTTCTTTTGTTCACTTTAGAAGGACCCAGAGTAGGAAGATCACCAAGTTATGTTTTTCTGTTGCTTTGCTCAATAATTTCGTTTCAAGATTTTTTTTATGTTTCTCGCATATTGTTCTTTCATCATTTCTTTCATTTCTGTTGAAACAATTTATGTTAGCAAATCATAAAAAAGCAACGAGGGTTCACCTGCCATATCTGATAAATATACTTACCTGTCAAAAAATACAAAAGCGTGTAATTCCTGAAATAAAACCTCGCCTACATGTTGTGACTTGGCTTTAGAATTCATTTTATTGGGTGAAACAAATGCTCTCATTGACTAACCAATCGTAGGGGAGGGGAAAATTCAACGCGATTTTCGATCGGGTAGTAAATCACAAAACTCGTCGCAAGTGAAAGTTCTGAATAAAAGAATGGGCACTTAGAGAGCTTAGCAGAAGACAGTCGGACAGTCTGAGAGTCATGAAGACAGACTGGGAGAGAGACCGAAGTCTGCTAAAAATCGAAAACAAAAACACGAATAGACTAAGAATAATTATTCAAATTCAAAAAGCACGAAGTAAATTTAAAAGTTCCCCAACCAAGATTTGCACGATCCAAATGCCTTCATTCCTCCTTGCCAACAAGTGTAATTCAACGTTTCATATTTATTATTGTTACACACATGTGTTTTAGTAAGTATTTGTTATTGTTCACGGCGAGTGTTCTTGTTTTTGCAATGTCGATGTTTTGCCGAAAGAACCGACCACTTACCCAGATTCTCGACTAAGTTTCGTTAACAGCAAAGTTCTGCGTATCTTTTAACACATCGAATGGTATCTTTTAGCATCGAATGATTGAGATGGCAATATAGATCCTCGTATATAGAACAACGATAATATTTCATTTAAGTCATTGTTTTTTATTACCTTTTTGCGCTATTTCCTTTATCTTTCTTTTAATAACACAATTAAATTATGTTGTCCAACAGTAAGTTATCATTTGATGTCAATTATTTCGGATTTCATATTAGTAAATATTATATTTAAGAAAACTGTACGTACGTGTGTCTAGCTGACTTTAATAATCACGTGAGCAAATTAATTTTTATGTGCAAAGAAGAGGAGGATTTAAATTAATAATGACTGAAAGTAATAAACATGGAAGACAAAAATAATCATGCATAGAAAGTTAAATTTTATGATCAAACAAAGCGGGCTTGATCACAATAATATCTGATAATAATAAAAAGAAAATGATTTATTTCACTTTTAATATCGACACAAAAATATTCCCTTATTATTAGTAGTATTAAAACAGAACGAATGGAGAGAAAGAGAGCATGGTGTCCTCTTTTTCTTATAGATTAGTGTTGTCTTTTTATCGATTAGTTATGTCTTATTTTTTTATAGATTAGTTTTGTCTTCTTATCAGTTAGTTGTGTCTTCTTGTTGATTATTTTCGTCTTCTTATCAGTTAGTTTGTCAAATTTACTTATCGATAGAGAGAGAAAGACAGAAACGGTGTGCTGTCTTCGTTTCAATGATTTCAAGTAATGAATAGGTATTAAATTGAGAACCGATAGCGAGAGGACGAAGTCTGCAAGTTATATAATATTTTCGTTTTAGTTTTCATCATATGTGATGCACATTCTAGTAACTGAATATATGTTGGGTTTTTTTTTAACTTTAAAGAAATTTACTGCAGTGTATCTTACGAAAGAGAATTTTCACAATAAAGTCTACTTTCTATTCCATCACATTTCTCTCTGTTTTTATTTATTTATCGCTCTCCATCTCTCTTTCTTCTCTCTCTCTCTCTCTCTTTCTCTCTCTTTCTCTCTCTCTCTCTCTATCTATCTATCTCTGTGTGTGTGTTTCATACTCTACTTTATTCAATGTCGGTAATATGTGTTTTTTTTGTATATAATTGTTTTATTTTATGTTATAGTTTCCAAAATGTACGTTAATAATCCACTCATTCTAATTGCTGTCGAACTTTGTAGCTGTGGTATGCATAATGCTGAGGTTGTTTTAGTCGAGATTTGAAACTCAAAATCTGTATGTAAAACGAAATTACACCTGGAATATTATATATTAATTTGACACAATTATTTCATTTGCTATTCACTTATGCCATTCTTATTGACTAATCAAATTACAAAATTAGATCGACTGTTGAACGTTTGCATAACATATCTTACTTACAGATTTTAATTACAATGTATAGATTCAAAGTTTCATAGAACATAATATTAATAATAATAATACCACGTATTTATAAATGTATACTCATAAGTATCTATCTATCGATTTTTGTTTAGTATATTCTTTTATTTGTAAAAACGTATGTTACTACACACATGCAAATATGTTTCGACTAAAGTAAAAAAGGGACAATTTTCAGTAAAGAGTTAAGATAAAATGGTACAAAATAAAGAATTCTTATATATATATATATATATATATATATATATATATATATATATATATATATATATATATATAGAGAGAGAGAGAGAGAGAGAGAGAGAGAGAGATTTATTTGTTATTGAATACTATTTCCTTGATCCATCGAAAGGTATGACAGTAAAAAATTGAATACCAAATTAAAGAAATTAGATAAAGTAATGAATAGGATTTAATAATTAATTTTACTTTTAACAATAAGTTTATGTAATTGTTTATCCGAATTCTTTGAACGAAATTACACATTGAATACTATCTCTCAGTTTCAAAAATGTAAACGTCTAAATTGGATGCTTGAAAATACCACAAGATTGAAATAAATTATTGCATCGATGATTATGTAATTTCGTGTTACTACATTTTATTTTATTCTTGCTCTGTTTATTACATTGAGCTCTCATATGCGGATTTCCTCCTGGAATTATTTCATTATAACACATATATATATATATATATATATATATATATATATATATATATATATATATATATATATAACTCAATGTGTGTAGGTATGTGTGTTAGAGTGTGTGTATGTCTGTGTGCCCTATAGAAAAAAGTTAGCGAATCTAGATAAAATCTAAAAGTGTATTCTAATGTATCATTCACCGAGAAAGTTAATGGGCGTATTCTTGTATCTCTAAATTCATTCCTTAGTGGGCTATGGGACAGATTTCGTCTAGTGGTTCGATTATTTCAGATATTGTCAGCTTAATTTCAATTTAATTATGTATTAATTTAAATAGAAAACAATTATACTATGTAGTTTTTTTTTAAAACAAATTGCAAGTCATTCCCTCCCCCCTTCCAAAACTGCAAGTCATTTCCTCAAATTCAATCACATCATAGGGAGAATACGGTATGGAGGGGGCTCAACATTAAAATACGATAATTTTACGAAGTAGGAGAACGACTAACGGAGGCTTTACTTAGCCAACTACTAATTCAAAACAGGAAATAAGTCAGCATTTTTTAGATTTTACATTTTAGTGGACACTGCCCGTCAGTGTCCGCCAGTGTCAGCCAGTCTCCGCCAGTCTCCGTTACTGTCAGCCTTATAAAGAAATCGGCAACTTATGATTCAAAACAGGAAATGAGTCAGCATTTTTTAAATCTTACATTTTAGTGGGCACTGCCAGCCAGTTCCCGTCAGTGTCCGCTATTGGCCGCCACTGTCCGCCATTGTCAGCCCTATAAAGAAATAGCAAACTCATACTTCAAAACAGGAAATGAGTCAGCATTTATTAGATTTAGTGGACACTGTCCGTCACTGTCCGCCACTGTCATGTAAATATATATATATTGTCATGTATAAAAAATCCTCCCACCTGTACATAGAACAAGCTATACTAATCTTACTATTGAGCTATGAGAGTGTAATCTAGTTTTTCATGTGTGCACTACCTCCACTATTGCAAATATTAGGTGATAAGAGTTTTTAAGAGTATAAAAGCAAGTGATGTGAGAACAGTGATCAAAGTGATAACTTGATCTGCCAACCAATTGAGTATACAAACATTGTTTTTTGATTCTGCTCCCAGGCATCGCCGGGTAACCCTGCTAGTATATATATATATATATATATATATATATATATATATATATATATATATATATATATGTATATATATATATATATATATATATATATATATATATATATGTATTATGTATGTGTGTGTACGTGTGCCCTATAGAAAAAAGTTAGAGAATCTAAATAAAATCTAAAACTGTATTCGTATGTAAAATTAACTGAGAAAGATAATTATAGTATTCCGGAATCTCTACATGCACACTTATGGGGGATATGGTGCATATTTCTTCTGGAGGGTAAATTATTTCAGCTATTTTCAGTTTAATTTCAATTTTATTATGTATTAATTTAAATAGAAAACAATTATATTATTTAGTAATTTGTAAAATAAACTACAAGTCATCTCCCCCCCCCCCCAAAAAAAATGCAAATAATTTCCTTTAAATTCAACCGGAAATGACATCAGAGGGAGGCTGCAAAGGGGGGGGGACTACAAATTAATAGACGCTAATTCTGGGGAAATTCCGGTACCGGCCTTGATTCCGTCGGTATGAAACGAGTTCTAGCTAGGTAGAGGTCCACTCTCCCAGGCTTGATGCCCATGTCATTCCTACAACTAATCCGGAAATGACGTCATACAGAGTTATAGGTGGCGTCTCTAAACTTTTAGTTATTTGGTACAACAGGGCGCGTCTCTAAACTTTTTGTTTATTTGGTACAACAAGGGTCCTTCTCTAAACTTTTAGTTCTTTGGTACAAGGGGCACGTCTCTTAACTTTTAGTTATTTGCTACCACAGGGGCGCGTCTTAAAACGTTTAGTTCTTTGGTACAACAGGGGCGCGTCTCAAAACTGTTCATTCTTTGGTACTACAGGGGAGCGTCTCTAAACTGTTCATTCTTTGGTACTACAGGGGCGCGTTGCTAATTTTTTTGTTTTTTGGTACTACAGGGGCGCGTCTTTAAACTGTTCCTTCTTTGGTACTACAGGGGCGCGTTGCTAATTTTTTTGTTTTTTGGTACGACAGGGACACGTCTCAAAACTTTTAGTACTTTAGTATAACAGGTGCGCGTCTCTAAACTTTTAGTTCTTTGGTCCAACAGGGGCGTGTCTCTTAACTTTTAGTTCTTTGGTACGACAAGGGCGCGTCTCTAAACTTTTTGTTCTTTTGTACGACAGGAGCGCGTCTCTAAACTTTTTGTTTATTTGGTACAACAAGGGTCCTTCTCTAACCTTTTAGTTCTTTGGTACAAGGGGCACGTCTGTTAACTTTTAGTCATTTGCTACCACAGGGGCGGGTCTTAAAACGTTTAGTTCTTTGGTACAATAGGGGCGCGTCTCTAAACTGTTCATTCTTTGGTACTACAGGGGCGCGTTGCTGATGTTTTTGTTTTTTGGTACGACAGGGTCGTGTCTCTAAACTTTTAGTACTTTAGTATAACAGGGGCGCGTCTTTAAACTTTTAGTTCTTTGGCCCAACAGAGGCGTGTCTCTTAACTTTTAGTTCTTTGGTATGACAGGGGCGCGTCTTTAAACTTTTAGTTCTTTGGCCCAACAGAGGCGTGTCTCTTCACTTTTAGTTCTTTGGTATGACAGGGGCGTGTCTCTAAACTTTTAGTTCTTTGGTACAACAGGGGCGCGTCTCTAAACTTATACTTATCTGGTACAACAGGGGCGCATCTCTACACTTTTAGTTCTTTGGTAACAACAGGGTCGCGTCTTTTAACTTTCACTTATTTTGTACGACAGCGGCGCGTCTCTAAACTTTTAGAGAAGAATCAGATGGAAAAAGGGGAAAGAGATGGTTGGGGAGGGAGGGAAATAATTAGGACGAAGAAAAGAGAAACGGCTAGAGAAAGGAAGAGATGTTTAAGTTTTTATATAAAGATGTTACACACACTATTTAATTTCTACTACTTTGTTTTTTATTGCCCCGGGAAACGCCGGGTAGCTCTGCTAGTCATATATGTGTGTGTGTCTGTGTGTAGTAAGAGAGGTACTAAATTTGAATCGCAGCAAAGAAAAATTATTTATTATATTTATTTAGAAAATAATTTTTCGTGTTATTTTTTTAAATATTTTTTTTGCGATAAAACAGTAAACTTGCCAAATACGCACCACATGTTTTGCTGATGTACGATGTGTCTCGGTCTGTGATATAAATAAAATAAAATTTCCGTCTTTATCAAACTTTTTATTTAAACTTTAATTATCGATAAATACCATTTATTTAACGATAATTCTTTTTAGTCTAATATACGTTTACTGGTTGAAATGAGTAACTTTGTTTGTTTTTGTTTGTTATAATTTAAAGTAAAAACAATGTTTTTTTTTCAGATTGGCCAGCAGACGACAATTTCATAAACCGGCGTTGATCTATACTTGGGCAAGTTTAGTTACCTTAGTATTCATCACGTGTTTGCTTCCCTTTGATGCATCGAAAGATTGGACATGAATAACCATAATGGTATTCAGTAGAGGGCATAGCTCCACCAGTGTTCAACGATCAAAAATTTAAAATATAACAGATTTTTTTTAAAAAAAGATAAAATAATGAAATAAGATTTAAAAAATAATAAGCTTTTTAATTTGTGAATACAATTGATAAAAACATGAAAAGAAAATATTAAAAGTATTCAGATGCGAATTATTCGGATTATTCGGGCTACTGTTCTTCTTTTGGATGTAATTCTCAAAACGATTCGGTCGATTTAATATCCCTGCCTGATTTAAGTGCGTTTTGTTGAACTCGGGAATCTTCATAAAGATTCTTGAGTTCGACATAAAGATTCCAAATTTCGATGAGACGCACCTGATGAAATTCGGAGGTTATATCCGGAGGTAAACGTTGCGAGAATCACATCCAAGATGAGAACAGTAGTTCGAATAATCCGAATAATATAAATAATCAATCCTCATCGCTAAAATTCCGAAACATATTATATAAATGCCTTTATCACTCTGCTTCGCTTTGTGGATTTAACTGTATATCAACTTTTTAAACGTATTTTATGCCGAGTCACACAGCTTCTGATAAACTATTCATTGGATACGATCAATTGAACACAAGTTGCTATTTTATATATAGTTGGGGGATAGTAGATTAATACTGTATAAAGGTAAATGATCACAATAGACTGGGCGTAACCGATTCCGTTGTCAGCGTTGTTAACCATTAGATCTACAATGCACACCCTTTACTAAAAAAAGCCAAAACTTTTACGCTTTAAAAAATATGTTTTGTATTTTTGTCACAATCTTAATGAGATTGGAAAGAGATTAACATAGATTCATATTTTTCTTGGGTTAAATTGTGGGGGAACAAGAATTGCTAACATTACAGAAGGATAAAAGCTTAACGAACATTTCGTTTTAATGATCGATGAAATTTACCTTTTCTAAATGTTATTTATAAATTATTATAGTTTTTAAAATAATCCTTTTTCTCTTATTGTTTTAATAATGGTCTTTGGACAACAACTGGTTATTTTAATTAACTTCAAAACCATTCTATAAAAGAGGTAAAAAATGACACTGAAGTCTTATAAATGAACACATTCATCCAGATCCGAATCAACTTTATATGTTCTACTTTGGATCATGTTATATCTTTCCACTAACTTTTGTAAAAATTGGTCGAGTAGGCAGTTTCACACAAGAAATGGCATTTCTCTGTTTTCTTATTATTTAAAAAATACTTGATCTTTGATATTTGTAATTTTAAAATTTACAAAATATGCAGAATCCAGACATGTTTGGTAAAAGTTTTTATGCTTCAAGTTCTGAATATTTTAATATTTATTTAATGGATTCTTGTTTGTATACGAATGATTTGTAGATTATTTTTTGTAGTCAAATCTTTTGTAAAGAAATTGCCCGTAATTAATTGTTAAATAAAATTTAACACATAGATAGTAGCCTGACAGGTACAACCACACCGGGTTATTATCGCGTTTTTAGAGGTTTCTGATTGTTCTCATAATTATCATACCATTTAACCGATTGTGTTTATTACATTACTTTTTTGGCGCAATTTCAAATCAGTTTTTCGAAGCATGCTTTCATTGGTCAAGGGTAAGAAACCGGTCATTTGGTAAAAGTCTTTACAGGCTTCATCGGTTTTCTGTGCTATAGTGTATTCGATTTCAAGTCGCCATTGATTCGCTGACTTTACGGCATCCCTACTCTCTATTAGATAGGAATAACCTTTGACCTCTTTCCCAAGCATCGTATGCTCCACCCATCTCATGGTGTCATTCGTAAAGTTGAAACTGAGACGTTCGTAGATCAAACGGGCAATTCTTACTGAATCTTCTGCCAAATCTTCGTAATAAAGCGTGCTTAGTCGGTCTTTGTACTTCGCGACAAGGTTCTGATAAGTGATCATATTTTTACGCATATCGTCGCATAAATACTTGGGGAAATCAGTCACGCCCTCAGGAATGTGTTTGAGAAAAGTCCGAGATGTTAGGATGGCGCGGGGGTCGCGTAGCAGATGCACAATGAACAGGTTGGGATACTGTTCTAGAAGATACGATGCTTGTTCCATACTAAACCGAATAGTCTTGATAATTCGGGTATCTGAGGAGTTGCATTCCTTGTCCATCAGGGGTAAACATGAGATAATAGAGTCCATGCTGATATTCCTTATAGTTAAGCACTCGTAGAAAGGTTTGCATTTTTCGCAGCCAACTTCCATTCGATCCACAAGCGTGTTTGCATGAATCGATCGAAAATCGCAATCAAGCATCGATCGCATGGTGTGATCTTGTAATCGTGAAAGTTCTTCCAGTGACGTAATTATGCTGAAATCAAAAAAGATAGCAACTCATCAAAATGAACGAATTATCAACAGAGCTTCTAAATGTTTTTTTAATTATGTATCTCTTATTTTAATCAATAATTTTATTTAACGTTTTAATGAAATAGAAAGTTATCAATACGTATATGTATATAAAATAGCTATAAGCTTACAGAATATATAAATACAGAGAACAAATGTTCTTAAGTATTTTATCAGTTGGAACCCAAAAATGTATTTGTGAATTCATTTTTTTACCATTATTTAGGAATTCATTCCGTTTATTCTTAACATGTTCTACGCTATTGATATTTAACATTTGATCAGGCAATTGGTTTCAAAAATAGTTTACTCTATTAGAAAAAAGAATTAATTATTTATCAAATTTTGTTTTTTTAAATATTTTTCTCTCGCGGAAAGATATTCAAAGAGTCTGTTCTACATTTGAAAATTCATTATTTGTATGTAAATTGTGAAGTTAACATAAAATATTATTTTGTATATATTATTAAACAAGGAAATGCTATGTTCTTGTATCTGGAATAAGAAATTCATTTAATTTTTCATTAGAATAAAAGCCAATATTTTCGAATGCGGAATTCTGTGACAGTTAAATAATTATTTGTAATTAACAAAGATGCAATAAATTTATATTTGAAATTTATATTCGAAATTTGTGAATAAGAAAATCATAACAGATAAAGACAATGGAATGTTCTCAGAAAAGCTTCTCCTTTTTTTCATTACTCGCTTTCTTTTATATTTTAGTTTAGTTAGTTTTAAGAAATCAAGGAAGCTCCCCTGGGGCTAACACTTGATTACGCTATGTGTTAACTTTATATCCGAAGTCTCTTTAAAGAATAGATGTTGTCCCTTTAAGGGCTGCTATTTATACTTCCGTGCAACTTGGTCTTCCAGGAATCGTGTCTAAGTATTTGTTTAGATTTGTATTCATTAGACCAGTTGCCCCTACCACAACCGGTATCATGTTTATTTCTTTCATGAACCATTCTGTTTTCAAGTCATTCTTTAGGTCCTGATATTTCGTAATTTTTTCGCTTTCGGCTCTATTTAGGCTTTAGTCGTTCGGGACGCTTACATCAGTGATGAAAGCAGTCCTTTCACGTTTGTTCCAGATAGCAATGTCTGGTTTGATGGCCTTGTCTTGTGTAGTCAGTTGTGTTATAGTTTAAACATATGTCCCAGAATTCGGCATTAAAAATTGCTTTAGAAACAAACAAAAAAACAATCGCTAAAGAAGCGCAACCACGTAAGCTTGTTTTAACTAAGCTTGATATATATATATATATATATATATATATATATATATATATATATATATATATATATATATATACAGAGAGGGAGAGAGAGAAAGAAAGAAAGAGAGAGAGAGAAAGAGAAAGAGAAAGAGAGAGAAAAAGAGAAAGAGAAAGGGAAAGAGAAAGAGAAAGTGAAAGTGAAAGAGAAAGAGAAATTGGTGATATACATAAAAGTTTGTCTACTTTTAAACCGTTACTTAAATTGTACACCACATATTTATTTACACACACACAAACATATAATATATATATATATATATATATATATATATATATATATATATATATATATATATATATATATATGATATATATATAATATATATATATATGATATATATATATACTCATCCATGCACAGCTGTTTCGCTGTATTACGGCTCTATATTGTGGCTAAATGCGGCGAGTATTTCAGGCTGTGATTTAAAACTCGACGGTTTAGTCAGCAGTCAGTACCTTTTACCCCTGCGCAATTTCTCTTGCTATAAAGTAATGTATAAGTATTATTATTTTATAATTCTTATCTATGTTTGTATTCACATATCGACTCCTTAGAGATCTCAATTGTTTTACAGACATATAATTAAGTGGTGTATGAAATTTAAGTAATAATTTAAAAACAGACCAAATTTTATTTTCTATCGTTAAAATACTTAAGTGTTCAAAAGCTTTAAGAAGGAAAGTTGGATATAGACGAACAAAAGCCATTTTTCATGTTACGTTTCTCACTTAGCGGATTTACATCAAGGAGAAAAAGAGCAACGACTGAAAGAAACAGTAGAAATTCATCAGTGAACATAAACAATTAGCAAATGTCAAAGCAGAAATAATACAAGAAGTAGGATATAAGCGATACGAAAGGTCAGAACATCATCCCATAAAAACAATGGTTTTCACGAATAATGTCCCAACCTTTCATATTTATATCGAGACCAGTTTATTTCGATGTTCTCTTCGGTGATGTTTAAATATGATTGTTGTTAATCATTTATGTGTCGTGTAGGCTGATGTTTTCTACATACGAAAGTTAGACGAACTTTTTTATTTTAGCGTTAATCTTTAGATCCATGAACCTTCATGCATGAATTACGTAATCACGTAAAGCGTGACCGGATTGTTTCGTTGCATTTAGATTTAGATTCAATGATGGTGTCTTTTTATCAACAGTTCCCATATTGAATTGAGTGCTCGGCTGTTTAATAACTAAATAGGTATAGATTAGAAGCCAGGAAGTCGGTATATAAGCAAGCTAGGATGTTCTATTGTGCTTAGATTGGCAACTCAATTCTCTAGCCCTGATTTTGCTAGTCTATGTGTGGACATTCTTGCATATAAATATTGCTTAATGTAAGCAAGAGTTGCCTGTAATCTGATTGCCAGTTGGAGCTCTGACGCAGATTAGTTTCATTTTCATTCTTCATTATGTGTGCCTTTAAGGGAAAATTACTGATTGAGTGAGTAACCTGAACAATACCTAGGCGGTTTTCTTGGCATTTGTTTAGGGGCTGAGCGATTCTGGATAATGGTCGATGCTTAGGCAATGCCATTACGATTCTTTTAGTTTGCAGTACTGGTGTATTAGGTTTATTGAAACCCACGGGCGTTGGTTTAGGGGGTCAGAAAAAACACTAGGAATGGAGATATAGAATTTCTAGTCCCGCTGAAGCAAACTAGTTTATTCTATAGTGTCTCTGTTTCATCCTGCTGCTATATAGAGTCAAATGTGGGGGTGATGAACGATGCCATTTGAATTCTGATTAACCAATAACACCTAGAACTGGTCATCACAATTGTATAACTTGGTGCTGGTCTGAGATGTCAGCATGATTGTCATTTTGTTGAACATTTCTCAATCAATTCGGAATTTTCTGAATTGATGAATTTTAACATAGCTCGATCTATAATTTGTTGGTCAACGTCTCACTTACAAATGTGGCAGAATTGGTTTTATCTGATCCGGCAGATATCCCTGCTTCCATGAAGTAATGTTTTCATGCTTCAGAATCCATTGAATTTAGTAGCCAGTTATCTGCTGTCTGGGCAGTTGAGCTATGTAGAACTCAATAGATAATCGGAAGCCAAATAGTCGGTATATATGCAGGCTGGGATGTTCTTTTGTGCTTAGGTAGGTAAGTTTATTCATTGGGTTTTGATTGGCTGCTAGAATGAGTGGATGTTCTAGTGTATAAGTATTGTCTCTTTCAAGCAAGATTTTGTCTGCCAACTGTATGTCAATTGGGTCCCTTACGCTGGTAAGTGTCATTTTCATTCTACAAAATCCATATCGATATTGGGATAATAAGATGTTTGAATGTGTAATTCTATATGCTCGGCCATTCGCACATTCAGTCAAATTAATATAGATGTTACTTTAATATAGTTTGGTTGAACAAAAATAATTCCAAGGATTACAATTTTTAATGTATAGCTTTATAACAACTTCAATGTGTCGTTTTGCATGATTGGTTATGTTAAGCCATGCACGAGTGTTCATGAATTTCAGAAGTAACATGGAGTTCACCTAGTAAGGCCAGAGAGCACATTTGTCGAACTATCGTCGAAATATAAATATCAACAGTGAGTAAAATAATCTGAATAAAACAATGATAACCCTTTTCTAGATTAGATTAGATAAAAACGAGGATGTAAGCGTGAATATAAAGAAACGATCGAACTATTGGTCCGTTGAAATCTGAAAGAAACACGTATTAAAAAGCGGTTAATAATAAGTGCATTCGTAAGAATCGTTCATATTTAGAAAATTTAGCTCTTCGAAAAAATATCAAAATGCTGAAGAAGAATTTTTAACATCATTTCTGTCGAGTTCGAATTTTCAATTTATTTATTCGATTTCGGCTGATTTCAAAACTGCACCCTGTTTTCTTCTATCCGGTCAATTGTTCTGACCTCTCCCGGCGTTTTAAATAAGCGCAATTGAACTGCGTTTCTGCAAATAATAATATTGATCATTGTTGGATAAGGATTGACAATTTGTATTATTTAGATTATTCCGACTACTATTCACATCTCAGTTGTAATTTTTACAACGTTTCGGTCGATGTAATCTGCGACCTTCTCCGCTTACATCTTTTCGAATTTAGGAATCTAATAGTCGAACATGGAAATCAATATATCGAACTTGAGAACCTATGCAAAATTTGGAAGTGACGCCTTCAGAAAGAAATTGCGTACAGGTTCTCGAGTTTGTCATAAATATTTCCAATTTCGACTATAAGTTCTGAAGTTCGAGAGGATGCACCTGAAGAGGTTACATCGGTCGAAACGTTGTGAATATTGCAAGCAAAATGAGAATAAAGTTCGATACAATTGTTATTCATAAATATTGGATGGAAAAATGACTTAGTTATGTTTTTAATAAATAGATTTGCTGGTTCAGATTGGAGAATAAAGCGAAATTGTCCAAACATTGAACACCTCCTGCAATGCCACAAGCTTCAATTCATACATAAACTACTTGCACATAATTGGACTTACAGTAACAATACCCTTTTTTATAAAATAAATAAATTTGAACAAAATATTATTAAAGCATTTTTCCCATTCAATGTATTTTTAATATGATATTAAAAAAAGTATGCACTTGTTGTTGGATGCGATATTTTTATGATTTCTCTGACAAATTTGATGTTACAGGAAAACATGTCGTCAGAAGTCACAGATTAGTTACAAAGAGCCGACAAATCTAACTCAACAACCGATTATGTTTCCCAATGTAATTATTATTTTAATTATTATTATAATTATTATTTTAATTATTATTATAATTATTATTTTAATTAATAAAGAAGGAAAACTTACGTCATATGTTTATGCAATTAAATCAAAATCTATTTATAAAATGTGTTCGCTTCTATGTAAAGGGGAGAATTTTACAACATCTTTTGCATTCAAACTTCTTCAAGAGATGCATTCTGGCGTTTAACTTGTCTCATAGGACACGAGATCAACAGGCATGAAATCGTCTGACAAATACAGCGTGTACCAATATTTTATGACGGTCATGGGCTAAAGGATTTGTAGAGGAGTCGTATGTTTCCGAGATGGCTTATTCGTGACAGCCTCGACTGGTCTCAATGCATCCCATCACGATGTGATGCGCAAATGACATATTCTCCATAGTAAATCTAGAAGAGCAACATTTTTCACGTGATTAGTCTGTTAATATGAAATCGTATTGACACAACACGGCCGATCTAGAGGAGTAAACATTGATTTAAAAAATCCCTCTGTTCTTTATGAGTCGTTGTAGTGTAACTGCTCCAATGAGCACAGAGCCGTAAAAGTGCAAAGTGTAATGGTTTGGCGAGCTGTATACTTATCCAGATGTGAAGATACCTCTACCAACAAAACAATCAACCTCTGGAAAGAATTTGCTTTCAAGCATGTGGCGAAGGTCTCTGAAGTATGCACATTGATTGAATAGATTACATAATATAACTCAAAGATTATATAAGCTCGCGATTATATAGTGAGCATTTACGAATAACCTGCCGTTGTAAATTTAGGATGTCTCAAAGTATTATTACAAATATTTTTCAACATGCTCATGGCTATTTGCTTATACCGATTAACTTGGATAATCAAATCAACATAATATTAAAAATATTTAAACTTTAATGTACACCGTCGGCCTCTTCTGAAGTAGATGGATATAAACGGTCTAGTTATTTTATTGTCTGACGGATATAAGATATGTTCTATTAACCAGATTTTTTGAATAATCATATTAGCCGGAATATGATGCGGTTGTAGTTTTGGCGGTGACCATAGACAAACGAATGCTTCGACAGAGACAACATCACAGCTTCAGGGAAGACCATTCTAGACAACGAGAATCCACATTGTTCCAGTGAGTGAAGAAGCGTAAAAACGCAATGGCATATTTATCCAACCAGTGAATTGCATTTAGTTTAAATGCTTTAACAAGCCCCTCTGATAAAGTTCCAACTAGCTTCATGGGCTTATATTATGGACACGGTTAGCATACACAAGGTAACCAAAAGGGCAAATAATTCAATATTACATTTCAATTACTTCCTATTAAATAATCAACACACAAAATTAAATATGTCAGGCTTATTTATTTATATATATATATATATATATATAAAACAATACGTATTTTTTAACAAGGGCGTCAAGTAAAATATACAAACTTTTTTTGATTAATATTTATATGTGATAATATTTACTATGTAATTAACTATATGGCAGCACGATTCTGAACATCTGTCTCCTTTCAGCTTAAATACTGATTTGTAACTAATCCGCAGTTCCACATAGCTTACCCAATCTCCTGAAACAAAGGATGTACATTGCGTGTTCCTTTATACTTTGTGTTTGTTTGCAATGTCTTTTCTTTTTTAATCAGATATCAAAATATTTTTTTTTAAACACCAAATCATAGTTGCGAAAGAATTATTAAGGCAGCACATATTAATAAATGTATATATATATATATATATATATATATATATATATATATATATATATAAATGTATATATATATAAATGTATATATATATATATATATATATATATATATATATATATACATATATAAGCAGTAGATATAAGCGTACGAAATAATAATAATTATACTTTTTAACTAGAAGCTGTGGGCATGTGTTAGTCTATTAATAAGCGCAGAAAGTGAAAGCAAGAAATTGCTAAAGCGTTTCTTTGTTGAAAGCACAAGAATTGACATTATGCCGACAACCTTTACCAAAGCCGACTATAAGAACAAGGTACTTACCGAAAGTAAATTATCTGTTTCTTTGTGACTGTTAATAACCATTCGGAACCACGTGTTCAGGTGTTGTAAATTGTGCAAAATTACTCATAGAATTCTTCTTGTCAATTCAAATCTTGAATGTGGTTATATTCCTCGCATTTTTGACATGCCTTATTTTTGTTTTGTTTTTGTTATGTTTTTTTTAAACATATTTCATCCCAAACAAGGCAGGCCGCCACTGTATACGTAAGGGGTTACTGGGAATTAGGGTGTAAGTTTTGGGTGTCGTCCTAAATTGGGATTAGTGTAGCGAGATTATGTTTACATTAGTTGTGTTTGTTGTTAATCTATTTTCATTGGTTCGATGTGAAACATTGCATACATAAAGAGATTGTCTTTTCAGTCTATGATTAAGACTAAATTATCTGTTCACTATTCAAACTCAAGTAAAAATAAGTCTATATCTTGACTGATAGAAAACAAATAGTAAAGTAATGCTGCCTCTAATTTTTTGGTCATATGAATGAAATGTCATTTGGTATTACTCAAATAAACTTTCTAATAATTTGAACTACAGGGTGACCTCCCTCCAAATGCAACCTATTGAATTGTTAATAATATTAACAATCCTTTCTGCAATCAAACCATATTTGATACAAGGAAGCTTCAGTCTATCTAATGATTTGTCCACCAAGTTTCAGCCATGAATGTCTAATAGTCTTTCATTTATCGCCGTTCAATGAGGAGCAGACCTGGAAACGACTGCAAAATTGTCAGTGTCTCTGATACACTTCTCTATTGGTCTGATCTTGGCTGTGATCGCCCTGTTCAGTTCAGGAATAGTCTGAAGATTGTTTTGATAGACATTATCATTGAGTTAACCTAACAGATAAAGATTAGGGAGTGTATGTTTGATGAGTGTGAACCTCTTTGAGGATCACACATTTTACTGGTGAGATGACCCGAAAGTATCTTCGTAGAACGGCGATAAAACAAAGACTGTCATTAAAGACTCAAGTCCATCATAGACTGAAGTTTCTTTGTCCCAAATTACAGACAGAATTATTACAAAGTCCACGGGTGGTACTTTAAACAACTTTCTCGTAATTTGAACTCTTTCATAATTTGGATTTCTTCCAAATTTAGACGAATAATTTGGACTTCCTCTTAATTTTGAATCTCTCATAGTTTCAATATCCTCATATTTTCGACTCCACCATGATCTGGATTTGGATTTTCGACTTTCATTCTCAAGTATTTTCAATACAGACATAAATACAGCATCCGGCATAAACCTCACCCACATTTGGAATTGGCAGGAATGATGATAGAGCGGTTTGCAATTTTCATTTTCTTCATTAATTATTATATAAATTTTTCTATCATATTTATTTTCCTATTAAAGAAGTTGGACGGAAGTATTTGCTTGGGCGTTTGATTTCTTTAAGAGGCTCTTGGTTGGACAAAAAAGTCACTGAATTTAAGTCCCTCTCATTGTTTTCGAACTTTTGAACATCTGAGAGTAAATCAATATAATTCCACCTGAGATGAAATTGACAACAATGGAGTCGACTGTTGTGTAATATCATTTTTGAAATATATTAAAACAAAACAATTTTAGTTAGAAAAGCATAATTTAATTAGCAATTAAGTTCCCGCCTATTTTTATCATTTTGGAATCTATTGCATTTTTTAAATTTTCTATCTTTTTTTCGAGAATTGTATTTTTGAATAATTTTGTAATCTATTTTTTCGAAAGAATTGTATTTTAGAATAATTTTGTGATCTATTTTTTCGAGAATTTTATTTTAGAATAATTTTGTCATCTATTTATTAAACAATTGTATTTCAGAATAATTTTGTAATCGTTTTTTTAGAGAATTGTATTTTAGAATAATTTTGTAATCTTTTTTAGAGAATTGTATTTTATCATTATTTTGTCATCTATTTCTTTCGAGAATTGTATTTTAGAATAATTTCATAATTTTTTTTTTCGAGAATTGTATTTTAGAATGATTTTGTAATCTATTTTTGAGTTCATTTCTGTTTATTTTCAGCTCATTAAAATGGAATGTCAAAATGAACATTTTTGACACCGTTTTTATTTGCTTTCAATTATTTATTTTTAGCTTTTTAACGTTTGCCAACAAGGTACTGAAAATTGTATTGAGTGTTGGGAAGAAGTCGTAAACAACAAAGGAGAATATATTATTTATTAATTATTTCTTATTTTAGATCTAAATTAAAAAACGGCGATAAAGTAGAAACATAACCATTTTGTCTGAATATTTCTGTTGTTTACGAATATGGAAGATATTTACGCCGCACTTTTTATATTTGTAGTTCACTTGATTGATTAAAATATCTGAAGACAAATGTACCTCTTCTGCGCCACAACTCAATTGCAAAAATACATTTTTGTTTTAAATTGCAAAAAAAAACTATTAAAATATACTCTTTTTCTACCGTTAAATGCTTTGGAGAATTATTTTTCTTGGTATTGTTTACAAGAGCAATTATAAATATTTTTCTTCACTAAAAAACAGGTTTTGTTAAATAAAATTATGGTACTAAAAGATATTTCATTTTACTTAAAATACACACTGAGAAACAAACAATGTTGTTGTGCTTTTGTGGAGTTTAGATTGAACACGAATATGAATTTACATATATCTATCTTTATAAAGTTAGCTATGTTTATATGCTTATATATTTGCATGTAACGGATTCACTCCTAAACTAATTAACACATACTTATTAATTTTGTGACGCACTAGCTAGAGTAAGGTGACCAAATGTTGTCTATATATTTAGTTTAAATAAGTTTTATGCAAAAAGTGTAAAAATGAGGTGAATCTTCAAATGTTGTCTATATATTTAGTTTAAATAAGTTTTATGCAAAAAGTGTAAAAATGAGGTGAATCTTCAAATGTTGTCTATATATTTAGTTTAATTTAGTTTTATGCAAAAAGTGTAAAAATGAGGTGAATCTTACAATGTTGTCTATATATTTAGTTTAAATAAGTTTTATGCAAAAAGTGTAAAAATGAGGTGAATTTTCAAATGTTGTCTATATATTTAGTTTTATTTAGTTTTATGCAAAAAGTGTAACAATGAGGTGAATCTTCAAATGTTTTCTATATATTTAGTTTAATTTAGTTTTATGCAAAAAGTGTAAAAATGAGGTGAATCTTCAAATGTTGTCTATATATTTAGTTTAATTTAGTTTTATGCAAAAGGTGTAAAAATGAGGTGAATCTTCAAATGTTGTCTATATATTTAGTTTTATTTAGTTTTATGCAAAAAGTGTAAAAATGAGGTGAATCTTCAAATGTTGTCTATATATTTAGTTTAATTTAGTTTTATGCAAAAAGTGTAAAAATGAGGTGAATCTTCAAATGTTGTCTATATATTTAGTTTAATTTAGTTTTATGCAAAAAGTGTAAAAATGAGGTGAATCTTACAATGTTGTCTATATATTTAGTTTAATTTAGTTTTATGCAAAAAGTGTAAAAATGAGGTGAATCTTACAATGTTGTCTATATATTTAGTTTAATTTAGTTTTATGCAAAAAGTGTAAAAATGAGGTGAATCTTCAAATGTTGTCTATATATTAAGTTTAATTTATTTTTATGCAAAAAGTGTAAAAATGAGGTGAATCTTCAAATGTTGTCTATATATTTAGTTTAATTTAGTTTTATGCAAAAGGTGTAAAAATTAGGTGAATCTTCAAATGTTGTCTATATATTTAGTTTAATTTAGTTTTATGCAAAAGGTGTAAAAATGAGGTGAATCTTCAAATGTTGTCTATATATTTAGTTTAATTTAGTTTTATGCAAAAGGTGTAAAAATGAGGTGAATCTTCAAATGTTGTCTATATATTTAGTTTAATTTAGTTTTATGCAAAAGGTGTAAAAATGAGGTGAATCTTTTTGTGAAAATTTCCGATTTTTATTAAATTTTAACAATAAGTATTAGACATCAATTAATAGATATTCCTCAAATTTAAGTTTCGTTGAGGTATTTTGAAGAAGGTTTAGAGTGCATATGTGCACAATCTCTTATTTGCATTTAATTTTATCAATGTATAATTAAGCAGGATTCCCTGAATTTCCATTTTTTACTAAGATCCATTAAACCTAGAAAATATGTAAAATTTAAGATCTAAGATAAAAATATTGTAATAAAATTAATGCAAAAATGGTCTGTGCGATAAATGTTACCCGTATGAGGAAATGTTACCCGTATGAGGACAGTAATCTTCTAGTTTGATATAAAGAAATGATTAAAATAAAGTTATTTTTTGTGTAGAGTTTAACAGAGAGAATTATCTCCCTTACTTTTGAGTTGTCTCAAGGGGCTAATGTTCAGATAGAAAATCGAACTATTCCACGACGACGCGGACCATATTACTTCCTATTATTTTTATTATAAACTATATGTAGGGTTCGGTGCGTTATCGGTCGGCATTGCATGGGGAAGCGTAAAAAACAAACAACATTTATATATCAATGTTTTTCTTGCTGGCTAATAAGTATTTTAGTACAATATACTCTTATATAACTGCAATCATATATAACCATGTCCAGCATCATGCAACTGATTTCTAAATGAAGAATATTACTTGTGTAGCCTGATTTCGCGATAATCACGCGCGTTCCGACTGGTTTCTTTGTAAATCCTTTTGCGTCAACGCTGCGTTGAAAAGATCCATAGAAATTTGTAGTTGACAAAACATAGTCACAGATTTGGTTAATTAGTCGTTCGGCAAATTTTTCTCTACCTTGGTCCGACAAAGCGTGGTTTTCATCAATGGGTTGGCTTTTTCGTTATCTTGTTCGTTGTGAGAAAGCAAGCTGAAATAAATGTTCGCATACAAAAATAACAAAGACAGTTGTTTTTAATATTCTTTATTATAACTTAACTAACATGGTGGATCAATTCACTAAATAAAATATAATTATACGTTCTCCGTTCAATTCAGGTAGTGTTTTTCCACCTCAGAAATATCCCTCATCCCAAACACCCAACGGCATATGACTAATCTATCGAACTACATGTGTGTCGAAACTTAAGCCTTAATATTAAGAAAAATGTTATTTTGTAAATAGATAGATGCGTATATAAAAGTGCTCGGATCGAGGAAGCTAATGGAATGGATGAATACACATTCTATCATGAAAACTATTTAATAAATAAGTCATTTACATGTTTTATACTGTTTCTCTCATCCTTGTTATTTCCATATTCGACGTTCTTCATCTGCTTTTTATCAACGTTTTGAGAATTCCGAACTGTACATTTTTATGCAGGTGTACATGATGCAAATGAAAATATATCATCGCAGAAATATCGTCAAATTGTCAATGTTAGGTTAAATTAATACAATAGAATATGAATTCAGTACGAAATTATTAATTTATAAAAATTATTTTATTTTAAAAACATTACTGCGTTTTTTTTACATGTTATGTATATTAATATATATTACACAAATTCATATAGATTTTTACAAATGCTTTATTCGAAAACTTTAGCAAAATAAATCTTCACATAGTTCGACCAAAAGCTTAGGAACAGGAAATATATTACGTTACACGAAGAGAAAATATACATTGGAAAGAACGTTGTGACAATAATAACCATGAAAAGTAATCCGAATATTCCAAAAAATGTAAAAGAAGTTTTTTGCTGTAAAGTTTCCCCATGTATTTATTAAAATTCTCTAACTAAATATGTTATTTTTAATGCAAATGTGTTGTTAGCGATGACAATCGTGAGGCAATAAGAATAAAGTAATATACCGCTTATTAGAATGTGTTGTTCGCGATGACAATCAAGAAGCAATAAGAATCAAGTAATAGACAGCTTATTAGAATGCGTTGTTAGCGATGAAAATCCAGATTAAGAATAAGAATCGAGTAGTAGACGACTTATTACAATGTATAGTTAGCGATGAAAATAAAGAACAAGAAAAAAAATCAAGTAGTTTACGGCTTATTAGAATATGTTGTTAGCGATGAAAATCAAGAATAAGAATAAAAATCGAGTAGTAGACCGCTTATTAGAATGTGTTGTTAGCGATGAAAATCAAGAATATAAATATAGATCGAGCTAAGGACCGCTTATTAGAATGTACTGTTAGCGATGAAAATAAAGAAGCAATAAGAATCAAGTAGTAGACCGCTTATTAGAATGTATTGTTTGCGATGAAAATCAAGAATATAAATAAGGATCGAGTAGTTGACCGGTTATTAGAATGTATTGTTAGCGATGAAAATCAAGAATATAAAAAAGGATCGAGTAGTTGACGGCTTATGAGAATGTATTTTAAGCTATGGAAATCAAGAATATTAATAAGGATAGAGTAGTTGACCGTTTATTAGAATGTGTCGTTAGCGATGAAAATCAAGAATATTAAAAAAGATCGAGTAGTACACCGCTTATTAGAATGTATTGTTAGCAATGAAAATCAAGAATATGAATAAGGATCGAGTAGTTGACCGCTTATTAGAATGTGTTGTTTGCTTTAAAATCAAGAATATAAATAAGGATCGAGTAGTTGACAGCTTATTAGAATGTATTTTTAGCAATGAAAATCAAGAATATAAATGCGAATCGAGTAGTAGACCGTTTATTAGAATGTATTGTTAGCGATTAAACTCAAGAATATAAATAAGGATCGAGTGGTTAACCGCTTATTAGAATGTGTTGTTAGCGATGAAAATCAAGAATATAAAAAAGGATCGATTAGTAGGCCGCTTATTAGAATGTATTGTTTGCGATAAAAATCAAGAATATATATAAGGATAGAGTATTTGACCGCTTATTAGAATGTATTGTTTGCTTGAAAATCAAGAATATAAATAAGGATCGAGTAGTTGACTGCTTATTAGAATGTATTTTTAGCAATGAAAATCAAGAATATAAATAAGAATCAAGTAGTAGACGGTTTATTAGAATGAGTTGTTAGCGATTAAACTCAAGAATATAAACAAGGATCGAGTGGTTAACCGCTTATGAGAATGTATTTTAAGCTATGAAAATCAAGAATATAAATAAGGATCGAGTAGTTGACCGCTTATTAGAATATGTTGTCATCGATGAAAATCAAGAATATAAAAAAGGATCGAGTAGTTTAACGCTTATTAGAATGTATTGTTTGCGATGAAAATCAAGAATAGGAATAAGGATCGAGTAGTTGACCGCTTATTAGAATGTATTTTTAGCGATGAAAATCAAGCAGCAATAATAATCAAGTAGTAGACCGTTTATTAGAATGTGTTGTTTGTGATGAAAATCAAGAATATAAATAAGGATCGAGTAGTTGACCGCTTATTAGAATGTGTTGTTAGCGATGAAAATCAAGAATATAAATATAAATCAAGTAATAGACCGTTTATTAGAATGTGCTGTTAGCGATTAAAATCAAGAATATAAATAAGGATCGAGTGGTTGACCGCTTATTAGAATGTGTTGTTAGCGATGAAAATCAAGAATATAAATAAGGATCGAGTAGTTGACCGCTTATTAGAATGTAATGTAAGCTATGAAAATCAAGAATATAAATATGCATCAAGTAATAGACCGTTTATTAGAATGTGTTGTTTGCGATTAAAATCAAGAATATAAATAAAGATCGAGTGGTTGACGTCTTATTAGAATGTGTTGTTTCCGATGAAAATCAAGAATATAAATAAGGATCGAGTAGTAGACCGCTTATTAGAATTTATTGTAAACGATGAAAATCAAAAATATAAATAAGGATCGAGTAGTTAACCGTTTATTTGAATGTATTGTTAGCGATGAAAATCAAGCAGCAATAAGAATAAAGAGGAAACCGTTTATTAGAATGTGTTGTAAGCGATGAAAATCAAGAATCTAAATTAGGATCGAGTAGTAGACCGCTTATTAGAATGTATTGTTAACGATAAAAATAAAGAATATAAATAAGGATCGAGTAGTTGACGCTTATTAGAATGTACTGTTAACGATGAAAATCAAGAATATAAATAAGGATCGAGAAGTTAAACGCTTATTAGTATGTATTGTTGACGTTGAAAATCAAAAAAATAAATAAGGATCGAGTAGTTAAACGCTTATTAGAATGTATTGTTAACGATGAAAATCAAGAATATAAAAAAGAATCGAGTTGTTGACCGCTTGTAAGAATGTATTGTTAACGATGAAAATAAAGAATATAAATAACGATCGAGTAGTCGACCGTTTATTAGAATGTATTGTTAACGATCAAAATCAAGAATATAAATAAAGATCGAGTAGTTGACCGCTTATTAGAATGTATTGTTAACGAGGAAAATCAAAAATATAAATAAAGGATCGAGTTGTTGACCGCTTATTTGAATGTTAACGATGGAAATGAAGAATATAAATAAGGATCGAGTAGTTGACCGCTTATAAGTACGTATTGGTAACGATCAAAATCAATAATATAAATAAGGATCGAATAGTTGACTGCTTATTAGAATGTAATGTAAACGATGAAAATGAAGAATATAAATAAAGATCGTGTAGTTGACCGCTTATAAGAATGTATGGTTAGCGATAGAAATCAAAAATATAAATAAGGATCGAGTAGTTGACTGCTTATTAGAATGTGTTGCTAGCGATGAAAATCAAGAATATGAATAAGGATCGTGTAGTTGACCGCTGATTAGTATGTAATGTAAGCTATGAAAATCAAGAATATAAATAAGAATCAAGTAGTAGACCGTTTATTAGAATGTGTTGTTAACGATGAAAATCAAGGATATAAATAAAGATCGAGTAGTAGACCGCTTATTAGAATGTATTGTTAACGAGGAAAATCAAAAATATAAATAAAGGATCGAGTTGTTGACCGCTTATTTGAATGTATTGTACACGATGAAAATCAAGCATAGTAATAAGGATCGAGTAGATGACCGCTTTTTAGAATGTATTGTTAACGATGGAAATCAAGAATATAAATAAGGATCGAGAGGTAGACCGCTGATAAGAATGTATTTTTAGTGATTAAAATCAAGCAGCAAAAAAGAATCAAGTAGTAGACTGTTTGTTCGAATGTGTTGTTAGCGATGAAAATCAACAATATAAATAAGGATCGCGTAGTTGATCGCTTATAGAATGTATTAGTAACGAGGAAAATCAAGAATATAAATAAAGATCGAGTAGTTGACCGCTTATTAAAATGTATTGTTAACGAGGAAAATCAAGAATATGAATAAGGATCAAGTAGTTGACCGCTTATTAGAATGTATTTTTAGCGATGAAAATCAAGAAGCAATAAGAATCAAGTAGTAGACAGTTTATTAGAATGTGTTTTTTGCGATGAAAATCAAAAATATAAATAAGGATAGAGTATTTGACCGCTTATTAGAATGTGTGGTTTGCTTAAAAATCAAGAATATAAATAAGGATCGAGTAGTTGACAGCTTATTAGAATGTGTTGTTAGCGATGAAAATCAAGAATATAAATAAGAATCGAGTAGTTGACCGCTTATTAGAATGTGTTGTTAGCGATGAAAATCAAGAATATAAATAAGGATCGAGTAGTAGACAGCTTATTAGAATGTGTTGTTAGCGATGAAAATCAAGAATATTAATAAGAATCAAGTAGTAGACAGCTTATTAGAATGTGTTGTTAGCGATGAAAATCAAGAATATTAATAAGAATCAAGTAGTAGACAGCTTATTAGAATCTTTTGTTAGCGATGAAAATTAAGAATATTAATAAGAATCAAGTAGTAGACAGCTTATTAGAATGTGTTGTTAGCGATGAAAATCAAGAATATTAATAAGAATCAAGTAGTAGACAGCTTATTAGAATGTGTTGTTAGCGATGAACATCAAGAATATTAATAAGAATCAAGTAGTAGACCGCTTATTAGAATGTTTTGTTAGCGATAAAAATCAAGAATATTAATAAGAATCAAGTAGTAGACAGCTTATTAGAATGTGTTGTTAGCGATGAAAATCATGAATATTAATAAGAATCAAGCAGTAGTCCGCTTATTAGAATTATTGTTTGCGATGAAAATCAAGAATATTAATTAGAATCAAGTAATAGACAGCTTATTAGAATGTGTTGTTAGCGATGAAAATCAAGAATATTAATAAGAATCAAGTAGTAGACCGCTTATTAAAATGTTTTGTTAGCGATAAAAATCAAGAATATAAATAAGAATCAAGTAGTAGACCGCTTATTAGAATTTTTGTTAGCGATGAAAATCAAGAATATTAATAAGAATCAAGTAATTGACAGCTTAGTAGAATGTGTTGTTAGCGATGAAAATCAAGAATATTAATAAGAATCAAGTAGTAGACCGCTTATTTGAATGTGTTGTTAGCGACGAAAATCAAGAATATAAATAAGAATCAAGTAGTAGTCAGCTTATTTGAATGTGTTGTTCGCGATAAAAATCAAGAATATGAATAAGGATCGAGTAGTAGTCAGCTTATTTGAATGTGTTGTTTGCGATGAAAATCAAGTATATTAATAAGAATCAAGTAGTAGTCAGCTTATTTGAATGTGTTGTTCGCGATGAAAATCAAGAATATTAATAAGAATACAGTAGTAGTCAGCTTATTTGAATGTGTTGTTCGCGATAAAAATCAAGAATATGAATAAGGATCGAGTAGTAGACCGCTTATTTGAATGTGTTGTTAGCGATGAAAATCAAGAAGCAATAAAAACCAAGTAGTAGACCGCTTATTATAATGTTTTGTTAGCGACGAAAATCAAGAATATAAATAAGAATCAAGTAGTAGTCAGCTTAATTGAATGTGTCGTTCGCGATAAAAATCAAGAATATGAATAAGGATCGAGTAGTAGACCGCTTATTTGAATGTATTGTTCGCGATAAAAATCAAGAATATGAATAAGGATCGAGTAGTAGAGCGCTTATTTGAATGTATTATTAGCGATGAAAATCAAGAAGCAATAAAAACCAAGTAGTAGGCCGCTTATTAGAATGTTTTGTTAGCGACGAAAATCAAGAATATAAATAAGAATCAAGTAGTAGTCAGCTTAATTGAATGTGTCGTTCGCGATAAAAATCAAGAATATGAATAAGGATCGAGTAGTAGACCGCTTATTTGAATGTATTGTTCGCGATAAAAATCAAGAATATGAATAAGGATCGAGTAGTAGAGCGCTTATTTGAATGTATTGTTAGCGATGAAAATCAAGAAGCAATAAAAACCAAGTAGTAGACCGCTTATTGGAATGTTTTGTAAGCAATGAAATCAAGAATATAAATAAGAATCCAGTAGTAAACAGCTTTTTTGAATGTGTTGTTCACTATGAAAATCAAGAATATGAATAAGGATCGAGTAGTAGACCGCTTATTTGAATGTGTTGTTTGCAATGAAAATCAAGAAGCAATAAAGACCAAGTAGTAGACCGCTTATTAGAATGTTTTGTTAGCGACGAAAATCAAGAATATAAATAAGAATCAAGTAGTAGACAGCTTATTTGAATGTGTTGTTCGCGATGAAAATCAAGAATATGAATAAAGATAGTAGTAGAGCGCTTATTAGAATGTGTTGTTAGCAATGAAAATACAAAAGCAATAAACACCAAGTAGTAGACCGCTTATTAGAATGTTTTGTTAGCGATGAAAATCAAGAATATTAATAGGAATCAAGTAATAGACAGCTTATTAGAATGTGTTGTTAGCGATGAAAATCAAGAATATTAATAAGAATCAAGCAGTAGACCGCTTATTAGAATTTTTGTTAGCGATGAAAATCAAGAATATTAATAAGAATCAAGTAATAGACAGCTTATTAGAATGTGTTGTTAGCGATGAAAATCAAGAATATTAATAAGAATCAAGTAGTAGACCGCTTATTAAAATGTTTTGTTAGCGATAAAAATCAAGAATATAAATAAGAATCAAGTAGTAGACCGCTTATTAGAATTTTTGTTAGCGATGAAAATCAAGAATATTAATAAGAATCAAGTAGTAGACAGATTATTAGAATGTGTTGTTAGCGATGAAAATCAAGAATATTAATAAGAATCAAGTAGTAGACCGCTTATTTGAATGTGTTGTTAGCGACGAAAATCAAGAATATAAATAAGAATCAAGTAGTAGACCGCTTATTAGAATTATTGTTAGCGATGAAAATCAAGAATATAAATAAGAATCAAGTAGTAGACCGCTTATTAGAATTTTTGTTAGCGATGAAAATCAAGAATATTAATAAGAATCAAGTAGTAGACCGCTTATTTGAATGTGTAGTTAGCGACGAAAATCAAGAATATAAATAAGAATCAAGTAGTAGTCAGCTTATTTCAATGTGTTGTTCGCGATAAAAATCAAGAATATGAATAAGGATCGAGTAGTAGTCAGCTTATTTGAATGTGTTGTTAGCGATGAAAATCAAGAATATTAATAAGAATCAAGTAGTAGTCAGCTTATTTGAATGTGTTGTTCGCGATGAAAATCAAGAATATTAATAAGAATACAGTAGTAGTCAGCTTATTTGAATGTGTTGTTCGCGATAAAAATCAAGAATATGAATAAGGATCGAGTAGTAGACCGCTTATTAGAATGTGTTGTTAGCGATGAAAATCAAGAAGCAATAAAAACCAAGTAGTAGACCGCTTATTATAATGTTTTGTTAGCGACGAAAATCAAGAATATAAATAAGAATCAAGTAGTAGTCAGCTTAATTGAATGTGTCGTTCGCGATAAAAATCAAGAATATGAATAAGGATCGAGTAGTAGACCGCTTATTTGAATGTATTGTTCGCGATAAAAATCAAGAATATGAATAAGGATCGAGTAGTAGAGCGCTTATTTGAATGTATTGTTAGCGATGAAAATCAAGAAGCAATAAAAACCAAGTAGTAGACCGCTTATTGGAATGTTTTGTTAGCAATGAAAATCAAGAATATAAATAAGAATCCAGTAGTAAACAGCTTTTTTGAATGTGTTGTTCGCTATGAAAATCAAGAATATGAATAAGGATCGAGTAGTAGACCGCTTATTTGAATGTGTTGTTTGCAATGAAAATCAAGAAGCAATAAAGACCAAGTAGTAGACCGCTTATTAGAATGTTTTGTTAGCGATGAAAATCAAGAATATTAATAGGAATCAAGTAATAGACAGCTTATTAGAATGTGTTGTTCGGGATTAAAATCAAATGGCAATAAGAATCAAGTAGTAGACTGCTTATTAAAATGTATTGCTTACGATTAAAATCAAGAATAAGAATCAAGTAGTAGACCGCTTATTTGAATGTGTTGTTCTGCGATAAAAATCAAGAATATGAATAAGGATCGAGTAGTAGACCGCTTATTTTAATGTGTTGTTAGCGATGAAAATCAAGAAGCAATAAAAACCAAGTAGTAGACCGCTTATCAGAATTTTTTTGTTAGCGATGAAAATCAAGAATATGAATAAGAATCAAGTAGTAGTAAGCTTATTTGAATGTGTTGTTCGCGATAAAAATCAAGAATATGAATAAGGATCCAGTAGTAGACCGCTTATTTGAATGTATTGTTCGCGATTGAAAATCAAGAAGCAATAAAAACCAAGTAGTAGACCACTAATTAGAATGTTTTGTTAGCGACGAAAATCAAGAATTTAAATTAGAATCAAGTAGTAGTCAGCTTATTTGAATGTGTTGTTAGCGATGAAAATCAAGAATATTAATAAGAATAAAGTAGTAGACCGCTTATTTGAATCTGTTGTTAGCGACGAAAATCAAGAATATAAATTAGAATCAAGTAGTAGTCAGCTTATTTGAATGTGTTGTTCGCGATAAAAATCAAGAATATGAATAAGGATCGAGTAGTAGTCAACTTATTTGAATGTGTTGTTAGCGATGAAAATCAAGAATATTAATAAGAATCAAGTAGTAGTCAGCTTATTTGAATGTGTTGTTCGCGATGAAAATCAAGAATATTAATAAGAATACAGTAGTAGTCAGCTTATTTGAATGTGTTGTTCGCGATAAAAATCAAGAATATGAATAAGGATCGAGTAGTAGACCGCTTATTTGAATGTGTTGTTAGCGATGAAAATCAAGAAGCAATAAAAACCAAGTAGTAGACCGCTTATTAGAATGTTTTGTTAGCGACGAAAATCAAGAATATAAATAAGAATCAAGTAGTAGTCAGCTTAATTGAATGTGTCGTTCGCGATAAAAATCAAGAATATGAATAAGGATCGAGTAGTAGACCGCTTATTTGAATGTATTGTTCGCGATAAAAATCAAGAATATGAATAAGGATCGAGTAGTAGAGCGCTTATTTGAATGTATTGTTAGCGATGAAAATCAAGAAGCAATAAAAACCAAGTAGTAGACCGCTTATTGGAATGTTTTGTTAGCAATGAAAATCAAGAATATAAATAAGAATCCAGTAGTAAACAGCTTTTTTGAATGTGTTGTTCGCTATGAAAATCAAGAATATGAATAAGGATCGAGTAGTAGACCGCTTATTTGAATGTGTTGTTTGCAATGAAAATCAAGAAGCAATAAAGACCAAGTAGTAGACCGCTTATTAGAATGTTTTGTTGGCGACGAAAATCAAGAATATAAATAAGAATCAAGTAATAGACAGCTTATTTGAATGTGTTGTTCGCGATGAAAATCAAGAATATGAATAAAGATAGTAGTAGAGCGCTTATTAGAATGTGTTGTTTGCAATGAAAATACAAAAGCAATAAACACCAAGTAGTAGACCGCTTATTAGAATGTTTTGTTAGCGATGAAAATCAAGAATATTAATAGGAATCAAGTAATAGACAGCTTATTAGAATGTGTTGTGAGCGATGAAAATCAAGAATATTAATAAGAATCAAGCAGTAGACCGCTTATTAGAATTTTTGTTAGCGATGAAAATCAAGAATATTAATAAGAATCAAGTAATAGACAGCTTATTAGAATGTGGTGTTAGCGATGAAAATCAAGAATATTAATAAGAATCAAGTAGTAGACCGCTTATTAAAATGTTTTGTTAGCGATAAAAATCAAGAATATAAATAAGAATCAAGTAGTAGACCGCTTATTAGAATTTTTGTTAGCGATGAAAATCAAGAATATTAATAAGAATCAAGTAGTAGACGGCTTATTTGAATGTGTTGTTAGCGATGAAAATCAAGAATATTAATAAGAATCAAGTAGTAGTCAGCTTAATTGAATGTGTTGTTAGCGATGAAAATCAAGAAGCAATAAAAACCAAGTAGTAGACCGCTTATTAGAATGTTTTGTTAGCGACGAAAATCAAGAATATAAATAAGAATCAAGTAGTAGTCAGCTTAATTGAATGTGTCGTTCGCGATAAAAATCAAGAATATGAATAAGGATCGAGTAGTAGAGCGCTTATTTGAATGTATTGTTAGCGATTAAAATCAAGAAGCAATAAAAACCAAGTAGTAGACCGCTTATTGGAATGTTTTGTTAGCAATGAAAATCAAGAATATAAATAAGAATCCAGTAGTAAACAGCTTTTTTGAATGTGTTGTTCGCTATGAAAATCAAGAATATGAATAAGCATCGAGTAGTAGAGCGCTTATTTGAATGTGTTGTTTGCAATGAAAATCAAGAAGCAATAAAGACCAAGTAGTAGACCGCTTATTAGAATGTTTTGTTAGCGACGAAAATCAAGAATATAAATAAGAATCAAGTAGTAGACAGCTTATTTGAATGTGTTGTTCGCGATGAAAATCAAGAATATGAATAAAGATAGTAGTAGAGCGCTTATTAGAATGTGTTGTTAGCAATGAAAATACAAAAGCAATTAACACCAAGTAGTAGACCGCTTATTAGAATGTGTTGTTCGCGATTAAAATAAAATGGCAATAAGAATCAAGTAGTAGACTGCTTATTAAAATGTATTGCTTGCGATTAAAATCAAGAATAAGAATCAAGTAGTAGACCGCTTATTTGAATGTGTTGTTCTGCGATAAAAATCAAGAATATGAATAAGGATCGAGTAGTAGACCGCTTAGTTGAATGTATTGTTAGCGATTAAAATCAAGAAGCAATAAAAACCAAGTAGTAGACCGCTTATCAGAATTTTTTTGTTAGCGCTGAAAATCAAGAATATAAAAAAGAATCAAGTAGTAGTAAGCTTATTTAAATGTGTTGTTCGCGATAAAAATCAAGAATATGAATAAAGATCGAGTAGTAGACCGCTTATTTGAATGTATTGTTAGCCATGAAAATCCAGGAGCAATAAAAATCAAGTAGTAGACCGCTTATTAGAATGTTTTGTTAGCGACGAAAATCAAGAATATAAATAAAAATCAAGTAGTAGTCAGCTTATTTGAATGTGTTGTTCGCGATAAAACTCAAGAATATGAATAAGGACCGAGTAGTAGACCGCTTATTTGAATGTATTGTTAGCGATGAAAATCAAGAAGCAATAAAAACCAAGTAGTAGACCGCTTATTAAAATGTTTTTTAGCGATGAAAATCAAGAATATAAATTAGAATCAAGTAGTAGTCAGCTTATTTGAATGTGTTGTTCGCGATACAAATCAAGAATATGAATAAGGATCGAGTAGTAGACCGCTTATTTGAATGTATTATTAGCGATGAAAATCAAGAATATAAATAAAAATCAAGTAGTAGTCAGCTTATTTGAATGTGTTGTTCGCGATAAAAATCAAGAATATGAACAAGGAACGAGTGGTAGACTGCTTATTTGAATGTATTGTTAGCGATGAAAATCAAGAAGCAATAAAAACCAAGTAGTAGACCGCTTATTAGAATGTTTTGTTTGCGATGAAAATCAAAAATATAAATAAAGATCGAGTAGTAGACCGCTTATTAGAATGTTTTGTTCGCGATGAAAATCAAGAATATGAATAAGGATCGAGTAGTAGACCGTTTATTAGAATGTTTTGTTAGCGATGAAAATCCACAATACAAATAAGAATCAAGTAGTAGACAGCTTATTTGAATGTGTTGTTCGCGATAAAAATCAAGAATATGAATAAGGATCGAGTAGTAGACCGCTTATTTGAATGTATTGTTAGCGATGAAAATCAAGAAGCAAAAAAAAACAAGTAGTAGACCGCTTATTAGAATGTTTTGTTAGCGATGAAAATCAAGAATATAATTAAGAATCAAGTAGTAGTCAGCTTATTTGAATGTGTTCTTCGCGATTAAAATCAGGAATATGAATAAGGATCGAGTAGTAGACCGCTTATTAGAATGTTTTCTTAGCGATCAAAATCAAGAATATAAATAAGAATCAAGTAGCAGTCAGCTTATTTGAATGTGTCGTTTGCGATAAAAATCAAGAATATAAATAAGGATCGAGTAGTAGACCGCTTATTTGAATGTATTGTTCGCGATAAAAATCAAGAATATGAATAAGGATCGAGTAGTAGAGCGCTTATTTGAATGTATTGTTAGCGATGAAAATCAAGAAGCAATAAAAACCAAGTAGTAGACCGCTTATTAGAATGTTTTGTTAGCGATGAAAATCAAGAATATAAATAAGAATCAAGTAGTAGTCAGCTTATTTGAATGTGTTGTTCGCGATAACAATCAAGAATATGAATAATGATCGAGTAGTAGACCGCTTATTTGAATGTATTGTTAGCGATGAAAATCAAGAAGCAATAAAAACCAAGTAGTAGACCGCTTATTAGAATGTTTTGTTAGCGATGAAAATCAAGAATATAAATAAAGAATCAAGTAGTAGTCAGCTTATTTGAATGTGTTGTTCGCGATAAAAATCAAGAATATGAACAAGGATCGAGTAGTAGACTGCTGATTTGAATGTATTGTTAGCGATGAAAATCAAGAATATGAATAAGGATCGAGTAGTAGACCGCTTATTAGAATGTTTTGTTAGCGATGAAAATCAACAATATAAATAAGAATCAAGTAGTAGTAAGCTTATTTGAATGTGTTGTTCGCGATAAAAATCAAGAATATGAATAAGGATCGAGTAGTAGACCGCTTATTTGAATGTATTGTTAGCGATGAAAATCAAGAAGCAATAAAAACCAAGTAGTAGACCGCTTATTAGAATGTTTTGTTAGCGATGAAAGTCAAGAATATAAATAAGAATCAAGTAGTAGTCAGCTTATTTGAATGTGTTGTTCGCGATGAAAATCAAGAATATGAATAAGGATCGAGTAGTAGACCGCTTATTTGAATGTATTGTTAGCGATGAAAATCAAGAAGCAATAAAAACCAAGAAGTAGACCGCTTATTAGAATGTTTTGTTAGCGATGAAAATCAAGAATATAAATAAAAATAAAGTAGTAGTCAGCTTATTTGAATGTGTTGTTCGCGATAAAAATCAAGAATATGAATAAGAATCAAGTAGTAGTCAGCTTATTTAAATGTGTTGTTCGCGATAAAATTCAAGAATATGAATAAGGACCGAGTAGTAGACCGCTTATTTGAATGTATTGTTAGCGATGAAAATCAAGAAGCAATAAAAACCAAGTAGTAGACCGCTTATTAGAATGTTTTTTTAGCGACGAAAATCAAGAATATAAATAAGAATCAAGTAGTTGTCAGCTTATTTATATGTTTTGTTCGCGATAAAAATCAAGAATATGAATAAGGATCGAGTAGTAGACCGCTTATTAGAATGTTTTGTTAGCGATGAAAATCAACAATATAAATAAGAATCAAGTAGTAGTAAGCTTATTTGAATGTGTTGTTCGCGATAAAAATCAAGAATATGAATAAGGATCGAGTAGTAGACCGCTTATTTGAATGTATTGTTAGCGATGAAAATCAAGAAGCAATAAAAACCAAGTAGTAGACCGCTTATTAGAATGTTTTGTTAGCGATGAAAGTCAAGAATATAAATAAGAATCAAGTAGTAGTCAGCTTATTTGAATGTGTTGTTCGCGATGAAAATCAAGAATATGAATAAGGATCGAGTAGTAGACCGCTTATTTGAATGTATTGTTAGCGATGAAAATCAAGAAGCAATAAAAACCAAGAAGTAGACCGCTTATTAGAATGTTTTGTTAGCGATGAAAATCAAGAATATAAATAAAAATAAAGTAGTAGTCAGCTTATTCGAATGTGTTGTTCGCGATAAAAATCAAGAATATGAATAAGAATCAAGTAGTAGTCAGCTTATTTGAATGTGTTGTTCGCGATAAAATTCAAGAATATGAATAAGGACCGAGTAGTAGACCGCTTATTTGAATGTATTGTTAGCGATGAAAATCAAGAAGCAATAAAAACAAAGTTGTAGACCGCTTATTAGAATGTTTTTTTAGCGACGAAAATCAAGAATATAAATAAGAATCAAGTAGTTGTCAGCTTATTTATATGTTTTGTTCGCGATAAAAATCAAGAATATGAATAAGGATCGAGTAGTAGACCGCGTATTAGAATGTTTTGTTAGCGATGAAAATCAAGAATATAAATAAGAATCAATTAGCAGTCAGCTTATTTTGATGTGTTGTTCGCGATAAAAATCAAGAATATGAATAAGGATCGCGTAGTAGACCGCTTATTTGAATGTATTATTAGCGATGAAAATCAAGAAGCAATAAAAACCAAGTAGTAGACCGCTTATTAGAATGTTTTGTTAGCGATGAAAGTCAAGAATATAAATAAGAATCAAGTAGTAGTCAGCTTATTTGAATGTGTTGTTCGCGATTAAAATCAAGAATATGAAAATGGATCGAGTAGTAGACCGCTTATTTAAATGTATTGTTAGCGATGAAAATCAAGAAGCAATGAAAACCAAGTAGTAGACCGCTTATTAGAATGTTTGGTTTAGCGACGAAAATCAAGAATATAAATAAGAATCAAGTAGTAGTCAGCTTATTTGAATGTGTCGTTCGCGATAAAAATCAAGAATATGAATAAGGATCGAGTACAAGACCAGTTTTTTTAATGTATTGTTCGCGATAAAAATCAAGAATATGAATAAGGATGGTGTAGTAGAGTGCTTATTTGAATGTATTGTTAGCGATGAAAATCAAGAATCAATAAAAACCAAATAGTAGACCGCTTATTAGAATGTTTTGTTAGCGATGAAAATCAAGAATATAAATAAGAATCAAGTAGTAGTCAGCTTATTTCAATGTGTTGTTCGCGATAAAAATCAAGAATATGAACAAGGATCGAGTAGTAGACTGCTTATTTGAATGTATTGTTAGCGATGAAAATCAAAAAGCAATAAAAACCAAGTAGTAGACCGCTTATTAGAATGTTTTGTTAGCGATGAAAATCAAAAATATAAATAAGGATCGAGTAGTAGACCGCTTATTAGAATGTTTTGTTCGAGATGAAAATCAAGAATATGAATAAGGATCGAGTAGTAGACCGCTTATTAGAATGTTTTGTTAGCGATGAAAATCAAGAATATGAATAAGAATAAAGTAGTAGTAAGCTTATTTGAATGTGTTGTTCGCGATAAAAATCAAGAATATGAATAAGGATCGAGTAGTAGACCGCTTATTTGAATGTATTGTTAGCGATGAAAATCAAGAAGCAATAAAAACCAACTAGTAGACCGCTTATTAGAATGTGTTGTTAGCGATGAAAGTCAAGAATATAAATAAGAATCAAGTAGTAGTCAGCTTATTTGAATGTGTTGTTCGCAATAAAAATCAAGAATATGAATAAGGATCGAGTAGTAGACCGCTTATTTGAATGTATTGTTAGCGATGAAAATAGAAGCAATAAAAACCAAGTAGTAAACCGCTCATTAAAATGTTTTGTTAGCGACGAAAATCAAGAATATAAATAGGAATCAAGTAGTAGTCAGCTTATTTGAATGTGTTGTTCGCGATAAAAATCAAGAATATGAATAAGGATCGAGTAGTAGACCGCTTATTTGAATGTATTGTTAGCGATGAAAATCAAGAAGCAATAAAAACCAAGAAGTAGACTTCTTATTTAAATGTTTTGTTAGCGATGAAAATCAAGAATGTAAATAAAAATAAAGTAGTAGTCAGCTTATTTGAATGTGTTGTTAGCGATAAAAATCAAGAATATGAATAAGGACCGAGTAGTAGACCGCTTATTTGAATGTATTGTTAGCGATTAAAATCAAGAAGCAATAAAAACCAAGTAGTAGACCGCTTATTAGAATGTTTTATTAGCGACGAAAATCAAGAATATGAATAAGGATCGAGTAGTAGACCGCTTATTTGAATGTATTGTTAGCGATGAAAATCAAGAAGCAATAAAAACCAAGTAGTAGACCGCTTATTTGAATGTTTTGTTAGCGACGAAAATCAAGAATATAAATAAGAATCCAGTAGTAGTCACCTTATTAGAATGTGTTGTTCGCGATAAAAATCAAGAATATGAATAAAGATCGAGTAGTAGACCGCTTATTTGAATGTATTGTTAGCGATGAAAATCAAGAAGCAATGAAAACCAAGTAGTAGACCGCTTATTAGAATTTTTTGTTAGCGACGAAAATCAAGAATATAAATAAGAATCAAGTAGTAGTCAGCTTATTTGAATGTGTCGTTCGCGATAAAAATCAAGAATATGAATAAGGATCGAGTAGTAGACGTGTTTTTTTAATGTATTGTTCGCGATAAAAATCAAGAATATGAATAAGGATCGAGTAGTAGAGCGCTTATTTGAATGTATTGTTAGCGATGAAAATCAAGAAGCAATAAAAACCAAGTAGTAGACCGCTTATTAGAATGTTTTGTTAGCGATGAAAATCAAGAATATAAATAAGAATCAAGTATTAGTCAGCTTATTTGAATGTGTTGTTCGCGATAAAAATCAAGAATATGAATAACAATCGCGTAGTAGACCGCTTATTTGAATGTATTGTTAGCGATGAAAATCAAGAAGCAATAAAAACCAAGTAGTAGAGCGCTTATTTGAATGTATTGTTAGCGATGAAAATCAAGAATATAAATAAGAATCAAGTAGTAGTCAGCTTATTTGAATGTGTTGTTCGCGATAAAAATCAATAATATGAACAAGGATCGAGTAGTAGACCGCTTATTTGAATGTATTGTTAGCGATTAAAATCAAGAAGCAATAAAAACCCAGTAGTAGACCGCTTATTAGAATGTTTTGTTTGCGATGAAAATAAAAAATATAAATAAGGATCGAGTAGTAGACCGCTTATTAAAATGTTTTGTTAGCGATGAAAATCAAGAATGTAAATAAGAATCAAGTATTAGTCAGCTTATTTGAATGTGCTGTTCGCTATAAAAATCAAGAATAGTAATAAGGATCGCGTAGTAGACCGCTTATTTGAATGTATTGTTAGCGATGAAAATCAAGAAACAATAAAAACCAAGTAGTAGACCGCTTATTAGAATGTTTTGTTTGCGACGAAAATCAAGAATATAAATAAGAATCAAGTAGTAGTCACCTTGTTTGAATGTGTTGTTCGCGATAAAAATCAAGAATATGAATAAGGATCGAGTAGTAGACCGCTTATTTGAATGTATTATTATCGATGAAAATCAAGAAGCAATAAAAAACAAGTAGTAGACAGCTTATTAGAAGGTTTTGTTAGCGATGAAAATCAAGAATATAAATAAGAATCAAGTAGTAGACAGCTTATTTGAATGTGTTGTTCGCGATGAAAATCAAGAATAAGAATAAGAATCAAGCAGTAGACCGCTTATTAGAATGTTTTGTAAGCGATTAAAATCAAATAGCAATAAGAATCAAGTAGTACACTGCTCATTCAAATGTATTGCTTGCGATTAAAATCTAGAATAAGAATAAAGTAGTAGACCGCTTATTAGAATGTTTGGTTAGCGATGAAAATCCAGAATATAAATAAGAATCAAGTATTAGTCAGCTTATTTGAATGTGTTGTTCGCGATAAAAATCAAGAATATGAATAAGGATCGAGTAGTAGACCGTGTAGTTGGATGTATTGTTAGCGATAGAAATCAAGAAGCAATAAAAACCAAGTTGTAGACCGCTTATTAGAATGTTTTGTTAGCGATGAAAATCAAGAATATAAATAAGAATCAAGTAGTACTCAGCTTTTTGAAATGTGTTGTTTGCGATAAAAATCAAGAATATGAATAAGGATCGAGTAGTAGACCGCTTATTTGAATGTATTGTTAGCGATGAAAATCAAGAAGCAATAAAAACCAAGTAGTAGACCGCTTATTTGAATGTTTTGTTTGCGACGAAAATCAAAAATATAAATAAGAATCAAGTAGTAGACAGCGTATTTGAATGTGTTTTCGCGATGAAAATCAAGAATATGAATAAGGATCGAGTAGTAGAGCGCTTATTTGAATGTGTTGTTAGCAATGAAAATCAAGAAGAAATAAAAACCAAGTAGTAGACCGCTTATTAGAATGTTTGGTTAGCGATGAAAATCAAGAATATTAATAGGAATCAAGTAGTAGACAGCTTATTAGAACGTGTTGTTCGCGATTAAAATCAAATAGCAATAAGAATCAAGTAGTAGACTGCTTATTCAAATGTATTACTTGCGATTAAAATCAAGAATAAGAATCAAGTAGTAGACCGCTTATTTGAATGTGTTGTTCGCGATAAAAATCAAGAATATTAATAAGGATCGAGTAGTAGACCGCTTATTTGAATGTATTGTTAGCGATGAAAATCAAGAATATAAATAAGAATCAAGTAGTAGTCAGCTTATTTGAATGTGTTGTTCGCGATGAAAATCAAGAATATGAATAAGGATCGCGTAGTAGACCGCTTATTTGAATGTATTGTTAGCGATGAAAATCAAGAAGCAATAAAAACCAAGTAGTAGACCGCTTATTAGAATGTTTTGTTTGCGATGAAAATCAAGAATATAAATAAGAATCAAGTAGTAGTCAGTTTATTTGAATGTGTTGTTCGCGATAAAAATCAAGAATATGAATAAGGATCGAGT
This sequence comes from Sepiola atlantica, assembly GCA_963556195.1. NCBI lineage: Eukaryota > Metazoa > Mollusca > Cephalopoda > Sepiida > Sepiolidae > Sepiola > Sepiola atlantica. Next base: position 23,135,926 of record OY744545.1, on the reverse strand, counting down.
AGTAGACCGCTTATTTGAATGTATTATTAGCGATGAAAATCAAGAAGCAATAAAAACCAAGTAGTAGACCGCTTATTAGAATGTTTTGTTAGCGATGAAAATCAAGAATATAAATAAGAATCAAGTAGTAGTCAGCTTATTTGAATGTGTTGTTCGCGATAAAAATCAAGAATATGAATAAGGATCGAGTATTAGACCGCTTATTTGAATGTATTGTTTGCGATGAAAATCAAGAAGCAATAAAAACCAAGTAGTAGGCCGCTTATTAGAATGTTTTGTTAGCGATGAAAATCAAGAATATAAATAAGAATCAAGTAGTAGTCAGCTTATTTGAATGTGTTGTTCACGATAAAAATCAAGAATATGAATAAGGATCGAGTAGTAGACCGCTTATTTGAATGTATTGTTAGCGATGAAAATCAAGAAGCAATAAAAACCAAGTAGTAGACCGCTTATTTGAATGTTTTGTTAGCGATAAAAATCAAGAATATAAATAAGAATCAAGTAGTAGTCAGCTTATTTGAATGGGTTTGTTCGCGATAAAAATCAAGAATATGAATAAGGATCGAGTAGTAGACCGCTTATTTGAATGTATTGTTCGCGATTGAAAATCAAGAAGCAATAAAAACCAAGTAGTAGACCGCTTATTAGAATGTTTTGTTTGCGATGAAAATCAAGAATATAAATAAGAATCAAGTAGTAGTCAGTTTATTTGAATGTGTTGTTCGCGATAAAAATCAAGAATATGAATAAGGATCGAGTAGTAGACCGCTTATTTGAATGTATTATTAGCGATGAAAATCAAGAAGCAATAAAAACCAAGTAGTAGACCGCTTATTAGAATGTTTTGTTAGCGATGAAAATCAAGAATATAAATAAGAATCAAGTAGTAGTCAGCTTATTTGAATGTGTTGTTCGCGATAAAAATCAAGAATATGAATAAGGATCGAGTATTAGACCGCTTATTTGAATGTATTGTTTGCGATAAAAATCAAGAAGCAATAAAAACCAAGTAGTAGGCCGCTTATTAGAATGTTTTGTTAGCGATGAAAATCAAGAATATAAATAAGAATCAAGTAGTCGTCAGCTTATTTGAATGGGTTTGTTCGCGGTAAAAATCAAGAATATGAATAAGGATCGAGTAGTAGACCGCTTATTTGAATGTATTGTTAGCGATGAAAATCAAGAAGCAATAAAAACCAAGTAGTAGACCGCTTATTTGAAAGTTTTGTTAGCGATAAAAATCAAGAATATAAATAAGAATCAAGTAGTAGTCAGCTTATTTGAATGTTTCGTTCGCGATAAAAATCAAGAATATGAATAAGGATCGAGTAGTAGAGCGCTTATTTGAATGTGTTGTTCGCGATGAAAATCAAGAATATGAATAAGGATCGAGTAGTAGAGCGCTTATTTGAATGTGTTGTTAGCAATGAAAATCAAGAAGCAATAAAAACCAAGTAGTAGACCGCTTATTAGAATGTTTTGTTAGCGGTGAAAATCAAGAATATAAATAAGAATCAAGTAGTAGACAGCTTATTAGAATGTGTTGTTAGCGATTAAAATCAAATAGCAATAAGAATCAAGTAGTAGACTGCTTATTAAAATGTATTGCTTGCGATTAAAATCAAGAATATAAATAAGAATCAAGTAGTAGACCGCTTATTAGAATGTTTTGTTAGCGATGAAAATCAAGAATACAAATAAGAATCAAGTAGTACACAGCTTATTTGAATGTGTTGTTCGCGGTGAAAATCAAGAATATGAATATGGATCGAGTAGTAGAGCGCTTATTTGAATGTGTTGTTAGCGATGAAAATCAAGAAGCAATAAAAACCAAGTAGTAGACCGCTTATTAGAATGTTTTGTTAGCGATGAAAATCAAGAATACAAATAAGAGTCAAGTAGTAGACAGCTTATTTGAATGTGTTGTTAGCGATTAAAATCAAATAGCAATAAGAATCAAGTAGTAGACTGCTTATTAAAATATATTGCTTGCTATTAAAATAAAGAATAAGAATAAAGTCGTAGACCCCTTATTAGAATGTGTTGTTAACGATGAAAAACTAAAATAAGACGAAAAACTGAGTAGTGGACGGCTTATTAGAATGTGTCGTTTGCGATGAAAATCAAGAATAAGAATCGAGTTATAGACCGATTATGAGAATGTGTTGTTAGCGATGAAAATCAAGAAGCAATAAAAATCAAGCAGTAGACTGCTTATTAGAATGGGTTGTGTGCGAAGAAAATCAAGAATATAAAGAAGAATTAAGTAGTAGACCGCTTATTCAAACGTGTTGTTTGCGATGAAAATCAAGAATATAAATTAGAATCGAGTAGTAGACCAGATATTAGAATGTATTGTTAACATAAAAATCAAGAATAAGAATAGGGATCGCGTTGTAGACCGCTTATTAGAATGTGTTGTTAGCGATGAAAATCAAGAATAAGAATAGGGATCGCGTAGTAGACCGCTTATTAGAATGTGTTGTTTGCGATGAAAATCAAGAATAAGAATAGGGATCGCGTTGTAGACCGCTTATTAGAATGTGTTGTTAGCGATGAAAATCAAGAATAAGATGGAAAATGTAGTAGTTGACGGCTTATTAGAATGTTTTTTAGCGATGAAAATCAAGAAGCAATAAGAATCAAGTAGTAGACCGCTTATTAAAATGTGTTGTTAGCGATGAAAATCAAGAATAAGACTAAAAATCGATTCGTAGACCGCTTATTAAAAGGTGTTGTTTGCGATGAAAATCAAGAATATAGATAAGGATCGAGTTGTTGACCGCTTATTAGAGTGTGTTGTTAGTGATGAAAATCAAGAAGCAATCAGGATCAAGTAGTAAACCGCTTTTTAAAATGCATTGTTCAATCACCTCCTGTAACTGCACTCCTTTACGTTACTTATTAGTTGTGTAACCCTTCTTTGTACTTCTTCCAGTTTCAATATTACATTCTAATTTCTATATCTAGTGGCTGGAGACAAAGCCTAGGTGCAGTATTAAATATGAGGTCTTATTAGAGCTTAATAAATCCTTAACACAACGTTGGTCTCCCTCAAAATAATATTCCTAACAGTCCACCCGATAATTCTTTTTGCCCTCGATACAATTATCAAAATATGATTATTCGCCCTAAATGTATTATCTAAGCCCACTCCCATATCGCACTCTCCATCTACTTCTTTGATTTCTCTGTTGTTTAGTACATATCAACTGCCACATTCCTGGATCCTACATGTAGTACTTTACATTTGTCTAGGTTAAATCCCAATTTCCAAATGCCCTTCCAATATGATAATTTATTTAGTTCCATCTGTGTTATTTCCTTTGATGTTTAAAAAAAAGAAAATATTATTTTAATGGATTATGGTACAAACATGTCAGGTATCATGATTGATTATATTTGCATAAAAATTGTTTTAATGCGAGAATAGAAATCTTGAAAACGTTATCCTTATGTCATAAGCTGTTCTTGAGATAAGGACATGTTTCCATATGGGTTTTCGAAGGTTGCAAAGAAATCAAATAATTTACATTTAAAAGTGAAAAGACAGATTTCAATGAATATGAATTGAATAATTAAAGAAATATTTGAAAATGTTCCAACAAAAAAGTTTTAGCTAATTAGAGCGTGGCATATCATGTGACAGCAAAATAACTGCCCAAATGCATCACATGTTGCTATGGCCTATAGATTCGGCGTGACCTATGAATCATGCGTGACCTATGAATTTCTTATTTACAAAAGTATTTGTTTTATTCGAAGTCTCTGAAAAAAATCTTTACTTGGGAAAATAAAAAAGATGTGCAGCACTAATCGAAAATAAACGCAGAAGCAATTTTATTAGTTCTGATTGAGTTTAGATTTCTATCTGAGAGAATGTATACATTACTACTAGCCATTGTTCTTTAACAAAACTCTTCGAAACCTATTCTTCTCTATGTTTCCAATAGATGACTAATATTGTCTCCGAACTTACAAATATGCTTCTATTTAGTTAGTTAGTCTATTCATCTTTATATCCGTCGCTCTGTCCATTCGTCGGTCTGTCACACTTAAATGTGAAAGACCATTTTCATCGCTAAACGTGCAAATTGAATGGATGCATCTTTCGTGTTCGTGTTTAATTGTAACATTTTTTCGTTTGTGACATTTTTATTTTTTACATGTGGTAGTATTGCATACATTCGACATTCTAGTTATAGATTTCCTACTCGAATAAAAGCCGTATCAATTCTGTTTAATTAGAATCATAAAAAATATACTTACCTTCACGCCCCACGTGAAACTTTCTTGATTCGTCATTTTCTTTCTCTCGCAATTCTACTTATGTATCGTCGATTCTATGGTTATATTTCATTCTAGGTCAGTCGCATTTAACATTGTCATTGACGTTTTCTATCAACCTACTGTTCCCCTGGCCATCAGTTTTTCCACCTCGACCGCTCGATATTATTACTAATGCAAAGAACATGTAGGTTAACCGTTCGATATTATTACTAATGCAAAGAACATGTAGGTTAACCGTTCGATATTATTACTAATGCAAAGAACATGTAGGTTAACCGTTCGATATTATTACTAATGCAAAGAACATGTAGGTTAACCGTTCGATATTATTACTAATGCAAAGAACATGTAGGTTAACCGTTCGATATTATTACTAATGCAAAGAACATGTAGGTTAACCGTTCGATATTATTACTAATGCAAAGAACATGTAGGTTAACTGTTGTTGGGAACTCCTACAAAACAACGCGACATTGTATCGAGATGGCGAACAAAGGCCGGTCGGTTCTCTATCTGATCCGGAGATATTTTTTCCACCTAACATCAGACGCTCTCCGTCCTCTATACATAACATTGGTACGATCTATTTTGGATATATGCTCCAAGCAACACTACCTTATCTTTCAGAAAGATACTGTAGATCTGAAGCGTGTTCAACTGTTGGTAACAACAACGGTGACGGGACTCTCCACATTTATCTACAAAAAGCGTCTTAAAAAACTAAATCTGTTTTCACTGAAGCGGCAAAGGGTGCGAAAGGAACTTGTTCTTGCGTACAATATCATCAACGGAAATTTAAATCTACCTTTCGAAAGGTTTTTTTTACCTCAGTGTCATGTAAGAAAACGCAGAAGATATACTATCGGTGCTTTCATCTCTGTCCGTGGTTCTGCTCCGTGGAACAGCTTGCCATATCCAGGTTCAAAGTAGCCTTGAATGAACATTCAGACTGTATATAGATGTAAATATCTTCTATATTTTTTACATGGTTTATTGAACTTTGCGTTTTTTGCCAGTAAATTTGAATTTGATCCATTAAGCTGCTGCTATTTGCTTTCGTTTTCTCAAATGAGCAACGAGTCTAATGAATGTCAAGCAAGTTGTAATATCGTTTTCATTTTGGAAAGAGTGTTTGCATCAATCTTTTATTTTTTATAAAGTAAGAATAAATTCGTATAAGTCAACGTGGTGAAACTTTGTTGAACAGTTTGATTCTGTTGTTAGCATTTTTGTAGGAGAGACACGTGGAGGTTGCCAACATCTGTAAGTGAAAGTGGTTCTATGAAACCGCTTGGATTTGAACTAGGCACATTCAGGTCGGTAGCAAGTGTAGTTAACCGCCATAACCTTTATTAACTCGAATTAACTATAAAGAAATAAACTTTTAAAAAACTGAATTCTCTTTTATTACATCAGTATCTGTATATTTATTCATGTGTGTACGTACATTATCACCTTTCACGCCATTTTAAAAATTGAGATCGCCCAATCGCCCAAAATTATGAAATTTAAAGCAAAAAAGTAGTTGAAAATGAAATTATTTCGTAAAGATCAAAAATTACAACTTTACCCATTTCAGAATGAATTGTTCCAACATCGAATTATTCGGCCACGTCGACTTAACCAGTTTTAAAAACCTCCTGTTTTCATTTTTATTTCAAGATAAGGTTTATACACACCTAATTGTTACAATTTTAAATAAATAAATTTGTAAAGTGACATTTACTTAAAGAATATTTAGTTGACAATGACAATTATTTTATGGGAGAAAAAAGATATTAGTTACCTCTGCAAAGAAAATTGTGTTTTCGATCACTGATTGTTTGTTTGTTACCAAGTTTGATCAAATTATCGGCCTTGGTTAACATTAAATGTTATCTAATTTTGAGATACCTAAGTCAAAAGTCAAGTTCACGGAAAAAGTGAAAGTCACATTTTTGGCGATAACTTCGACTGCTACTTGGCCCATGTAAGCCAATGAAGTTTCGCAAATGACCTTCACCTTGGCGGATGATCTTTAGAAAATTCAGTCACGGTCGAAATTTTAATGGAATTTCAACTTCCAATTTTTCTAAATTTTATGAATGGATCTCATGCTCTTTGATAACAGTAACTACTGTGCACACTCTCAGCCTGATCACATAGATAGTTGTGAGTTTGAATATGTTAATTTTTATGTATATAATAAATAATGTTCTTTTCTAAAAGAAAGTTTTAAATATTTTTTAACGTTCGGTTACGAAAGCGTGATAGATATGACTAAGAACTCTACTTCGTCAACGTGCAAACAGTTAATAAAGAAAAACTGTGCGTTTTGTTAAAATAATTTGGAAAAATGTCATGGGTTACCTTTGGTGGAATATGTGCCGAATGCTCTTGCCATTAACGCTGAACTTTATTGTGGGCAGTTTGATCAAGTCTACGATGGTTAAAAAGTATCTTTCGTTGCAAACTCGCTTTGTTTCAAGAAAGACGATGCCAAACCGAATACCGCCAGAAAGGCCATCAACAAGATAGAAAAATAAAACGTTTTGGAATTTCTGTTGCATTCGATCCCTGGGTCAGACGTGTTTCCGTCTAACTACCGTCTATTCTGATCAATGTAGCATTTTGTGAAGAATCGTTGATTTGAGTTTTTCGGTGAAGTTGAAGAAGACTGTCCAAAAGTGTTCGATTCAAAACTGAAAGATTTGTACTTTGACCAAATCTGAAATCAGCTTGTGGGGCGTTAACAGAACCTGATGGACAATGAAGCTCTTTATTTGGAAGAATTCTTCTATTAATAAATGTGTGCATAATACATCATTGATTTTTCCACGGCGCACCAACTCTTCTCCATATAAATAACATTGTAAGACTGCTTTCCGATTGTCTGCGTGTATGTATTTCTCGCATCAAAATAAATTTAATAATTGCACATTTAATTATTTTGTTTACTATTAATAGAAACTTTATTCAAATATAAAGTGCAATAGCGTAGACGAAAACGGAACTTAATAAATCTTATTAGCAAAATTAATTACGAAATTAAATCTATCATAAATTATATGTGTTGATTCGAAAACAACACATCCATTTAAAACTGTTAACAATTATTTAAAGAAAATAATTAATTACTTCATGACTTTTCGAAATTTGAAATGGATTTTGAATTATTTCAACAGTTGAATAGAACATCATTAAAACTAGCTTAAAAATTATTAGCAAATCCTCATATATTAAAAGACTGAAAGAATTGGAAGTTATTTGCATACTATCGTAGAGATGAAAACATTAGATTATTGAAACAAAATAAGTTTGATAATAATTTGGTACTATTAATGATTAAATTACCAAATGATATAGTAACAATAAAATTTAGTTTTAAAACTGTTTTATTGGTAAAACAATAAACGGTATATTTTTTAAGTCACAATAAAAGTAACAAGAATGTCGGCCAGCTAATATGATATAAATATGTGTTATATGTGTTTCTTTGTTAATGCCAATCGGGATATATAACTAGGGACGAACAATAAAAGTGAAGTGTTTTAACCGATAAATGATTTCCCCTGATTAAAAGAAAAATCCATTAAAAAATAAAGAATTCTCCAATCTTAATGACATTCTAGTATTTAGAAATTAATAAATGAATGTTAATATGAAATGTTTATTGTGTTAAAAATACTTGTAGATTGCTTTTAGGTAACTAAAATTTCTTCATTTCTTTTCATGTCAAGAACGAAATACATCTTATTATACTCAGTTACCACTTTTACAAAGAGATACACCGCGAAAGTGCGAATGAAAAACATATTTAAGATAGCGAGTATTTAAACTTCTTAATACATCTATTTTGGTTTTAATTTTGAGTTTTGTGTATCGTTTTCTATTGAGAGCTGCCTTTATTTTTTTTTTCATTCGCATCTTATCTTTTTGTAAAGGTCGTTACTGACTTTTGATTATGGTTATAATAAGGCGTCATTCTTCCTAGAAATAAACGAAGAATAAAGTAGTTTAAGTCACCTAAATATCTCTCTATATTTTTATATAAATATTTAAGATGAACATTAATTTATTAATTAAAAATACTGAAAATTTCATTAAGATCGAATTATTCTCTGATTTGTGATAATGTTTTTCAATCATTTTGAAGTTTTAATCAAAATACTTTAACTCTGTTCGTCCTTATTTATAACGCGCTAAGCAAAGAGAAATGGTCTAAAATTCTAGTTTGATATGTATCGAATTCTTTAAATAAACTATTAATCTATGATTAGATTTTTTAATTTTCGGAAATCTCCATTACATGTTGTTCGTAAACATAATGAAAGTTAATATGAATAGCGGCCATTTTCTTTCGGCCATTTTAGTAGGTTGAATTATTTTTATGACAACCAATAAAGGAATAGCTGCCACAGCTACGAAGATGTGTGAACTATTTAAAAAGCTGTCAAATATAGTCACAATTGGAAGAGAGAAAGATTGGCTTTCTGGGGCAAACTTTACATAAATCGTCTATTTTTAAAACATATTAAAAACTACTAGCACATATTATTGTGTCAAAGATACAAATTTAGTAAAAAAAATCCTCAATGGATTTTTCAGATCGTTATAAAATGTAACTTTCGTCGTGAAATAAAATAGGAATAAATATATTTTGTGTTCTTTTTTTCACTTATTCAATGTGTGGATTCAAAACGAAACAACATTAATTGACATCAATTACAATTTCATTGTGTTTTTACATTTATTTAATTTTTCATTTAGACTTAAATTTAAAGTTTCTATTTATAAACTTAAATGTTTTTTTTAATTTTAGCCTTTAGATTTTAGAGAAAATCTTTCCTCGATTTTATGAATTCATTGATTACTTTAGTTAGATTTCTAAGGATGCAATTTATGTTATCAAATTTATTAATCTTAAAATAATATGTTTTCCTACGTTTTGCAGTGAAGTGTATTTAATTCGTTAAATTACTTTAAATGGATCATTTTTACTTTAAATTGTACAATTTTTTAGGGTAATTATATAATGACAATATTTTCATATTATTTACGAACCAAAATGATTCCAAGTTAACTATTTTTATTGCAAATAAAGTTGATTTCACTTATTTTAATTTTTTCGAACTAACAGTTTTTAAATTCATTTTTCTTTCAAAAAATACTTTTATATAAGATCTGAAATTTAAATTAAATTATGTTTTCAAAAGTATTTTATGAGTCTTGAGTTAAGTGTTATTAATTTCATATCAGTAAACATGATGTTCTTTTATGATATAATAGTCTCTACTTTTTTATATATGAACCAAATGAGTGTATTATAGTAACAATGAAAATTATACTGTGCAGCTTTTCACAATTCATGATGAAACAACAACTGCAAAACATTAAAGCACCACTGACAACTGACACTAGAGTTATCGGCCCTTTCTTCTTACAGATATTGTTATGTGTTTCTGGATAATAGCTTATGGCACTGATGTTATCAATTTATGTTGATTAAATTAAAATGTAAAATCTTTTAGTTAATTTTATTCATTTGCAACTTCTTCAGTTCTGTCATCTAAATTTGAATGAATGAATGGAGCATCGGACCTGAAATTAACGATCTCTGGGTCATTCATGTCTTCGGAGTCAATTACATTGAAATAACCAGATATATTATAGAAATTTTCACAATTAGCATCGATCGATGCGACATCTGTAAAGTTCAAGTGCTGTCTCCACTTGTTACTTACAGCAAGTGAATTTCTGTTGTCTACTGTATATGTCCCATGATGCGAAATGCTCGCTAGCATGTTTTTTGTGATCCAATTTTTAACTATGTTCGTTGTGGCCACTCCAATAAAATCAAACAGTTTCTTGGTTACTTCAATGGGATTCGTAGCCAAAGATTCAAAAAACAAGGTGGCTGTTTGTTTCGGATACAACTTGAAAGTCTTTTCAAATATGATGGCATTTTCTCTCATTGAATTACAAAGAATCTTGGCTCTTTTCTCGACGTTAAATCTCATGCGCATGTTTAGAAGTGAACTGATAATCGCTCTGGGATCTCTGAACAAGTGAATAACCTTGACGTCGGGGATCTTTTCCAGAATTTTAATGACTTCATGGGCTTTCAGTCGGATAACTTTGGCAACGCGGAGACGACTTGGATCGCAGATGTTCTGGATAATATGCAGGCATTTGTCGACTTTGTGTATTTCCTTACCGATACATTTGTAAAATGGCCTGAAACGATCATCGCTTGTCCGGGAACGATCAAACAAGATGTCTTTGTATGTTGATCGGAACTTACAGGATAGGATATCCTCAAATATTTTGATCCGAAGTTCACCATCTCCGCGTTTCGTAACAAGCGTTCTAACACAAACGAAAAATACAAAAAAAGATATCCGTTAACTGCGAATAATGATTACAAACATTAATTTTTAATTCGCAAAGCGCTCGGTTCTGGGATATATTTTTTCGCCCACTTCCCCTTCTGTCTTCTATTTCTCCCCTGTTGTCCGTTTCTCCACTCCCTTTATATCACTATATAAAATATAGAGAATAAGAGGTTGTCTTTCAAAAATAAGTAGGAAATATTAAAAATACATTCTTGGCGGTGATTCGGAGTGGAATGTCTGTTTAGTTCTAAGTCGGAATAAGAAATGTCCTTTTTGACTGGTGCAATTTTTATTTTTGTTCAATCGAGAATACCTCTTTTTAAGGAGCTGGATAACCAACACATAAAACTGACCTTGTGTCAGACTTTGCCGGCGTGAGGAGGCAAGAAATACAAACTTCATTTGATAGCATTATATCAATATTAAATCCTGTCAAGCCAACTGAAGGGTTAACCTGGCGAAATTTTATATTTACACATGTTAGCCACTTAAAACAGCCATTCAAACATATATATATATATATATATATATATATATATATATATATATATATATATATATATATAATGGTGATTCATAGGGGCAATACAATGCAGAGGTGTAACGGATAGACACAGATTAAGACATATAACTGTGGAATTAGTTATGTAGTTTAACCTTTTTATATTGATATATATATATATATATATATATATATATATATATATATATATATATATATATATATATATATATATATATATATATACTTTAATCTATTAACATTATATTATGTCCCACCTGCGACAGCATGGTCTAATAGAAGCTCCGTGCAGTATATTTCGGGACATTCCATTCGTTAGATGTATGTTCAACTCTTGTTCAAACGCGCAGAAAATGAAATGGATTTAAAATCAAAATAAAATCAAAAACAAAAGATTTTTTCTTTTAATTTCTTTCCTCAAATGTTTCGTTGTGACTTTATGTGTCGATGTTAATATTAATATTTATATATATATATATATATATATATATATATATATATATATATATATATATATATATATATATATATATATATATATATATTTAATTATGTATATTTTATAAATTTATTTTATTTAAGTTTATTTTATTTATTAATTCATCGCCTGTATTTACTTGAAGTTAACTAGATTCATTTATGTATTTGGGCGATGCAAGAGAGGTAATTCTGCTGGGAGTGGTATTTTTTTTCTAGCTGTTATATGGTTAAGTTACTGTTGATGGTTTTATATTAGTTTGTTAATTCAATTATTTTCTACTTACGTTTTCGATGTAGAGTGAAATGTTATTATTCATTCATAACGAATATTATTAATTTCTAGGCTTATCTATGAATGTTATCGAGTGATATTTTCCACGGTGGGGTCTCAACGTTTAATAATTCTTTATTTTTGTTGTCTTAAATTATTATTATTATTATTATTATTATTATTATTATTATTATTATTATTATTATTATTATTATTATTATTATTATTATTATTATTATCATTATCATTATCATTATCATTATTATTATTATTATTATTATTATTATTATTATTATTATTATTATTTTGCAAGTATTTTCCGCCTAAGCTTACGTATTTATTTAAGGGTTTAATTAAAATTCAAGATTAAAATATTTTTTGAAATGACATGTGAAACTGTATTATCAGACTAGAAATTATTACCCTAATTCGAGCCAGTAGCTTATTTTAAGGTATAATTTTGCTATCATTATCGATTCCTTTATCCGAAGGTTGCCGACGTTTTTTATGGGCATATCTTGATTGATTTGTTGGTGTTGGTGCATGCGTGGATTTTTTTGTGAAATAAAGTAGTGCGTGTTCGTAGAGGGTCTTTGACTCCTATATGTTGGGGCCTCACCGTGCTACCGATGTTGAATTGTTTGCCTGTAGTGCATTGTATGCGATGTACAGTGTGTGTGCGGTAGCATTTTCCTGGGCAGTTATCTAGGGTGTATTGTTGTAATTAGTGTTGCGTGTTGTTTAATATTGCCGCAGGGATGGGCCGGTGTGTGTAAACTGAATGTCGAGATTCTCTTTACGCATAGTTAATAAAAAGATAAAATAAGGCGTTAATAAATATTGAGTCACCCACGGCGAGTATATTTACTTTATAACATAAATAGTTACTTGACATTCAATGCGGAATAACCCTCCCGGCAGAATTACCTCCGTTTCATCGTTCAAAAAAAAATGGAGCACTATGGGAGACTAATTCTTTGATCCTAGCAAATTATCGGGACGGCGACTCATCACGTGGACAGCTAGAGTCTTGTTGGTTTGATAACACATAGCTGCAGTTCTGATTCCTCTTCTTATATGTTATGTAAATGTTAACATATAGGGAGTGAATATATATATGAATTTTAAAAAAAACACCCTAAGATTGACGCAATTTTCATTTTGTCCTACCCTAGAGTGCCCATTTTTGAAACAGCGGGAGTTATCCTACATTAAAATCCGACCTTGTGTCTAACTCTGCCCTCGTTTGAAGCAAGTAAACAGAGAGTTAAATCACCCAATGCAATTTTGATCTTTCACCCGTAAGTGGGGAAAACTATAATTCGTTTTTTTTTTAAGTTATAAAAATGTCTTTAGAAAAACAAATTAAATCATTGATCAGTTATAAAGATTAAACATATGGGAATTAACCGAATCACACGAACGTGACTAATGTAGTGAAAAAACGTTGTGGAAACACACATTAAAATGTGTCTCTGCACATGGAGCATCAAACGCGCGGAACAGATAAACACAATGCATAACATAAATGATCACAGTTATTTGATGGAATTATCAATACATATTTATATATACGTGCGTGTGTATGTGTGTGTGTGTGGATATTTTACGATCCTCCGCTCTATAATAAAGATATATATATATATAAAGTGGTGTACTAAAAGCGAACTTTTAGGAGAAGTAAAACCTATTGTGAAGAGTATACAGCTCAATATCCAGGATAGAGCAGGTAGAATGAAGAAGAATGGAAAGGAATTAGAGAAGCAAAAGCCAAATCATAATTCAATTCAATTGCTCAAAGCAAGGTATATTCCGCAAAAAAGGCAATTTATTCAAGTTAAATTTTCCTTAAGCCAGGCTTTTCAAAGATCAAAATCTTATCATCAGAGGAAGTCGCTGGGATAGATAAGTTGGCAAAGGCCAAGATTTAAAATTTGAAAAAATAAAATAAAAGTTGTAGGGGAAGAAACACAGGGCAGAATTCTGCCCTTTGTTTCTTCCGCTACAACTTTTATTTTATTTTTTCAAATTTTAAATCTTTTATGATTTGGCTTTTGCTTCTCTAATTTCTTTCCATTCTTCTTCATTATATATATATATATATATATATATATATATATATATATATATATATATATATAATCCAGGCAAAACATCCACAGGGTAGTAATCCAAAAAATTTCAACCGGGTTTATAAAAAGTGCTCAATATCAAATAGAGCTTTTATATATGATTATTTTTATTTACATAGACATGTACAAAATCTGTGACACTGACATGTCGATGTTATCGATCAACAGCTATTATAAACTGAGATCTCATCAGGCAAAGTTAGAATCGGATCATATTTGGAAAGAATGAAATGGAGAAAACAGAAAAGAAATTTAAAATTTAAATTTAGAAAGTCACGCAGTTAGGACCGTTAAGAATAAAAAAATAAAAATGAAAATAAAAAAATAAAAAATATTATGTCTGTGTAAAAAAAATAATCATCTGTGTGTGGGGGGGGGGTGATTGTGTGTGTGTGTGTGTGTCGTGTGTGTGTGTGGGGGGTCCAGTCACAGGAGATTTAGTCAGTAAAAAACTGCCGGACATCCATTTCAAGTATTTAGGGAAATAGAAAGAGAAAATTTATTTTCTTTCTGCTTTTCAAACCGATTTATACATTTTTCTTTTCTTTTTCCTTTCTTAAACTTTCCAGTTTGAAACGTTTTCTTTCTTCGGATGTTATTTTATGTGAATATAGATGCGTTACTATCAATCACTCTAAAATAAAGAGCAATGAGTGTATATATATACACCCACACAGCAAAGCACTATATATATATATATATATATATATATATATAGAGAGAGAGAGAGAGAGAGAGAGAGAGAGAGAGAGAGAGATTTAGATTTTTCACTTATAAAATAGATCATTCAGTGAAGACCGGGGTTGTTCCAATAAAAACAAGCTCGATGATACTCGATTACAGAGTACAGAGCATTTATATTTGATTTTATGAAGGCTTACCAAAGCATTCCTTTCAAGACACCAATGATCACCATTAAAGATATTTTTTCTTACAAATACTATTTATTCAAATTAAATGTTTTTTCCTACACGTGTTTCACTACCAAGCAGTTACTTGCTTGGCAGATCATCAGGGAAATTAAATGTCTGGAATACTGGTTTCAACTGCCGACAAAACACAATGTGGCGTTGTAATAGTTGAGGTCACTTAAGAAGAGAAGAAAAAAAATAATAAAAATAAAAATAAAAGTCAAACTTAAAAAGCAAGGAAGAACAACGGTAAGAAAAGAAAGTCCTAGAAAAGTCTTAGAAAAGTAGCTTGTGCATTATTTCTTCCACCAAGCCAACAAGCAAGTAATCGGTCCCAAATACATTCAATAAAACCACAAAACCGGAACAATGTGCGATAATACACTTTCACGTTAGCCGGTACAATGATGAATAAATCCCCCCCCCCACAAGAAAACAAAAGAACTAAATCATTCAAGCTACCGCTCACAAGTTACCATTCCAATCCAATGATAGTATGGGAATTCTAAATCCAACTTCTCACAAAGAAAAGTCTATTTTTAGAAACAGTATTTTGAATAAATAGTTTCTATATTAAGATTTTTTCTTGATGGAAGGGAGTTTTCTGCGGGATTGACATTCAACTCGTCGTGTGTTTATTTCGAAGGGTAATAAATCAACAATTGAAATAAGACTCTTTGAACTCGGACGAACATTTGTGTTGACTTTTCTTTGTGAGAAGTTGGATTTAGAATTCCCATACTATCATTGGATTGGAATGGTAACTTGTGAGCGGTATCTTGAATGATTTAGTTCTTTTGTTTTCTTGTGGGGGGGGGGGGGGATTTATTCATCATTGTACCGGCTAACGTGAAAGTGTATTATCGCACATTGTTCCGGTTTTGTGGTTTTATTGAATGTATTTGGGACCGATTACTTGCTTGTTGGCTTGGTGGAAGAAATAATGCACAAGCTACTTTTCTAAGACTTTTCTAGGACTTTCTTTTCTTACCGTTGTTCTTACTTGCTTTTTAAGTTTGACTTTTATTTTTATTTTTATTATTTTTTTTCTTCTCTTCTTAAGTGACCTCAACTATTACAACGCCACATTGTGTTTTGTCGGCAGTTGAAACCAGTATTCCAGACATTTAATTTCCCTGATGATCTGCCAAGCAAGTAACTGCTTGGTAGTGAAACACGTGTAGGAAAAAACATTTAATTTGAATAAATAGTATTTGTAAGAAAAAATATCTTTAATGGTGATCATTGGTGTCTTGAAAGGAATGCTTTGGTAAGCCTTCATAAAATCAAATATATATATATATATATATGATAGATAGAAGAAATAAGAGTGATAAACATGTAACGAATGTCCAAATTTATTTCAAATGTCGATTGTTCAATACAAGGTGTATTCTGTAATAAACTAGTGTTTATTATTCTTTCCTTAAGCCAAGGCTTTTTCAAAGATCGAGATCTTATCATCAGAGGAGAAATACATATAGATAAGTTGGCTGTAGAAAAAGCCAAAGTTCAAATATTTGAAAAATATTATTACTCCAAACTTCTTGCTCTCTTCTGTCTGCCAACTGCCCATAAACTCTTCCATTGCCTCTTAATCTCACCTTCTTCTTATTTCCATGTATCCACTATATCGACCGTGTATGGGCCTCTCTCTAATGGCAATATCTTTCCTCGTAGCTTCGATTTATCTAACTTTTAACCACGATCCTCGGTTTCTCCTCCAAATTGGTCCATCTGTTTCCCCCTACTTACATCCCCAACACACTAACATTATATTTAAGTATACTTGATTCAGCCCAACCCCGCCCCATAATACTTATATTGAAATCAGTTGTTACAAGCGGTTTTACCTTATCCCCTTAATAGCCCCCAACCCCAATTTGGTACAGGCTAGTTGTATAACTACACATCTGGCCTGCCTTAATTATTTTAATTCAATTTTAATTTCTTTGACCACTCTTGGGCCTCTTTCAATTACTCAATTACTCATCTAATTTTATTTTGATTTATTTTTACCCTCATTTTTTTTAAATCATACTTTTAAACTACTTGGAAGCCTTTTGTAAGCTTCCCAGTAAATTAAACTTGTTTATGCTAATCTTTGGCCATTTACTACTTACTCACCATTTAAACTATAGATTCCTATTCTTTGGATTCCTAATCTCCGTGATGGTAATCCTTTAAACTCTCGAAATTTATTTTATCTTCCCCTCAAATTCAACTTTAACAACGACCCCCTCCTCTACTCTTCAAGTTACACATATTTTTTCACTTAAATCTTCACATATAGCTAAACCTTACCCACATATTTCTTTTTCCTTCCTCTGCTTCTTATGCTCTCTAATTTCACTTACTCCTTGTCTCCCTCTTTTGCATCCTCTTTACCGACCATGTACATGTCTCTTTCTACCGAAATTATCACATTCGTAGATTCTACTCATCTCGCATTTAACTACGCTCCTTGGTTACTTCTTAAATCGGTCCTTTTTCTTCCCCTTATAAAGCTTTTCATTACTTTAAAACACTGACACTACACTTAAGTTTCAATTGAACCAACCCAACCCAACCCCATATTACTTATAATGGAAACAAATTGTTACAAACAGTCTAACCTTATCCCTTGAACTGTTTCCCTACCCTAAATGTTAATATAACTGAGTGGGACAGGCTCGATGTATAACTATGCATCGGGTTTATCTTACTTATTTATTCCTTAATTATTCTATTTCTTAATCATTTAATTATTTTTCTAATCATTTATCTGGTCCTTATTTAATTTTTTTTTTAATTCTTTTTTAATTAATTATTTATTCATTCATATACTTTTACTTATTTTACCATGCTTTTAACCAATCAGGTAACCCTTTTAAATCCCTAGAAACTTTAGCTAGTAACGCTAGTCTTCGCCCAATTTTTGCTTATTACATTTAAACTGTAGAATTCCATTCATTGGCATTCTATTTTTAGCATCGGCAACCATCTTAAACTCTCGAAATTATTCTGTCTCCACCCTAAATTCAGTTTTTATCTACGATTCTTTTTTATTCCCTCTCCTTTTTTCTTCAAATAATATTTACACTCAATGACTTACTTCTTAACCTTTGATTAACCATCGCCTGCTTCCCACCTAACAATCCCCTATCACTTGAACTCCTATTCCCCCATCTACCCCTTTCTTCCTCCCAGCTGCAACAGCGGCTCTCTAAACCAATCCGACCACTGTATTCCCTCATTTTTAACTTTCCCTCGCCCAATCCCAACCCCTGATTAAGCATTACTGTTTCACTTAAGTTTTTTTCCTTTGATTCGCTTGTTCGAATATCTTACCAATGATACCATTCGCTTTTTCTATGGCCCAGGAAGTTATCAATAATGGCCAGCTTTTCTCACATCAATTCCATTTAAGTGCGCTTGGATTTACTTCATTTTGAGCACTTTCTCCATACTGCCTCTACAGAAAAATTTTTTTTCGTTTTCTCCTAAATCTCCTCTTCATTGGACACCTTTTCAACGGACAATTACGACCTGGACAAACCACATATCTTTTTTAGTGAACTTTTCTTTCACTACATTTTTAATAATATTTTTCAAATATTTGAACTTTGGCTTTTTCTACAGCCAACTTATCTATCTGTATTTCTCCCCTGATGATAAGATCTCGATCTTTGAAAAGCCTTGGCTTAAGGAAAGAATAATAAACACTAAAAACAATTGAAATTTGAAATAAATTTGGACATTCGTTACATGTTTATCACTCTTATTTCTTCTATCTCTACAATTGCTCTATCTCGTATATTGAGCTTAAACTTTTCACTATAGGTTCCATCTACTAAAAGTTTACTTTTTGTTCATATTTGAACATATATATATATATATATATATATATATATATATATATATATATATATATATATATAATTCTTAGGTGTATGTTGAAAATACACCAATAAAGTGCTCGATCGCAAAAATGTGAGAGCTAATA
>OY744545.1:23051957-23111957 GCA_963556195.1 Sepiola atlantica | reverse complement strand
AACATTTATTTTGTAGTGCACAAATTGTACGATTCATGCAGTTACATCTTTTTCTCTTAATTGCTAACTTTTTCATTTTTATTAGGGTGATTAATATTAAGGTTATGTTTATTTCTATTAAGAGTGTTTATATTTTTGATCTTCTTAGTGTATTTTTGCTATATTTGTCACTTTTTATGTAATTTGTTATTTTTTGTTCATCTCTGCTGTCCTCTTTTAGTATTTTGTTATTGTGTGCCATAATTATCATTTCTAGGTTTTCACAGCATCTATAGGACAGTTTTAGGTTATTTTTATTTTTATACATATATATACATATATATACATACATGCAAAAATGCAAAATTAAAAAAATATTTTAAAAGAATATCGAGTAATGGAAAGTAAAATGTGTGTATAAAGAGTTTATCAAAAAAAAGTCGGTCCAGTTTGGTAAATTTCCGTTGACAAAGTGTCCGGTGACGAAAGATTTAAAAATAGAAAAAGAGATTTCGTGGAGACTGCGTTAGAATGATGTTCAGTTCAACCGTACATAAAAAGCTCTTATTATGATGTAAGTAGGACATTAGGGCCATTTTAAATTACTTCAATTACTTCCGTGGACCGCGAATGATAATAGTTTTTAAAGAATTGAGTTTAAAATATTGCATATATTTTAAGTAGGCCGAATTACTGGTGAGAGGTGTTAGTTACTCCGATCAAACCTAGTGTCTGAGACATGATTTTCTGGTTGAGAACAAGACCAATAAAGGTGGAAGAGTAGTGTGAGGTTAAGGATGTGGGAGGAGAGGGTTTAGCAAATCAAACTGTGTCTGATGCTTGGAATGACGCAACAATATACTTTAATTACTGCTAGTTTATTTGAAAGGCTTGGAATAGTTTCAGTAACGTTTCTGGCCAATAGAAAACAATTCGGGGGGGGGGGGTCCCCGGATTAACACGGATTATTTTAGACAATATTATATATAATTAAAAAGTTTAAAACGGTTCAAATTGGAAATTAGGGCTCAGACGGTCGAAAATCTGGAATGTGTGTGTTTAAGATGTTATTATCCGGACATTTATAGTATTTCAGAATTTAATATTTAAAAAATTAATAAATTTCCCAGTTAGTTAAATATTAAAGGCGTGACTAATTAAGATACTTTAATATATTACGGATGTATATATATATATGCGTATATATATATATATATATATATATATATATATATATATATATATATATATGTATATATATATGTTTGTGTGTATGTATATGTATGTGAATATATATGTACATGTATATAGGTATGTATATATATTTATGTGTATGTATATGTATGTGTATATATATGTACATATACAGGGTGGGCAAAAATAACGGTCCTATTTTTAAAAATTCATAACTTTTTTATTTATTGATTTTTTTTTTTTTTTTTAGAATAAGTAAAGGACCCCTTCGGAAGCAAGCATGAGCCGTATTAGACCTAAAGTAACGTACCCTCATTTAGAAAACATTATTTTTGCTTAAAAAACTCAAAACAGTGTAAAAAACAATACTTTAGTTTTTGTAAGTTTTAAGAAGTGTTTTTCGGCTAAAATTTGTTTTGTTTATTTCAAAAAATCTCGGAAGGGTCAGTCTACACACACATAAAGTTTGGTGAGTTTAACTTTTATTTTGTGGAAGTTATTCAAATTCAAGTTATTCAAATTTAAAGATAGGACCCTTATTTTGGCCCACCCTGTATATATATATATATAGGTGTGTATATATATGTACGCATATGTATATGTATAGGTATATATATATATATATTTATATATATGTATATATATATATATTTATATATATATGTATACACATATATGTATATATATGTATGTATATATATAAGTATATATATGTATATATTTATACATGTATATATATAAATATGTATATGTATATATATGTATATATATGTATATATATGTGTATATATATGTATATACATGTATATGTATAGATATATGTATATATATGTATATATATATATCAATGTATGTATATGCATATATATGCATATATATATATATGTGTATATATATGGATATATGCATATATATATATGAATATATATATATATATGTGTAAATATATACCAATGTATGTATATGCATATATATGTATATATATATATATATATATGTGTGTATATATGCATATATATGTATATATGAATATATATGTATATAAATATATACGTATATATATATGTATATATATATATATTTATATATAGAGATATATGTATAATGATGTATATATGTATATATATATATGTGTATATATAAATATACATATATATATACATGTATATATGCATATATATGTATATATGTATATACGTATATATGTATATATATATGTATATATAATTATATATGTATATATGAATATAGAAATATATGTATCTATATATGTGTATGTATATATTTATATGTATATATGTATGTATATATGTGTATATATGTATATATGTATATATTTATATATATATATGTATATATGTATATATGTATATGTATATATATATGTATATATACGTATACATATGTATATATGTTTATATATACGTATATATGTATATATATATATGTCTTTATATATATATATATATATGTGTGTATGTATATGTATGTATATTTGTATATATATGTATATAAGTGAAAATCAACAATCGCGCAATTTAACTCAAAAATTCATTTATTTTAGTTTTTATCAAGCTTTCGTTGTAGAACAACTTTGTCAGGCGAGATTGTGTTATAGTTTTTTTTTCTTCTGTTCTCCCTCCTCATTTTGATGGTATTAACCCCGGATGGTCGAATCACGATATGAGCAGAAAAGGACGTAAGATTCTAAAAGACGTTAGGATAAGTGTTATCCTGGCGATGTTATGCGCAGATTGGCCCTTTTGAAGTAAGGAAATTGACAACATCTTTGAAGCACGTATGAGAATAACCGTGACCTCACCCCTCAAATTCTCCCACATTCTCCACCTATCAATTCCACCTTAACTTTGGCCCAGAACTGGAACATACAAACCCAAAACATCCTCGATACTCTAAAAAGCACAAATACTATAATAACAACCCCATACAAAATTCACACTTACATTGGGGCAAGTGCCTTCCCCATCAAAACCTGGATCTCAAACCATATCTACTCTTTCAAACATAATAATAACATTGTCATTGGCACCTCTCTACCCAATCTAATAAAAAGTTTTAACAGTAAAAACACTCCTTACTCCCTACATTGGGCAATATTAAAAAGGTCGAATCCCTACACTCCAGGATCTGTTTTCTGCCAACTATGTACATTAGAAACATTTATGATCGCTACAGCAGCTAAAAGCAAAAATATTATAAATACTAAAAATGAACTTATCTCTAATTGCAGGTACACGCGAAAACTTAAATATATGAATTTCATTACTCCATCTGACACCCTTTCTCCCAACTAAAAACCCCCTCTCTAACATTAGACTAATTCTTTAATTCTATAATCTGTTAATTTTTAACTGTTAAATTCGCCAACCTTACAAACAACCACCCCAATAACATAGCGTACCTTGTACACCTAATAACTCTATTAACCCATAACATATAATGTAAATCGAGAACTAATATTATTCTCCTCCACTCCACTAATCCTTATCTGCTTCTATTTCAACATTCTAATCCCTATCCACCTTTTTTCAACTATTGGCCAACCTTAGCACACACTCATCCATTGCTTTTTTTATCTCCCTTGTATTCGATGTATCGACTCTGTATACGCTTCGCTCTACCGACAATATTTTTCTCATAGATTCGATTGGTATCACCTTTAAACTACGCTCCCTGGTTCCTCCTATAATGGTCCATTTGCCCCCTTCAAATCTATTTATAATTTTAACACACTAGTGCATCACCTAGGTTACAATATTCAACCCTATCCTACCCCATAATGTTTATACTAGAACTCAATTGTTGCAAGCAGACTAACGCCGTTGCCAATATTAACTTCAGTTACACATTAAAGTTTCTTATTTAGTCATGCATTTAATAGTTAACTAAATGGGGATCCTTTAAAGTCCTTATACATTAAACTCTGAAATACTAGTTTTTGTCCGACTTATCGCATATTAAACACGTAAATTCCAGATTTCCATTCATCTGAACCCTAATTTCCCAATTGGAACCCTTTTAAATTTTATGAATTATATATAAGTTTGTATTAAAATCCCTTTTCAGAATTATTTTACTTGCTGACCTGAATTCACCTCTGTTTTAGCTTATGATAAACCCAACCCAACTCGCACCTAGTTTATTGCTTACTGGCAATGAACAGTAACCATACAAATCCTCCCCTTCTCGTAACTCAGCATCAGTCATAGCTGATTTAACTAACCCTATCACGCATCTTCTTATCTTTTAACTTCATCCCTTTCCCCCATTCATTCACTTGGCTTTGCTTCCGATTAGAGCTGCCGCTTCTTTCTTAGACTCGATTGAAGCCATTACTTACATCCCTGACTGCTTGCGTTTAATATACACGGCTCTTTTTAACCATGAAAAACAACTTTCATTCTCGGTCTACGGAAGTATTTTAAAATGGCCCTAATTCTTAAAATTACATCCGAATAAGTGCGTTCCATTTACGATTGAACTAAACATCTCTCTATTGGATTTTCTTAATTTTTTAACATTTTCAACGCTGCCTTCACGAAACTATTTTTTCCATCTTTAAATCTCCTTTCACGGACACTTTATCTACGGACATTAACCAACTGGACAGACTCCATAGTTTTACATGCACACTCTTACTCTCCATTACTTCATATTTTTTCAAATTTAGAATTTTGGCTTTACCACTGCTGACTTATCTATGGGTGTAATTCCTCTGATGATAAGATTTTAATCTTTGAAAAGCCTTGGTTTAACGAAAGAAAAATAAACATGTTTTACCGAGTACACTTTGCATTGAACAATCGAGGTTGAAATAGATTTGTCATTCGTACATATTTATCTCTCTTCTTTCATTTATCTTTATATATATTTATATATATATATACATGTATATATATATATATGTATACGTATATATATATATACATGTATATATATATATTTGTATACGTATATATATGTATATATTCGTATATATATGTATATATGTATATATGTGTATATATGTATATATGTGTGTGTATATATGTATATATATATGTATATATGTATATGTATATATATATATATATATATATATATATATATATATATATATATATATATATATAAAACAAACGGAGTGTCTATTAGGACTAGATGTGATCAGTCTCTAAGATTCATCCTCCATTGTACATATACTTTACTGCTATTTGATATTCTGTACTCTCTCTTTTCACCCCTCTTTTTTAAATATCTCGGGTTTTTTTTAAATCACTCGATGCAGCTTTTGTTAAGAGAGGGAGGAACCGGTCGGTTGGCGTTTTTTTTTTCTTGATTAACTTTTAATCATGAACTATAAAATTCGTCTCTCTTTCATGCTTGCGATATATGTATATATATGTATATATATATATATATATATATATATATATATATATATATTTGTGTATATCTATGTATATATATATATGTATGTATGTATGTATATATATATGCATATATATATATATGTATATATATATATATATATATATATATATATATATATATATATATATATATATATATATTCCAGCAAAATAGACATATGGGAGGGGGTGGTTTTGTCTCCGTTCGTTTGAGAGAGAGGGGGCAGTTAGGGCTTACGAACTTTTTGTGTGTTCTAATATGAAGGCTTTCGTTTAGTATTGTAACCAAGTATCATTGTAACCAAGTATCATTGTAACCAAGTATCATTGTAACCAAGTATCATTGTAACCATGTATCATTGTAACCAAGTATCATTGTAACCAAGTATCATTGTAACCAAGTATCATTGTAACCAAGTATCATTGTAACCAAGTATCATTGTAACCAAGTATCATTGTAACCATGTATCATTGTAACCAAGTATCATTGTAACCAAGTATCATTGTAACCAAGTATCATTGTAACCAAGTATCATTGTAACCTCTCAAAATAAACTATCGTTACTTGTTTTAAACTTGAGCTGTGATTTTGTTAAGAAAAAAAATACTTTTGTTAAAGCTGTGACCGAATTCCTGTATCGAAATCAAGCACCGAATTCGGGCGAAGACAACAAGCGAGCGATTACGAGTAGACTTTAAAATATATGACATAATTAATATTTTTTAATAATTCTCTAAAAATAAATATTCACGTTTATTCCTGTGTTTACATGTTTCAGAAAATTTTTCTTATCACCATTACATCCGAGTAAAATGTATGATGTTCTTCTATAGATTCTATCAATTACAGTTAAATGTGGGATTCATCATATTTTTCGGAGCATTTTTAAAGAAAAACATTCAAAAACATTCATGTTCTATTCAAACATACAAAAACCTGTTCATCCATTCATGGTAGTTTTTAACATATATATATATATATATATATATATATATATATATATATATATATATACAGGGTGGGCAAAAATAAGGGTCCTATTTTTAAAAATTCATAACTTTTTTATTTATTGATTTTTTTTTTTTTTTTTTTAGAATAAGTAAAGGACCCCTTCCGAAGCAAGCATGCGCCGTATTAGCCCTAAGGAACGTACCCTCATTTAGAAAACATTATTTTTGCTTAAAAAACTCAAAACAGTGTAAAAATTAACATATTAAATTTGTTTTGTTTATTTCAAAAAATCTCGGAAGGGTCAGTCTACACACACATAAAGTTTGGTGAGTTTAACTTTTATTTTGTGGAAGTTATTCAAATTCAAGTTATTCAAATTTAAAGATAGGACCCTTATTTTGGCCCACCCTATATATATATATATATATATATATATATATATATATATATATATATATCCGGGTTGGGGGATATATGATGATCCCCGCGGAGTCCGTTGCATGGTAAATCCGAGTAGATAACACTATATAAGTACAGAGCAATGTTAAAAAAACTAAATACTTTATGATAATTTTTTAGGCAATAATTTATTTCAACCACTTTTAGCGACTTCTTTAGAACAACAACTACAATTCCACATTCCTTTAAATGAGCTAGTATGTGCGTGTGTGTTGCCACACTTTATCAATAAATAGACGTTTGTCAGTAATGATATGAGTTCAACCTCTCTCACAGCTACTAAATCAAATTAATTTCTTTATGAGCGGCGGTGTCATTTGAAAAGATGAAAGGAAAAGAAAATATAGAAACAGACGAAAAGAAATTAAAAAATCTAACTGAAAAAGCGTATAACGACACGGACTGACGACCTTGGGGTACCAAGTTCGAATCTGGTCTCTTCCATAGAACTACTTCTACTTTCGGATGCTGGCAACCTTAACGGGGTCCCCTCCGAAGCCAACAACAGAATAAAACAGGTTGATTTATAAGATTTTTTTTACCAGAATTGGAAGCATCCGCTCCTATGATTTTGTGATGGCGATTTTAAAAGCCCCGGATGTTTTAATGTTCATTTCAGCAATGTAGAATTGTCATTGTGAGTCTGAAGAAGCCGTTAAACACGGTTGAAATTAATTACTAGATAAAAACTACTATCTTCTTTCAACGCTCAAGCGGAACTAGGTTATCGCAGATGACAACTAACTTTTCAATTTTAAATAGTGCTCTACTTTTAAGATTATTGCATCTTTAAAGGGGCTTTTAACTACAAATATTTTTTAAATATTAAAGTTTTTTTCATCTATATATATATATATATATATATATATATATATATATATATATATATATATATATATATATATATATATGATTCGTTTAATTTACACAGACATGTACAAAATCTGGCACTGGCATGTCGATGTTATCGATCAACAGCTAATATAAACTGAGATCTCATCAGACAGAGTTAGAATCCGATCTTAACCTTATATCATATTTGGAAAGAATGAAATGGAGAAAAAAGAAAAGAAATTTAAAATTTAAATTTGGAAAGCCACGTGGTTAGGACCGTTAATGAATCAAAATAAAAAAATAAAAATAAAAAAATTAAATAAAAAATAATTAAATAATAATAATGTCAAAAAAATAAAATATTAATATTAAATATGAAATATAAAATAAAATAAAATAAAGTGAAAAGAGAGAGAAATAATAAAAAAGGTAGATAGATGAATAAAAAGATAGATAGATAGATAGATAGATAGATAGATAGATAGATAGATAGATAGATAGATAGATAGAGATGAAATGAAATAAAATAAAATAAAATGGGGTAAAATAAGATCGTTTAGGATTGAGACAGAAGTGGGAGAAGAAGGCAAGGAAGACACATACGATGGGACGTGTCAAAATCAGTCTAGAGTTAAAAAGGCACGCAGCGTAAGTTTAAGTCAGCGTAAGTTTAAGTCAGCTGCGTATGTGTGTGTGTTGGGGGTCAGGGGTTGCTATTACGTTGGGCTACTGATTTTGTTTTTTTGTTCTGAGTTTTAACCGTTTTTTAACTTATCAAATTATTATTAATTAATAAATTAAACAAATGCACTAACAAATTAATTTAGTTAACACAATAAGTGATAATGATAATGATAATAATAATAATAATAATAATAATAATAATAATAATAATAATAATAATAATAATAATAATAATAATAATAATAATAATAATAATCGATAATAATAAGCAATAATAATAATAATAATAATAATAATAATAATAATAATAATAATAATAATAATAATAATAATAATAATAATAATAATAATAATAATAATAATAATAATAATAATAAGCAATAGTCGGAAAAAATAATCAGGAAATATTAGAAGATAATAATAATAATAAAAAAATAATGGTAATAATAAAAATAAAGAAGATAGCAATTAATATTAATCATAGTGGTTGTAAATATGATAATAAAAATAATTTATTTGATAATAGAAAAATCATTGGTTGCAATAATACTAATAATAATAATAATAATAATAATAATAATAATAATAATAATAATAATAATAATAATAATGATAGCTATAATAATAATAATAATAATAATAATAATAATAATAATAATAATAATAATAATAATAATAATAATAATAATAATAATAATAATAATAATAATAAGCAATAGTCGAATAAAAATAATCAGGAAATATTAGAAGATAATAATAATAAAAAAAAATAATGGTAATAATAAAAATAAAAAAGATAGCAATTAATATTAATCATAGTAGTTGTAAATAAGATAATGAAAATAATTTATTTGATAATAGAAAAATCATTGGTTGCAATAATACTAATAATAATAATAATAATAATAATAATAATAATAATAATAATAATAATAATAATAATAATAATAATAATAATGATAGCTATAATAATAATAATAATAATAATAAAAAAAATAATAGTAGTGTTAATAATAATAATAATAATAATAATAATAATAATAATAATAATAATAATAATAATAATAATAATAATAATAATAATAATAAAAATAATAATAATAATAATAATAATAATAATAATAATAATAATAATAATAATAATAATAATAATAATAATAATAATAATAATAATAATAATAATAATAATAATAATAATAATAATAATAATATTAATTAATAAAACTAATAATAATAGTAGAAGTGGTTATGGTAATACTAGATATAATGGTAGCCAAAAGTAGTAATCATCATAATAATTGTTAGGATTATTATGGTTACCATTGTTATCATTATTATTATTATAGCTATCATTATTATTATTACCATTATTAATATTGTTAGTATTATTCCAACCACTAATTTTACTATTATTAATAAAATTATTCCTATTATCATATTTACAACCACTATGATTAATATTATTGCTATCTTCTTCTATATTATTATTAGTTTTATTATTATTATTATTATTATTATTATTATTATTATTATTACCATTTATTGTGTAAATTAAATTAATTTGTTAGTGAATTTGTTTAATTTATTAATTAATGATAATTTGATAAGTTTTTAAAAAACGGTTAAAACTAAGAAAGAAAAAAAATCAGTAGCCCAATGTATTAACAACTTCTGACCCCCAACACACACACACACACATACGCAGCTACTAACACCATCGCTGACTTAAACTTATGCGACGTGCCTTTTTAACCGTAGACTGATTTTGACACGTCCCATCGCATGTGTCTTCCTTACCTTCTTCTCCCACTTCTGTCTCAATCCTAAACGATCTTATTTTATCCCATTTTATTTTATTTCATTTCATCTCTATTTATCTATATATATATATATATATATATATATATATATATATATATATATATATATATCTTTTTATTCATCTATTTACCATTTTTTATTATTTCTCTCTCTTCACTTTATTTTATTTTATTTTATATTTTATATTTTATATGAATATATTGTTTTTTTGACATCATTATTATTTATTATTTTTTATTTTTGGATTTGGGTTTTTTGATTTTCGTTCTTAACGGTCCCAACTACGTGACTTTCAAAATTAAATTTTAAATTTCTTTTGATTTTTTCTCCATTTCATTCTTTTCAAATATGATTTAAGGTTAAGATCGGATTCTAACTCTGCCTGATGAGATCTCAGTTTATAATAGCTGTTGATCGATAACATCGACATGCCAGTGTCGCAGATTTTGTCCATGTCGGGGTACATAAAAATAATCATATATAAAAGCTCTATTTTATATTGAGCACTTTTTATAAACCCGGTTGAAATTCTTTGGATTACTACCCTGTGGATGTTTTACCTGGATTATATATATATATATATATATATATATATATATATATATATATATATATATATAAATGTGTGTGTGTGTGTTTTGTGTTATTCTTTTAAATAAACATCCCAAGGAAGTCTTGAAATAAAGATCAATCGATGATGAAGGAATAAATAATGTTGGTTTTCCTTTTTTCATTTTCCATATATATATATATATATATATATATATATATATATATATATATATATATATATATATATATATATAAGGCGATATTCGGATTGCGATAGTTCTAAACTACGGCTGTGTGTGGTGGCAATTCGCCCTCTACGTCACCTTCATAAATGATTTTTGTCTTAAATACTAACTTCGCTCAGAAATATACTCTTCGGAATATAGGGTACTGGAGAAGATCAGGAGAATGATCCGTTGGGTTTGACTTGCGAAAACAATTCCTATTAGCGCGACGCCAAACTCCTATCCAGAATTTGGTAATACTATGACGATACGATAGAGAGTATGTAACAATGTATAAAAATCATATTATTTTTCAACTGTAAAATGAGTATTTCGAAAATACCTTATAGGAATGGCGTAAGGAAAGCTATTTTAGCTAACTGAACACCGTGCCACTTTAGTTAATCTTACACCAGCTTCAACTAGATTCTATAAGCGAAATGATGAAAAGACAATAAGTAAATATGCAGTAAGACCATAAATCATAACCCGAATTAATGGTTAAGATGTCAAGTCTTAACAAAATAAATGGAGAACAATTCACAAACCCGCAGTCGGACCACTCTTAAGGCATTATTTTGATAGCTCAGCAACGCTACTCCAACCACCCTTAACGTCATTCCCATAAGTAATATCGATCTTCTTTTTTCCACACACTCTCAGGAAAGAGAAGTATAGAAAGTTGAGTCGGTACATTTTGTAATTTAGAAAGTTTCATCTTAAAAAAATACATTTTTATGAGATATTAAATAAGTAAGGAAACAGATGTTCTAGACTTACAGATGGCGAAATGTCTCTAGCAGAAGGCGCACACAACGGTCAAATAAATAAAAAGGAAGTAAAAAAGTTTCATTAGAGTTATTGAAGTAATGAAAGCCCGGGGGAGAGGGATGATTTGCATTAATTATGTACGAGCATTTGTAGAACTGAAAAATAAAATTTAAGAGTCCATAAAAGTTCCGAGAAAAACGTCTGTATTATACGACGATTTATTTTACTCGTAATTGTTTGGCTTGATTACGTGGCAACTTTTTAATTACGTAAATGATAAAAACGGCCTTCTGTTTGTCGTTGTACTATTTTCTTTTGCTTTATTGACACACTATGGCGTGACGAGTCACATTATATAACCTTAGAATCAACCCTAACTGATTGAACTATTAATGTTGCTATGTCGGTTGATGTGTGACTGTAAAGAGAAAAAAGAGGAAAAGAAGGAGGCAACTATCAATTGTGTACGCCGAGTCACTTCGATAATTGAACAATATTTCTATTACATAACTAAAACCGCAATCTTGAATGGAGAGAATGATTGGTGGATTAGGGGTAAAAAATTAACCTTATCTAACGGAAGTGACGAAACCACGTTATTTCCAGAGAAATTGAATTGTTTCCCCTTCAAGCTAGACACCCAAGCAAGACAGACACAAAAAGTAGCTGTCTCAAAAAAAAAGAAACCAGTGAGAGTGAAGGTAGGCGCACAATGTTAATTAAATAGTGCACGGCCCAAGTCGTCTGTATCTCTCTCCTTCTCTCTCTCTCTCTTTCTCTCTCTCTCCTTGTCTCTCTCCCGCCTCTCTCATGCAGTACTCCATGTTTTTAAGATTATCTTTCGTTGGTTTCCTGTAATTGTCTATTCTGTTTGACGGTTTGGCTTATTGACAGGTGTGTATAATAATTTATACACACTGCAAAAAACATATTTATCATTCTGATGTGCACCGGTTAAAGCGTATTACGTTATTTAAGTGTGCACAACTAGCCAAAAACAAGCAAATGGTATGATAGTGATATCATGATGAATGACAGTTATTTCTACATACCGATTTAAGCCCATGGAAAAATGAAATCTTTTATTACAAAGGTTCACATGTAGACGACGTTCTGGTGGTCGCCATTTTGGTTTCACAAATCCTCTTTTTGCGATTCAACCTTCACATACGTATTTTTCTTTACTGCAGTTATTTTCTTCCACTCTCATTATCGCATAGTCCAAAGATTTACAAGGAAAAATGCAGATTACCAAGTTTCGAAAAGTCCAATCTGTTTTCGCAATATGTCTGGGCACTCTGACTATAAACGGATGTCTGTTATAATATTGATATGAACAAATTGTGTCGTTTACATTGTAGTTTTTAGACTATGACAAAAAAGTGATGCCATTATATGTGATCAAATTTCTTTACATGCCTACAAGATAGAATTCGACAAATATTAAAATGAGAATACATGTGTTCAAATGTAATTTTATTAAAATTGATTAATTTAGATATTTGAAATTAAATGATTGATAACATACATGACAGTTTTCTTATTTATGGATATTTTAACATTTTGAGTGGGCTTCGGTTAGCTGATTCGAATTTTGGGTATGTTCAAATGTAATTTTATTAAAATTGATTAATTTAGATATTTGAAATTAAATGATTGATAACATACATGACAGTTTTCTTATTTATGGATATTTTAACATTTTGAGTGGGCTTCGGTTAGCTGATTCGAATTTTGGGTATGTTCAAATGTAATTTTATTAAAATTGATTAATTTAGATATTTGAAATTAAATGATTGATAACATACATGACAGTTTTCTTATTTATGGATATTTTAACATTTTGAGTGGGCTTCGGTTAGCTGATTCGAATTTTGGGTATGTTAGATACATTCAGGTACGTTTAGAAACGAACAGCTTATTGTAGGGATGGGATATACTTCAAATACTGTTCATTAACCGTTCTTATAATAAATTAAATGCTGTTCCTTCCATTCATAATTTTCAATCCTCTCATAATATTCCTAATCATTCAACTTACAATCGATCAATCTCATTAACCATTATCCTCGAGTAGTGTTTAGCCCTCATACGTGGTGACTCATTAGTAAAAAATGTAGTATACATATTCTAAACCAATTCCGATTGGTAAAATGTCTGAAAGAACCCAATTAAGATAGATGTTAGTTTGTCTTTCGTTTTTAGATGGTAGTTAAAAGCACACAAGCAGACAACGCCCCGACGTGAGATGAACGGCGAGAGGACGGATCCAGTCTACTCAGTTTCTGGCGTTCATTTTCATCTCGCCTTCTTTACCTGGTCTTAAACTGAAGACTTCAGGATACGAAAAATTTAAAGAGGCGAAATAGCTACTTCGTAAACGTGCAAAAATCGCTAATACCGAATTACTAATAAGTTTTATAAAGCTCCGATGGATATTTTGCTTCGTTATCGGCAAAATGTGTATTCTAATTTAAGTGTTGTTATTCCTCTTCATGAGGTTAAATATGAAAAGTACTGAACGCCAGTGAAAAACAAGCCAGTCTCGTTTAGATGCTTACAATTATGATTTCATACAGTGATGAATAAGTGAAATGTCTATTTTCTGATCTGGGTGAAACCTGCTATAAAGAGGATAGGTTGGGATATAATGGGAGTTTTCGTGTTGAACTTACGAAATCAAGAGAGAAGACTAATCTTACCTGGTTTTGTTATTAAAATCTATCAATGGAATCTTTCTCGAATACGACCATTCTAAGGGGCGGAGTGGTTCAAAAAAATAAATCGATCTGTCACTTTGTTCCAAGAGTTTCCCTGTCAGGCTCGAACCACTTCGCATATAAGCTAGGATGATGACCTTTTTGACCGCGGTGGAAGGAACCTTTGCTGAAAATAAAACAATCACATTTAGATAACAAAAACATCAGTCAGTCGTGAATGTGTATAGCTCCGTCTGCCAACGTAAGGATGGACCAAAGTCTTATTTCGGCCTTACTTCTCCATATTGTATTAACTATTCTCGAAATTATGCCACGAAAATTTTGATCAAATTATCTATCATATAAAGAAAATTGGTACAGTCAAATATTTTTTTGTATTTACAAAATCAATTGAATAAGAGAACAGGAATATGAGTGAGTCGTGAGACTGCATATCTCTGCCTGCCAAAGTAACGATAAACCAAAATCTTATCTGGACCTTATTTATTCCATACTTAATAAAGTATGCCAGAAATTATGTCATAGAAAAGTTAACTCAAAAGCTACTTGTCTGATCATTTTTCTGAAAGTTTGCATGGTGGTTATTGTTATCAAAGAGCATTAGATTCATACATAAATTTGGAAAGATCTGAAGTTGAAATTCACTGTTAATGTCAAATGGCAATGCCATATAAAATGCGAGATTTCATTGGCTATAATATGGGCCAGGTAACGAGTCTCTATAAAGTTATCGCGAGTCTATGAAGTTATCGCGAGTCTATAAAGTTATCGCGAGTCTATAAAGTTATCGCGAGTCTATGAAGTTATCGCGAGTCTATAAAGTTATCGCGAGTCTATAAAGTTATCGCGAGTCTATAATTTTATCGCGAGTCTATGAAGTTATCGCGAGTCTATAAAGTTATCGCGAGTCTATAAAGTTATCGCGAGTCTATGAAGTTATCGCGAGTCTATAAAGTTATCGCGAGTCTATAAAGTTATCGCGAGTCTATGAAGTTATCGCGAGTCTATAAAGTTATCGCGAGTCTATGAAGTTATCGCGAGTCTATAAAGTTATCGCGAGTCTATAAAGTTATCGCGAGTCTATGAAGTTATCGCGAGTCTATAAAGTTATCGCGAGTCTATAAAGTTATCGCGAGTCTATGAAGTTATCGCGAGTCTATAAAGTTATCGCGAGTCTATAAAGTTATCGCGAGTCTATGAAGTTATCGCGAGTCTATAAAGTTATCGCGAGTCTATAAAGTTATCGCGAGTCTATAAAGTTATCGCGAGTCTATGAAGTTATCGCGAGTCTATAAAGTTATCGCGAGTCTATAAAGTTATCGCAAGTCTATAAAGTTATCGCGAGTCTATGAAGTTATCGCGAGTCTATAAAGTTATCGCGAGTCTATGAAGTTATCGCGAGTCTATAAAGTTATCGCGAGTCTATGAAGTTATCGCGAGTCTATAAAGTTATCGCGAGTCTATAAAGTTATCGCGAGTCTATGAAGTTATCGCGAGTCTATGAAGTTATCGCGAGTCTATAAAGTTATCGCGAGTCTATGAAGTTATCTCCAAAAATGTAACTTTCAGTTTTTCCGTGACCATAACCCTGACTGTTTACCTAGATATTCCAAAATTACATCAGTTCTAGGTTAGACGATAAGTTGACCAAGTTTGGTGACGATTGGTCAAGCGATCTAGACGTTGGGCTTTACACAAACAAACAGCATAGTGACAAGTCAACACACTCTACCGAAAACATTACCGTCTTGGTGGTGGTAAATACGTAGTTGTGATTGTCATAAATTGTATATGATTATTCGCATTGTCAGACGTAGAAATAGTAATATTAGAATTAGTATTAGTAGTATTGGCATTTTAACTTCGCCATAATTTACCCAACATGCCAAAAGAGATTTATACAAAAGTTTGTAATTCAGAACAATACATTTGAAGCATATATGTGTGTATTATTTTATAGTATCAACATCAGTAGTAGTAGTAGTAGTAGTAGTAGTAGTAGTAGTAGTAGTAGTAACAGTAGCAGAAGCAGCAAATAATTATTATAAGTAGTATTCCATGAAAAATTGCCAGTATACTGAAATCATATGCCCTTAATAGGGTTAAGATGGAAATTCATATACACTAAATGTACAAAAGCAAGGAAATTCCCAAATTTTTACACTTTTATTGTCATTAATGCAAGCACAACAGGGCTATGTATTTTACTAGTAGGAATTTTTCTTCAGCGCACCGCACACACTTCATCTACTCATGCATAGAGATTTATACTGTAGTGATGTGATAATGAAATGGTTTGGTTGATATCTAGTCATACCCTTAATGACAATAAAAGTGTAACATTTTGGGAATGTCCTTTCTTTTGTACATTTAGTGTATATGAATTTCCATCTTAACCCTATTAAGGGAATATGATTTCAGTATACTGGCAATTTTTCATGGAATGTCACTACTTTTGTAAAGACTATACCGCAATACAATGCCTTCTCATAACTGATATTGTTGGTAGTTTGACTAATGGTATATGATAAACTAAAATTAAAATGCCATCAACTAGACACTAGAACCTCTATATTTGTCAAATATCAGCTGAATCCATCAAATGGTCGATAAGATATAGAATAAAGTGTATGAATACTGGTCATTTTTAAGGTTTGTTGGAATTTTCTGGAAAACTAAAGTATATGGTAAACTGAAATTAAAATGCCATCAACTAGACCCTAGAACCTCTATCTCTGCCAAAAATCATCTGAATTCATCAAATAGTTGATGAGATACAGGGTAGCACATACGTACGTACGTACACACAGATAACATGATTTCACTTTCTGGATCTCTGGGTTACCTTGACTAATGATGATGAAATTCTACACACTTATAGAACCTATCAAATAAAAAATTTGTGCAAAGTTTTAACTAATTTGGTTTATTGGTTTTTGAGTTAGGATTCATCAAAGAAATGAGATTTCCAGCATAGGCCATTCGTAAACGTCTATTACGGGATAGAGCCCTCTCGCGCCTCCCTTGATTATTTAAATGTAAACCCGGAATAACGAATTCAGCAGTTCAGCTTATTTTATTTGAAGTTGAAATCTTTTCATTTGAAGCTTTTGGAAATAGAAACTGAACTTTATTTTTTTATTTTAAGTTTTGCATTTTTAATTCTAAGTTGAATTATTTTTTTAATTGAACGCCCTTCTTTTTATTTAATTTTTTCCTTTTAAATTTTAAGTTTTTCTGTATTTAGTTGAAGTTAATCTTTTTTAGTATTTGACTTTGGGCTTTTAAAATTGAGGTTCATCTTTTTTAATAAAGTTTTGCAGTGTTCTTACTTTGAATTTAACTTTCATAACTTAGAGTTAAACATTTTTGATTTGATGTTGAGCTTTTTTGGCTTCATTTTGTTTGTTTATTTAATGTTAACTTATGTTATTATTTGAGATTGTGTTCTTTTAATTCGAAGGTTACTTCTTTCAAGTTGGTGTTTAGTTTTTAATCTGAGATTGAGCTTTATATATTTGAAGTTATTTTCCCTTTTTAATTTGAAGTTTAGCTTTTTGAATTTTAATTTGTTCCGTTTTAATTTGAAGTTGAGATGTTTAATTTGAGCTTAAGCTTTTTTAATTTGAAGTTCAGCTTTATTTATTTAGGATTGAGTTTGTTGACATTGAAGTTGAACGTATTTCAATTTGAAGTTCATATTTTCATTATCTTAGTGTAAAATTGTGTACTTTTTTTACAAATGAATAATAAATAAAATGGTTGCTTCTGTGCAAACTGATGAGTTGGCATATGTAGAAAAAACAATATTATCAGTTTGAACAACCTGTGTCACAATATTGATCAACATGTGTATTTGTGTCAGCAGTTACATGCTATGAATCAAACGATTTTTTTCATGGGAATTATTTCAATATTTATAATTAAAATCATAGAAAATCTGAATGCTGACAGGCTGATCATATATATATATATATATATATATATTATTTGAATAATATAAAGATAATTATTTTATAAGATCTTATCGTCATAAGAAAATGCTCGATATGGTGTGGTTAGTTCAGCGGATAAGTTGAATATTCAACTCATCCGCTGAACTGATGTTTCTACATAAGTACTGATTTTTTTATAGACTTTTGACTTTTGACTCGGTTCTGAATTGTATTGGAATCCATCACCCTCCCCTATATAATAACATGTTCTCATCGGATTTTTCAACAACTGCACTGATACACCAACGACTACAATGACTTTCTGCTCATTATTGAAACATTCTTTGGACTATTTTTGCTTTAAGTATAATTTAAAATTAGTGTGGTGTTATCTCGAAGATAATGTATATTAAAACAATTCCCCAAACTACTTCTGAACTAAATAAGGTTATCACAACCAAAACATGGCAGTGTCAAGAAATGAGAGTGTCGGAGTTATTGACAATGTTGCATGTTATATTCAGACGTGATTATCATTGAACAGTGATAAAACAGTGATTGTGAACAACTGTTTAGTGTTTCAGAAACGAAATTAACCTTTATTAATACCGAATCTCTTCTAATTACACAGCAGTTCAAGAATTATAATTAGTATTTCAAACGATATTAATATTTAACAAGCCGCGTATGCGTGGTCCCCCTCTGTATGTGACTCGATGTGGCGAGTGTAAAGTGCAATAAATTTAGGCAATTTGGAGCATTTTTGACCCTCCCCCCTTTGACCCCCTGGGGGCGCGAACCAGAATTTTTCTGAGGTCAAGGATGCCAGAACAATTGCCTCTACATTTTGGCCAAGTTTCAGAAAAATTGAATGGATGGATCAAACGTTATGGGAGAAAATGGGCATTTTTTGCAATTACAGGGGGGGGCCTGAGAGCGCGAACCAGATTTTTCCCAAGTTCAGCGATACGTATTTTCTATTAGGAACAATTGCCTCCACATTTTGGCTAAGTTTCAGAGAAATTGAATGGATGGATGAAAAGTTATGGGGCAAAAATGTCATTTTTGCCATTTCGGGGCCTTTTTATCCCCTGGGGGCTAACCAGATTTTTTTTTTAATCGGAGAATGTCACTTTCTAACCTGACCAAAGTTACAACTCCATGCAAAATTTCAGAGAAATTCAATGGATGGTTGTGGAGAAAAATCCGGACGGACGGAAATGCCTCAAAACATAGGTCCTCCAATTTTATAAATCGGGGGACCAATAATGACAGAAAAAATTATTTCTTCAGATACTTTTTAGTTATTTGAATAATGTAATGAAATTCAACATTTTATTCGAATTCCGCAGAGTTTCCGCGAGGTATGTAGTGCAAAAATTGGGGTTAATTTAAGCGTTGAAATCACTATGACATCTAGACATGACATAAAAATGAAAATATGTGCACTTACCTTCCGTCTTAACATCATCGTCAATTATCTTTTGGATGTTGGTGGCTTTTGTAAGCTTTTCTGGAATTGGCACAATATCTAAAAAGAAAAGGACAGAAATGTATACTTTTGATAACCTGTGTCTCAATATGAATCAAGACGAGAGTGTATTCTAGCAGTCATAGGTTATAATCAAAGAATCACATTTTTGTCCACAGATGTGTCAAATCAATATGATAAAGCGCTGTTTTAGTTCCATACCGGAGGTCCGAATAGAGACTGTAGAACGGGACGACTACATCATCAAACTTTGCAACTCGGAAGTCCTAGCTAGACTGTACGAGAAACTGTTGCATTTAGCCTTTAGTAAGAGGAAGGATTAGCTACACTAACCGAAGCTTTCAAAGGCCTGTTCCCCTGCATACCCAACCATAC
This sequence comes from Sepiola atlantica, assembly GCA_963556195.1. NCBI lineage: Eukaryota > Metazoa > Mollusca > Cephalopoda > Sepiida > Sepiolidae > Sepiola > Sepiola atlantica. Next base: position 23,091,553 of record OY744545.1, on the reverse strand, counting down.
CGCACTCGCTTATCATGGCGTGGAAGTAGGTGTCATTCACATTAAATAGCATCTATACCTAGTCAATCGGCCAAAAAGTGAAGTCCTGCGTGGAAGGATTGCCTATATTGTACGTGTTTCGACTGTCACCTTTCACATTAAGCTGGCTCTTTGATTCGCACCGTCACGGATAACTCCTGTCCACTGCGTCCGGTTGACAGATAAGCTGAGTCACCCCTTCTCATCGACGTACACCGTAGACTTAAGGGTCAATGAGGGAAGTGGGATCGGCCTTGATTGATTCTAACTAGAGTCTTCAGCTGCCCACCATGGCGGCGGCGCCAATGATGAAAAGGTTGAGGATTGAGAACATTTCTGAGCATAGTTGCGCCAGGACGTATGCAAACGTGCACAAACCATCACAGGCGGTTTCGTTTCAGAACCCATTCAATAGGTTAAATGTTGCACCGCGAATGGATGACAGCATTGGGAACTCGGTCCAGCAAGGTGAGTCACAGGATCCCCCGCAGACGCTAGCAGTCAAAAAGACCTTTCCGGCGAATATCCACGGCTCGGATAGACTAGGTTTCGCATCCGTACAGCAGAATGCTTCGAATCAGTGCCTGATGGACATGTATCTTCGTACTGATACAAATATAACGCAAACTCAATAAGCAACTGTTAAGACGTACGAAGGCCGAGCGCGCGCGGTTGATACGTCTATCTATTTCTGTTGTATTCTGGCCATTGGCGCAGAATTCAGATCCAAGCTAGACGAACTGGTTGACTTCCTGGAAGGGACGCCAATTCAACATGATGACTGTTCTATCTTACTCCAGCACACAGGCAGACATAATTTTCGTTTCGTCAGCGTTGATGCGAAGGCCGATCTGTGACGCGAACGATCTAATCCCGTTCAGTAGAGGTTTAAGCTCATCGTAGTTGGAGGCGAGCATCACAATATGATCTGCGTAGCCTAGATCCGAGATAATTATATCACTCGAGACAGCGAGTCATTCGTATCCCTGTGGGGAATGCTGCATACTCCAATCTATTGCATAGTTAAACAGAGTTAGTGACAATATGCCGCCATGTCGCACACCACCGACGATAGTAAAGGGAGCGTTCTCTTCACTTGACATCCGGATTGTCGCACGGGGGTTGGAGTAATATGTTCTCAGCAAACAAGGTAAATTCGGAGGCATTCCATCCAGATCAAGGATCTTTCATAGACAGGAGCGATTCTTTGAGTCGAACGCGACAGCGAAGTCAACAAATGCAATGACTGTATTCTGCTGGAATGAATATCTGTGTTCGAGGATACGTCTCAAGATGAAAAGCTGGTCTGTACAGCCTCTGTCAGGTCGGAAGCCGCACTGGTTAGGTCTGGTGCGGTCATTGCGTATGCTTCGGAAACGCTAACGGATTATGGACGCAAAGACTTTCACGGCGACATCTAATAAACTGATGCCCCGATAGTTCGAACATTGAGACCGGCCCCCCTTGTTGAAGAGAGAAGGCACCACGGCGTTCTTCTAGTCATGTGGGAGTATTACGTATATGCTCTAGCATGGCATCATCGAACGTAGATGGAGCAATTGCTCATCTCTCTGCGTATTGGGTGACAATCCTGGTGGCTTACTTCCGTGAATATTATCACTAAAACCGATTCATCCCCCATCCCCCGGATGGATGACTACATAGACAACATAGGCAAAGTTCACATATTACGACACGACCTGTTAAACGGATACTTGTGCGTACCCCTGATCGAACATACAAAGGAAAGGTTTACTTTCGCGACTCAGGATAGCTTGTACAAGTATCGCGTCATGCTCTTCAGAATTAAAAATTCACACGACACTTTTCAGCGTATGATCAACTATTGCCTAAGAGATCTGGCTGAAGTAGAATCGCACACTGATGCCATCATCGTGTACAATGACACCTGATATGGACGGATTAGCCCAATTGAAGCAAATAGTCAGAGTATAGTAAAAAAACTCAGCCCAGATCAACGTAAAAGGCCTAAAGAGATATTTCGGTATGATGGGTTGTTACCGTAAGTTTTGCAAGAACTTCTCCGACATAGTCTTGCAACTCACCCAATTAATAAATAAGAAATCTAAATTCGATTGGCCACTCTCCTGGCAGGAATCTTTTAATCAAATAAAAACTTTGTTGTGCTCAAACCCTGTCCTTAAAACTTCGGAGTTTACCCAAACATTTAGCATAGCCGTCGATACAAGCGATTAAGTCATCAGTACTATGTTATTTCAGACCGATAGACATGATATCAAATATCCTATAAGTTAGGAATTGTCTGGTAGGAAACTCTAGTCGTTTTCTTTAGCTTGCAGCACTTCAACATGCACGTATCTTCGTCCCATCAGTCTATATTATAGTATATACCGACCATAACCCGCTAACTTTCCTAAGAAAAATGAAGAATAAGAACTGGCGATCATTGTGCTATTGTTTAGCGTTGCAAAACTGTAATCTGAATATTCAGCACAAAACAGTCACCGATAGCGTGTGCACCGATGCCTTGTTTCCGTGTTAGGTGTATATGCCACAGAATAGCTTTTACTGATCATATTGAGGATCAAACGGGGCAAACAAACAAAAAAGGAAATAAATAAATAAACCTTTCCTTTTTAGAAAAATACTGTTAGCGGCATTTTTCCTTATTGTGTGGGGAGAGGTGCAACGTATGTACCGGCGCAGGTTAAGCTCAACATCCCGATTTCTAGCAGCATGTTCAGTTCAAAGTTAAAAAATATATATATATATATATATATATATATATATATATATATATACTTATGGCAAATAACCTTACTTGCCATGATTATATTTTCATGCTACTACTAAACTTCACTATATATATATACGTAATATATTATTTTATATTATTATGTAAGTGTATATACATTAAATAGTAATATATATATATATATATATATACCAGAATTTTCTTCTTTCTGTCTCAATCCCAAGTAAAGGTGCCATATCAACGATTGAGATTTAAAACAATTACATATATTTTGAAATCCCTCCATTTATTCAACGCATTTAGCGCTCACAGTGATATTTCCGATTTAAACGTGACAGGTCAACCGAAGGCGGGCATAATTTTTTCTATAATAGATCGTTGAACTGATATAGAAATGCTATTTATATTGAAGCGTGTAAGACCGACGAAAATGCTATTTCAAACGTAAGCTTGATATACTGACTGGCGGACAGACAGAACCCCTTACAGAGATGTTATTTGAAAATATAAGAATTACGACGTAGGTTCTATTGCAGACATCAAATAACTATTTTAATAAAATGGCATTTTTTTCTATGTGGTAGTCTCTACGAAGGATAAACAGTTAAATTAATGCACTTCTATCGCCAACAAAAATACTTATTCTACAAGCTCATGAACCTTATCAATCAAAGAATTATCCAATTTTAATGGAATTTTCAACATTTATGCAATCAATTATATGTTTTATTAGCATATACGCCCAACGTTGCTCGAGAAAGGATGTGGCATTTAGTTGAACTGAAACCACTGCAAATAATTTTCTTTTCTTCCTCTGTGTACCTAAAACTAAACAAAACTTCCATGAGAAGAGTTTCTTTCCAAGAGCTGTCTGTCTGTAGTTGACTACAGCAAAGTCGTGTTCAAGTCCAATGTAAAAAAAAATCTTGTTGAGCTGATCCATTATGTAATCAATGTCAGCCTTGATCCAACCATGGTCTGCAATCCTCAATGTGCTTGTCTCACCATTCACTTGACATAAACGATTAACGCTTGTCCTCGAGTGGTCTTTTGGCTTTGATGAGCGGCGACTCGTTAGTAACAAAAAGAAGTCAAAGTCATAAATACAAAGCACTAATCAGAATGTTTACTGAATGAAGTGTAAATTCTTTTAACTTTATCTAGTGACTTTAAGAGCTAGTCAGAGTACACCGCATGCTCTTCTTGGTCTGCTGACGCCCCCCCCCCAAACATCACTGATCGAAATGTACATGTAACGCTAATTTCAATTTTGTAGCTGATCAGCTGGAAAAGTTTTAGTGTGTTTAGATACAAACACACAAACGTACGGATGATATGTTATGGAACTTTTTAGATGAGGATTGATGATTTTTACTATTTGAATTATTCGGACTACTGTTCTCATCTTGGATGTTATTATCCCAACGTATCGACCGATGTAGCCTCCGACTTTCTTCGGGTGCGTCTCGTCGAATTCGGGAAGCTGTATGTTTGCAAGAACTCGTAGCGCAACGGATATAAGTGCTAAGTAATAATCTGTTCTAAGTAACAGTCTTCTGGAGGTTGAAGGTTCAATATTCAGTACGGGCGATACTAAGAATACAATTAAGCATTACTTAATACTTCTATTTGGTCATGGCTGACGGAACGAGAACAATCTACCCCCGTGGATTAAATAAAGGGTTCAGTTCGAAATTCCGTATAGATTCCCGAGTTGGACATACAGATTCTAGAAATCGCCGAGAAGCACCGGAAGAAGGTTGAAAGTTACATCGGCCGAAACGTTGTGAGAATAACATCCAAGATTAGAACAGTAGTCCGAATAATCTAATAATCTAAATAATACATACATACGGATGTCGTATTTTATTACGTCCGCCAAAGAGGTTATCTAATTCTGTCGAGTTTGTTGGTTTGCCACTATGTTGGTTTCTTTTTTGTGTGTATAGTCTAACGTCCACATTGCTTGACCAATAATCACCAAACTTAGTACAAATATCGGCCAAAATCAACTTAGAACTGATTTAATATTGCAATATCTAGACTACAGCTCAAGGTCAATGTAACAAAAGAGGAGTAAGTCAAATTTTGGTGATGTTCATCGTATAGATTCGCAACTTGGCACATAGTTTAGCCAACGAAATCCCGTATATGATATGACTTCAACTTGCGAGTTTTCCAAATGTTATTAATGAGGCTAATGCTCTCTGATAACAGTAAAAACTACGAAAAATTTCCGGCTGATCAGATTAATAGTTTTTGAATTATCAACGTTTCTATAGGAATTTTTCTAGTCTTTGATAATTCTACGATTAATCAAAACGTCAGCCTTATACATGACTTTGGCCCACTCTTACGTTGTCAGGCGGATATATGCAGTCTCAAGATTAACTTGTTTATACAGATGAAAAATAAAAGTTTTTAAATTTAATATAATCAGGGAGATGATCTCGTTTGTCGGGTTTTAAGCTGGGATCAGATTATGATACGCTGCTTATTTAATGTTTTTATCAAATGCGACTCGATATAATTTTTCTTAAAAAGCTACAAAAAAAAAAGCGAAAAAGTCCACCAGAGTGCCGCTTAAATATCTTTTGCAGAAACAGCTGACGTGCACTACCTCCCCTCGTCTTAACCAGCTCGGAGTTTCCGAGGTAGGTTGCGTCCAATTTGCTCAACTGTGTTGGATTAACTTATGCTTTGAGATTGAAATGCAAATAAATGGACTTACCTTCTGCCTTTTTGTCCTCGGCAAAAATCAGTTGGGCGTTAGTGAGTTTGGGAACATTTTTCATTTGCGATAAGTTATTTTCAAGCGGCGGATTCTCCGAAGACTTTGGTCTAATATAGGGGAAATAAGTGTTATCTATAAGAGAAAACAAAAGACAACGTTCAGTGATTTGGATTGACTCATCTGCTCAACATTATCAAATTTCGATTATATATATTTATGGTAAGTTGGCTTCTTATTTTATTTATTTTTATTATTTTTATTAAAAACTGTATTCTGCGGCTACGGTAGTCAAATGACATTCCGTAGCTGCAATCAGTCCTCCATGCTAGTCCCAGGCCATCTGGCCTTGTCATGCGCAAGTTGTCGTAGGCAATGAAGTTGTTTCGCTGTACGTAGTGGTCCTAGTGCCGCCTGTTTGAGGTCAGCACGTAGTGTGCCCAGCAGATTTGTACAGTGCCGTCCTAGTCGCGGTTGGTAGGCTTGCGAGCCAGTAACGGCAAAGTCTAGTGCCCTCTGTGCGGGAGTGTCAGGGTCCATTCGTAGGACATGGCCTAACATAGACCATCTTTGTTCAGCGACCTTTGTGGAGAGGGTTTTTTCGTTGCACAGCTCGTATAGTGCCTTGTTGCTGATAAGTTTTTTCGGTCAGCAGTGACCTGTGATGGAACGGAGGTGTCTGTGGTGGCACGCATCCAGCTTGTCAAGCATGGCTTGTGTTATTGCCAAGCTGTTGCTATTGTAGAGAATGATGGGCACGTAGTACGCGTTATAGACGGTGTCTAGTCTTCAACGGGATCTTGGTTCGTCGGCTCCAGAGTTTATGTAATAGATGAAACGCTACATTGCCATGTATACAGCGGGCTGTGACGTCTGTAGTGCTGCACAGCAGGGAGCCCAGGGTCTTGTTCTTGCGCCAGCTCTCATTGCCGCGCTTATGTTCATATTTGATATTTGAAACGATAGAAATAAGTACGTCCAGCGCATCTCCTTAGCTATTATCTGAGGCAACGCCACGTCTATTATGACGTCATTTTGCAGCGTCTATGTCTTGATGTGGAGGAAAAGGAAAATAGAAATGAAAGGCTCTTAGTTCTTAAATAAAATACTTACTTTAATATTATTATCATCCAAGTCCAATAGTATTTATGTAATATGAACATTCTAAACATTTTACAATTTAAAAAACTGTTAGTACTTGTGCGTTTAAAACGTATTGTCATAATGAAAAAGTTCTCTGAAATCATCTTTTAAATTAAAAATTAAAAATTAAGCGCAAAAGCCTTTTTAAGCAATGAATACGGTGCAAATATTGTTATTATTATTTATTTATGTTTAATTTGGTCTTTCCTGTAAAATCCTCTTCTTCAGATATAGAAGATGTTTACATTAGTCATGAAACTATTACTTTTATGTTTTAATGACGTCCTTTTTATACACTAGTTGTTGCAGTGTCCGCATGTTGTCATACAAGGGTGCGATTACAAGGGGTCTTAATAAAGAACTTTACAGCATGTGGCATGCCGACAAGTTTAGTGCGAATGAAAAAGTCTTTTTCAAGCACGTGGCATGCCAACAAGCTTAGTGAGAATGAAAAAGTTATTTTAAGGCACGTAACATGCCGACAAGGTTATGGAGAATGAAAAAGTTATTTTACGGCACATGGCATGCCGACAAGCTAAGAGAGAATGAAAATGTTATTTTAAGGAAAGTAACATGGCGACAAGCTTATGGAGAACGAAAAGGTTATTTTACGGCACGTGCCATGCCGACAAGCTACGGGAGAATGTTACAGTTATTTTAAGGCACGTGGCATGCCGACAAGCAAGGGGCGAATGAAAAAGTTATTTTAAGGCACGTGGCATGCCGACAAGCTTATGGAGAATGAAAAGGTTATTTTAAAGCAAGTGGAAGCCGACAAGCTAAGGGAGAATGTGAAAAGTTATTTTAAAACACGTAACATCCAACAAGCTAAGGGAGAATAAAAAAGTTGTTTTTAAGCACGTGGCATGCCGACAAGCTTAGGGAGAATGCAAATGTTATTTCAACGCATGTAACATGCCGACAAGCTAAGGGAGAATGAAAACATTATTATAAGGCACGTGGCATGCCGACAAGCTAAGAGAGAATGAAAATGTTATTTTAAGGCACGTGGGATGCCAACAAGCTAAGGGAGAATGAAACAGGGATTTTAAGGCACGTAGCATGCCGACAAGCTTAGGGAGAATGAAAAAGTTATTTTAAAGTAGGGAGACAAGCTTAGGGAGAAAGAAAAAGTTATTTTAAGGCACGTTACATGCCGAGAAGTTTGAATAGAATGAAAAAGTTATTTTAAGGCACGTGGCATGCCGACAAGCTTATGGAGAATTAAAAAGTTATTTTTATGGACGTGGCATGCCGACAAGCTAAGGGAGAATGAAAACGTTTTTTAAGGCACGTAGCATGCCGACAAGCTTATGGCGAATAAAAATTTATTTTAAGGCACATATTATGCCGACAAGCTTATGGAGAACGAAAAAGTTATTTTAAGGTTCGTGGAATGCCGACAAGCTTAGGGAGGAGTATAAATGTTTTTAAGGCACGTAGCATGCCGACAAGCTCATGGAAGATGAAAAAGTTTTTTAAGGCACATATCATGCCGACAAGCTTAGGAGAACGAAAACGTTATTTTAAGACACGTGGCATGCCGACAAGCTAAGGGAGAATGAAAAAGTTATTTAAAGGCACGTAACATGCCGACAAGCTTAGGGAGAATGAAAAAGTTATTTCAAGGCACGTGGCATGCCGACAAGCTAAGGGAGAATTAAAAAGTTATTTTAAGGCACGTGGAATGCCGACAAGCTAATGAAGAACGAAAAAGTTATTTCAAGGCACGTGACATGCTGACAAGCTAAGAGAGAATGAAAAAGTTATTTTAAGGCACGTGATATGCCGACAAGCTAAGAGAGAATGAAAAAGTTATTTCAAGGCATGTTGCATGCCGACAAGCTTAGGGAGAATGAAAAAGTTTTTAAGGCACGTGGCATGCCGACAAGCTTATGGAAGATGAAAAAATGTTTTAAGGCACGTGGCATGTCGACAAGCTGATTGAGAATGAAAAGGTTTTTTAAGGCACGTAGCATGCCGACAAGCTTGTGGCGAATAAAAATTCATTTTAATGCACATATTATGCCGACAAGCTTAGGGAGGAGTATAAATATTTTTTAAGGAAAGTAGCATGCCGACAAGCTATTGGAAGATGAAAAAGTGTTTTAAGTCACAGATCATGCCGACAAGCTTATGGAGAACGAAAAAGTTATTTTAAGGCACGTGGCATGCCGACAAGTTAAGGGAGAATGCAAAAGTTATTTTATGGAACGTAGCATACCGACAAGCTAATGTAGAATGAAAAAGAAATTTAAAGGGAGGTGGCATGCCGACAGGATTAGGGATGATGAAAAAAGTTTTTTGAAGGAACGTGGCATGCCGACAAGCTAAGAAAGAATGAATCAGTTATTTTAAAGCACGGGGCATGCGGACTAGCTAAAGAAACATAAAAAAGTTATTTTAAGGCCCGTGGCATGCCGACAGGCTAAGGGAGAATGAAAATGTTATTTTAAGGCACGTAACATGCCGACAAACTTAGGGATAATGAAAACGTTATTTTAAAGCACGTAGCATGCCGACAAGCCTAGGACGAATAAAAAAAGTTATGTAAGGCACATAGCATGCCGACAAGCTTAGGGAGAATGAAAATGTTCTTTAAGGCACGTGGCATGCCGACTAGCTTAGGGAGGCGTATAAATGTTTTTTAAGGCACGTAGCATGCCGACAAGTTTAGTGCGAATGAAAAAGTCTTTTTCAAGCACGTGGCATGCCGACAATCTTAGTAAGAATGAAAAGTTATTTTAAGGCACGTGGCATGCCGACAAAGTTAGGGAGTATGAAAAGATGTTTTAACGAACGTAGCTTGCCGACAAGATTATGGAGAATGAAAAGTTATTTTAAGGCACGTAGCATGCCGACAAGCTTAGAAAGAATGAAAAGTTATTTTAAGGCACGTAGCATGTCGATGAACTTTAAGAAAATGACAAAGTTCTTTTAAGGAACGTAGCATTCCGACAACCATAGTGAGAATGAAAAAGTCCTATTAAGGCACGTAGCATGCAGACATGCTTAGGGAGAATGACATGTATTTTTAAGGCACGTAGCATGCCGACAAAAATTTTGCAGAATGAAAAAGTTATTTTCAGGCACGTAGCAGGCCGACAAGATTAGGGGGAATGAAAAAGTTATTTTCAGGCACGTAGCATGCCGACAAGCTTAAGGAGAATAAATAAGTTATTTAAGGCACGTAGCATGCCGACAAGCTTAGGGAGAATGAAAAAGTTTTTTAAGGCACGTGGACTGCTGACTAGCTTAGGGAGAGGTATAAATGTTTTTTTAAGGCACGTAGCATGCCAACAAGCTTATGGAAGATGAAAAAATGTTTTAAACCACGTGGCATGCCAACAAGCTTATTGAGAATGAAATAGTTTTTTAAGGCACGTAGCATTCCGACCAGCTTATGGCGAATAAAAATTCATTTTCAGGCACATATAATGCCGACAAACGTATGAAGAACAAAAAAGTTATTTTAATGCACGTGGCATACCGACAAGCTAAGGGAGAATGAAAAAGTTATTTCAAGGCACGTAATATGCCGACAAGCTATGGGAGAATGAAAAAGTTATTTTATAGAACATTGCATACCGACAAGCTAAGAGCGAATGAAAAAGATATTTAAAGGTACGTAACATGCCGACAAGCTTATAGAGAATGAAAAAGTTATTTTAAGGCACGTAACAGACCGACAAGATTAGGGATGATGAAAAAGTCATTTGAAGGCACGTGGAATGCCGACAAGCTTATGGAGATTGAAAAGGTTTTTTAAGACACGTAGCATGCCGACAAGCTTTGGGAGAATGAAAATGTTATTTTAAGGCACGTAACATGCCGACAAGCTAAAAGAGAATGAAAAAGTTATTTTAATGCACGTAACATGCCGACAAGCTTAGGGAGAATGAAAAAGTTATTTTAAGGCACGTGGCATGCCGACAAGCTAAGGGAGAATGAAAATTTTATTTTAAGACACGTGACATGCCGACAAGCGTGGGGACAATGAAAATGTTATTTTTAGGCACGTAACATCCGACAAGCTAAGGGAGAAGGAAAAAGTTATTTTAAGGCACATTGCATGCCGTCAAGCTTAGGAAGAATGAAAAAGTTATTTTAAGGCACGTGGCATGCTGATAAGCTTAGGGAGAATTAAATAGTTATTTAAGGCACGTAACATGCCGACAAGCTTATGGAGAATGAAAAAGTTATTTTACGGCACGTGGCATGCCGACAAGCTTAGCGAGGAGTATAAATGTTTTTAAGGCACGTGGCATGTGGATGAACTTTAAGAAAATGACAAAGTTCTTTTAAGGAACGTAGCATGCCGACAAGCTTAGTGAGAATGAAAAAGTCCTATTAAGGCACGTAGCATGCAGACAAGCTTAGGGAGAATGAAATGTTTTTTTAAGGCACGTCGCATGCCAACAAAGATTTTGCAGAATGAAAAAGTTATTTTAAGGCACGTAGCAGGCCGACAAGATTAGGGGGAATAGAAAAGTTATGTTCAGGCACGTAGCATGCCGACAAGCTTCTGGCGAATAAAAATACATTTTTAGGCACATATTATGCCGACAAGCTTATGGAGAACGAAAAAGTTATTTTAAGGCACGTGGCATGCCGACAAGCTTAGGGAGAATGAAAAAGTTATTTTAAGGCACGTGGCATGCCGACAAGCTAAGGGAGAATGAAAAAGTTGTTTAAAGGCACGTAACATGCCGATAAGGTTAGGGAGAACGAAAAAGTTATTTCAAGGCACGTGGCATGCCGACAAGCTAGGGGAGAATGAAAATGTTATTTTAAGGCACGTGGCATGCCGACAAGCTCAGGGAGAATTTAAATGTTATTTTAAGGCACGTAACAAGCCGACAAGCTAAGGGAGAATGAAAAAGTTATTTTAAGACCCGTGGCATGCCGACAAGCTAATGGAGAATGAAAATGTTATTTTGAGGCAAGTAACATGCCGACAAGCTAAGGGAGAACGAAAAAGTTATTTTAAGGCACGTGGCATGCCGACAAGCTTAGGGAGAATTAAAATGTTATTTTAAGGCACGTGGCATGCCCACAAGCTTATGGAGAATGAAAAAGTTATTTTAAGGCAAGTGGTATGCCGACAAGCTAAGGGAGAATGAAAAAGTTATTTTAAAGCACGTTGCATGCCGACAAGCTTAGTGAGAATTAAAACGTTATTTTAAGGCACGTAACATGCACGCAAGCTTATCGAGAATGAAAAAGTTATTTTAAGGCACGTGGCAGGCCGACAAGCTAAGGGAGAATGAAAATGTTATTTTAAGGCACGTGACATACCGACAAGCTAAGGGAGAATGAAAAAGTTATTTTAAGGCACGTGGCATGCCGACAAGCTGAGGGAGAATGAAAATGTTATTTTAAGGCACGTAACATGCCAATAAGCTAAGGGAGAATGAAAAAGTTATTTTAAGGCACGTGGCATGCCGACAAGCTAAGAGAGAATGAAAAAGTAATTTTTTGACACGTAACATACATTTAAGGCACGTGGCATGCCGACAAGCTTAGGGAGAATGAAAAAGTTATTTTACGGCACGTAACATGCCGACAAGCTTAGGGAGAATGAAAAAGTTTTTTTTAAAGCACGTGGCATGCCGACAAGCTTAGAAACATTCTGTAATAAAAATTCTACAATTTCCATTCTAAACTGGCGCCAAGTAATGGAGCGTGGAGCTCTACAGGAATGTGCACTTTAGAGTGCCGAGAAGCACGTGTTTTACTTGCTCATCTTAATTGGAGGTTTTGTTGGGTGTTCATTGTCGTGTGATACGTGGTTTGCTGTATTGTCTGTCACTTGTTCATTACCATATTGTGTGCGTTTTACTCGCTGTCCATTAATCAGTTTCTTACATTGTTTGTGATTGGCACCATTGGTATTTAACTCAATTATCAATCCATTTATTTCTTCCATAATGTTTTATTTACAACTTGTTTCTTACTTATTTTCGCTGGCCTCCATGCTTAGAACAGTGTTTTACTTTTGTCTATTTCTTCTTCGGATTTATTCGATGGATTCTCTTCAGGGGATGACCCAAAGAAATTGATGAGGAGCTTATAATCCCCCCCCCCCCGCCAAACAAAAATAAAATAAGATGCCACCCACGCCGTTGTTAATGAAGCATTGACTGAAATTTATATGTAGTAAATATGGTTGGATGGCAGAAAAGATCGTGGATTTGATTACCGATTCCATGGGTGGTGTTGTTTAGTCTCATTTAAAAAATTGTAATAATAAACTTTCATCTAAGTATGTCGAACCAGATCACCAGCTCAGAATTAAATTAAGGTGGGAAAAAAATAGTTGGAAAAACTCTTTTTACCCAAAATACTAATTTTCTATTCATGATTAAGTGTACATTGAGCGTAAATAGAACTTTTTGTAATAATCGAATGGAAACAGTCATTGAAAACAATAATATCTGCTAATAGTGAATTACAGATATTTCAGTTTGCAAATAAATATGCAAATTAGTTTGCTCACATAAGTCGATCGTGTGGCCATGCTCAGTAGATTTAGCAGCTGCAGTTCTTTTATTTTGTATATTTTAGATTTGAATATCATTGCGATCAGTACGATCAACTTTATAAATACAGATATAAGTCTCTATTCCTCTTCTCTGTGTGTGTTGTATATATTCACACTTATTGTTTATTTATAACTTGATGTATGTGGATTCCATATATTTTGCCCGGAAACATTCAGGAACCCAATAAACCTCTGCTCTTGGACTCTGTATAAGTATTACTAAAACATTTAATGTAAATAGAATAAGTACTTTAAAAATGTGTTTTTAAGTCATACATTTATAAGTGTCTGAGACTGAATTCTGTTAATGCAATTTTGTAGGCAAGAATATTACCATCATCATTAATATTATTATTAGTATTTTTAAATACTATTAAAATTAACAGATTTTAAAAACTATTAAATATCAAGATTTATCCGATTTTAATAAAATTTGCAGTATGTATATTATATATAAAGTAAAGTAAGTTTTTCCACGATTTCAATTCCTGAATTTTAAGATTAATAGACAAAACTACATTAGAAATCTCTTTCGACATTCATTATCGTCATCTATTGTTTAGTGCTCTGAACAAGGATTTGTTTATTATCGTTGTTTACATATTTATATTTAGTACGCTCACCAGTTGCTGTTTTAATTACTAATGTTACGGACAGATCGAAGGAGATAACACCCTCTCAGTTGCAAGTACTCTTACTGTTATCAGAATCGCCGGGTTTAAATATTTTATAGTGTACATACATTTTAAGTTTATCATGTGATCATTATAGTTACCTTCATAACGAGTAAACTAATTTTATTGGAAAGTTGCTTGACGAAACTCAACCAGTATTTTTTTTTACTTTCCATGAGGGTAAATAATATCTGTGACTCTAGAAAGAGAAATAATATTCCACATTTTAAAAAGTTATTGAACGAACCCGAACATATCTGAAACATACTTTGAAATTGACACATCTTTTGTACTAAACTCAAAAAGTAGTGTTTGTCGAGAGTTGTAGCAGATATTATTTTAAGAGAATACTAATTACTTTTGATAATTATGTTGGATAACGATGGGGGTATTAGGATGGAAAGGTTTGAGTGACACCTAGAACGTCATAGATGAACTAAAAGCGGAAGTCTATTAAACAACCTAACGTTCTGCTAGGGGGCTTTCGGTCGCTTTTGGGCTGACAACTGAAGCAAGCGGATCCCAACAAACACGCGCGTACTATGTAGTCAGTTGTCGAGACAATCGATATCTCCTTCATTATCTCTCTCACACTCTCGTGCGTGCACAAGTGGCCTGTCGCTCTGATGTTTTCTTTGACTATCTCTTTTTAAATAAACTTTTGTAAACCAAGAAAGTTTCTCCTTGGGTTTAGTCAACGATCGAAGGGGTAGTCTGGCTCACAACGATGATGACGGCGACGCAGAACTATTACTGCGGCGACTAGAAGTGTGTGTTTATCAACAACCTGAGTTCACAACGACAACATGCGTGCGTGACGGACATTTTATATCCCCATCGATGAGGTGTAATATAACATTAAGATAGAAGATGATCTCCTAATAATATGGTTAAATGCATTCACTTGTAAATTTATAGAAATATTACAAACATTTTTGGTATATATATTAAAATAATCAATAATGTAAATAAAACGTGGTCCTTGTAATCTGAAATATCTTACAAGAATTAATTTTATTAACATTTTAGAAACAATGAACTATGTTATCTACGGAAGCCCATACGTGCAAAACATGAAAGTATCTTCATTATTAGATGTCTAAAGAAAGTAATCATTCAAAGAAATTAAAATAAACTGCATTTAGATAACCAGTCCTTACTGATTATCTAAATGTAGTTTAGTTTATTTCTTTGTTTTGGTTTAAAATATTTCACTTTATAAATATTTTTTTTTGGTTATTAAAAAAGGTTTCCGTTTATTATTTTACTGTTTTCATTTTTGTGGCATTTTTAATCAGTGAAAGTAATTCCGTTTTTCAAAGTAAGCGTCATTTAACAGCGGGAAATAAAGTCTGTGACGGTACCTAATATATAAAAGCATTCCTTGAGAACACATATTGCTATGACGCAGTATTATTTAAAAACGACACATCTTTTATTACCGTTGGATTAATGGAAGATAAATGGCTGCACGTTTAATATATTTGGTGTTGGAAACGTGTCTTTTGTTATTCTGGGTAAAATGTAAATAATGTGTGTCATTAACATTTGTATTCACTATTTATTTAATTACTTCAAGGGCAATAATGTTTATCGTTCAAGCGATTTTCTAAAACGTTTTCAAAATGGTAAATTTTTCATTTATCTTATCTGTAAATAGAGTTTATATTTTTAAATCATTTGCATTAGTAAGAATACATTTCTTTTGTTCTATGTTAATTTAAAGTTAATACAATCAAATAATAACCTAATATTATGACTAATCCTATTTAAAAATCTGATCCGTAAAAAAAATGTAAATGCTTTTTAGTAATCTAATAATACCAATCTTATTTTTACAAATAATAAATAATTCTTATAAGTTAAAAAAAAAAAAACTCTAACCCTAGCCCGATGGCGACCCGAAGGATTCCTTTTCATTAGCTACAACACCGAGATGTAGGGGAGGGCGATACTCATTTCCTTGATTGTTCGACTTATCCATGATCCTCAACTTATAATTATGGGTGTTGATCAAGGCGGAATCAACTTTTTTTTTTAGTCTTTGATGTGACTCGACCGAAGATTGAACCCCGCTCTCCCATAATGCTACATGGCCAATTTTATAAGAAACAAACATTTTTAATGAAATTTAGTTGTTTTTCCTAATCAAATCAAATCTCTGATTTTAATAATACTTTTCCTGATCACAGATTAAAAAATAAATATATTTACATTCAAATAGTTGTGCTGGTAGTATCAAGATGGTAACAGCCAAACTCATGGCTAAAACGCAGACACACCTGCGGGAGACTTTTCTTGAACTTGGCATTGCTGCAATCTGGAATTTCACAAAACATAAAAACATTTTTAAAGTCACGATATGATCAAACATACTTTCTTAATTATATTAAAATAAAATGGCATCTTCATTACACTTGCACTGCAAACAGGAAACCATATCTAATTTTTTTTTAATGTACAGGTAAATATAGAATAATCGCTAAACTAGGAAATTATAAATAATGTTTATTGGAACCCTTACGTATTTCTTTTTACTACTAAGCTAGGTGTATAAATCAGCAGTAGGACATAACTAAGTGGATTCATCAGTCATACGAATATGGATGTAGCCGTTTTAATGTGTTTCTATTGTTTCAAAGTCGTAGTGTGGATGAAGATTGTCGTGAAAACAACTGTTATTGTGACGGTAGTCGGTGTCATCAATTGACAATTACAGTCTGAGTAGTGATTGTAGGCTCGTCTATGACGATTTGCACTCTGCGTTCACTGAATGGCTTGCTTTTAAAATATGACTGCTAGTGTCAACTAGGATTGCTATTGCTGCTACTGTTTGTGATGTCATCTAATCAGTTCCATGTAAGAAGGATTTGGTCGTGGAAGGTCCTGCCTGCTGCTAGAGAGGTCGTCGTAGAGAACTTATTGTGTCAAGGAGTCAAGTATTAGCTGCTGTTTACGAAGTCGTCACAATGCTTGCAGAGAAATGGTACGGGTATAAGATATACTTGCTTTTATAGTTGTTTGGACGCTGAAATGACCGAAATGCCGATATGCAAAGCGAGACGAAATTAAGTTTAATTATGTCACGTATACCTGGTCTGTTGAGTTGATCACTTTCGATGAAGTTTTAGTGCCGAGGCATCGTCTAGATATGACAGGTCTAACACTTTGGTATCCAACTAAATATTTTAACAGCTAAGCTACTCATAAAGATTTGAGTGATGATAAGCCAAAAGAAAAAGATTAACAGCAAAGCTATCCATAAATGCCGGAGTGTAAGAGAATATTCTTAGTGTTATGTAATATTGAAGTAAATATTTTATAAAGTAACAAGAAGAATACCCGTCCCAGGACAGGTAAAATGAATTCCAAGAACAGTTTTGCATGACTTTTATTTTCCCTTACGAAGAAGATTCAAATCCAGATATAATGATACGCACTTTATATCTCGAATTATAAGAATTCTAGAGTAGAGTTTAGTATCATTATACACTTTAGATAAAAATAATGTATTAGTTTAAGTTCACAAAAAGGTTTAATATTAAATGCTTATATGTATAAAGGTCTTAAAAAGAAATTTAAATCCAGGAAATAATTCTTAATTCGAGTCAAATTACTATGAATCAAATTAAATGCAAATATTTCTTAATTCGAGTCGAATTACTATGAATCAAATTAAATGCAAATATTTCTTGATTCGAGTCAAATTACTATGAATCAAATTAAATGCAAATGTCTTAATTGGAGTCAAATTACTATGAGTCAAATTTTAATGCAAATGTTTCTTGATTCGACTCAAATTACTATGAATCAAATTAAATGCAAATATTTCTTAATTCGAGTCAAATTACTATGAATCAAATTAAATGCAAATATTTTTTAATTGGAGTAAAATTACTATGAGTCAAATTAAATGCAAATATTTCTTAATTCGAGTCAAATTACTATGAATCAAATTAAATGCAAATATTTCTTAATTCGAGTCAAATTACTATGAATCAAATTAAATGCAAATATTTCTTAATTGGAGTAAAATTACTATGAATCAAATTAAATGCAAATATTTCTTAATTCGACTCAAATTACTATGAGTCAAATTTTAATGCAAATATTTCTTAATTCGAGTCAAATTACTATGAATCAAATTAAATGCAAATATTTTTTAATTGGAGTAAAATTACTATGAATCAAATTAAATGCAAATATTTCTTAATTGGAGTAAAATTACTATGAATCAAATTAAATGCAAATATTTCTTAATTGGAGTAAAATTACTATGAGTCAAATTAAATGCAAATATTTCTTAATTGGAGTAAAATTACTATGAATCAAATTAAATGCAAATATTTCTTAATTGGAGTAAAATTACTATGAGTCAAATTAAATGCAAATATTTCTTAATTGGAGTAAAATTACTATGAATCAAATTAAATGCAAATATTTCTTAATTGGAGTAAAATTACTATGAATCAAATTAAATGCAAATATTTCTTAATTGGAGTAAAATTACTATGAATCAAATTAAATGCAAATATTTCTTAATTGGAGTAAAATTACTATGAGTCAAATTAAATGCAAATATTTCTTAATTGGAGTAAAATTACTATGAATCAAATTAAATGCAAATATTTCTTAATTGGAGTAAAATTACTATGAGTCAAATTAAATGCAAATATTTCTTAATTGGAGTAAAATTACTATGAATCAAATTAAATGCAAATATTTCTTAATTGGAGTAAAATTACTATGAATCAAATTAAATGCAAATATTTCTTAATTGGAGTAAAATTACTATGAATCAAATTAAATGCAAATATTTCTTAATTGGAGTAAAATTACTATGAATCAAATTAAATGCAAATATTTCTTAATTGGAGTAAAATTACTATGAGTCAAATTAAATGCAAATATTTCTTAATTGGAGTAAAATTACTATGAATCAAATTAAATGCAAATATTTCTTAATTGGAGTAAAATTACTATGAATCAAATTAAATGCAAATATTTCTTAATTGGAGTAAAATTACTATGAGTCAAATTAAATGCAAATATTTCTTAATTGGAGTAAAATTACTATGAATCAAATTAAATGCAAATATTTCTTAATTGGAGTAAAATTACTATGAATCAAATTAAATGCAAATATTTCTTAATTGGAGTAAAATTACTATGAGTCAAATTAAATGCAAATATTTCTTAATTGGAGTAAAATTACTATGAATCAAATTAAATGCAAATATTTCTTAATTGGAGTAAAATTACTATGAGTCAAATTAAATGCAAATATTTCTTAATTGGAGTAAAATTACTATGAGTCAAATTAAATGCAAATATTTCTTAATTGGAGTAAAATTACTATGAATCAAATTAAATGCAAATATTTCTTAATTGGAGTAAAATTACTATGAGTCAAATTAAATGCAAATATTTCTTAATTGGAGTAAAATTACTATGAATCAAATTAAATGCAAATATTTCTTAATTGGAGTAAAATTACTATGAGTCAAATTAAATGCAAATATTTCTTAATTGGAGTAAAATTACTATGAATCAAATTAAATGCAAATATTTCTTAATTGGAGTAAAATTACTATGAGTCAAATTAAATGCAAATATTTCTTAATTGGAGTAAAATTACTATGAATCAAATTAAATGCAAATATTTCTTAATTGGAGTAAAATTACTATGAGTCAAATTAAATGCAAATATTTCTTAATTGGAGTAAAATTACTATGAATCAAATTAAATGCAAATATTTCTTAATTGGAGTAAAATTACTATGAATCAAATTAAATGCAAATATTTCTTAATTGGAGTAAAATTACTATGAATCAAATTAAATGCAAATATTTCTTAATTGGAGTAAAATTACTATGAATCAAATTAAATGCAAATATTTCTTAATTGGAGTAAAATTACTATGAATCAAATTAAATGCAAATATTTCTTAATTGGAGTAAAATTACTATGAGTCAAATTAAATGCAAATATTTCTTAATTGGAGTAAAATTACTATGAATCAAATTAAATGCAAATATTTCTTAATTGGAGTAAAATTACTATGAATCAAATTAAATGCAAATATTTCTTAATTGGAGTAAAATTACTATGAATCAAATTAAATGCAAATATTTCTTAATTGGAGTAAAATTACTATGAATCAAATTAAATGCAAATATTTCTTAATTGGAGTAAAATTACTATGAATCAAATTAAATGCAAATATTTCTTAATTGGAGTAAAATTACTATGAGTCAAATTAAATGCAAATATTTCTTAATTGGAGTAAAATTACTATGAATCAAATTAAATGCAAATATTTCTTAATTGGAGTAAAATTACTATGAATCAAATTAAATGCAAATATTTCTTAATTGGAGTAAAATTACTATGAATCAAATTAAATGCAAATATTTTTTAATTGGAGTAAAATTACTATGAATCAAATTAAATGCAAATATTTCTTAATTGGAGTAAAATTACTATGAGTCAAATTAAATGCAAATATTTCTTAATTGGAGTAAAATTACTATGAATCAAATAAAATGCAAATATTATTTCATTCGAGTCAAATTACTATGAATCAAATTAAATGCAAATATTTCTTAATTGGAGTAAAATTACTATGAATCAAATTAAATGCAAATATTTCTTAATTGGAGTAAAATTACTATGAGTCAAATTAAATGCAAATATTTCTTAATTCGAGTCAAATTACTATGAATCAAATTAAATGCAAATATTTTTTAATTCTGGTCAAATTACTATGAATCCAATTAAATGCAAATATTTCTTCTTTCGAGTCAAATTACTATGAATCAAATTAAATGCAAATATTTCTTAATTGGAGTAAAATTACTATGAATCAAATTAAATGCAAATATTTCTTAATTGGAGTAAAATTACTATGAATCAAATTAAATGCAAATATTTCTTAATTGGAGTAAAATTACTATGAATCAAATTAAATGCAAATATTTCTTAATTGGAGTAAAATTACTATGAATCAAATTAAATGCAAATATTTCTTAATTGGAGTAAAATTACTATGAGTCAAATTAAATGCAAATATTTCTTAATTGGAGTAAAATTACTATGAATCAAATTAAATGCAAATATTTCTTAATTGGAGTAAAATTACTATGAATCAAATTAAATGCAAATATTTCTTAATTGGAGTAAAATTACTATGAATCAAATTAAATGCAAATATTTCTTAATTGGAGTAAAATTACTATGAGTCAAATTAAATGCAAATATTTCTTAATTGGAGTAAAATTACTATGAATCAAATTAAATGCAAATATTTCTTAATTGGAGTAAAATTACTATGAGTCAAATTAAATGCAAATATTTCTTAATTGGAGTAAAATTACTATGAATCAAATTAAATGCAAATATTTTTTAATTGGAGTAAAATTACTATGAATCAAATTAAATGCAAATATTTCTTAATTGGAGTAAAATTACTATGAATCAAATTAAATGCAAATATTTCTTAATTGGAGTAAAATTACTATGAATCAAATTAAATGCAAATATTTCTTAATTGGAGTCAAATTACTATGAATCAAATTAAATGCAAATATTTCTTAATTGGAGTAAAATTACTATGAGTCAAATTAAATGCAAATATTTCTTAATTGGAGTAAAATTACTATGAATCAAATTAAATGCAAATATTTCTTAATTGGAGTAAAATTACTATGAATCAAATTAAATGCAAATATTTCTTAATTGGAGTAAAATTACTATGAATCAAATTAAATGCAAATATTTTTTAATTGGAGTAAAATTACTATGAATCAAATTAAATGCAAATATTTCTTAATTGGAGTAAAATTACTATGAGTCAAATTAAATGCAAATATTTCTTAATTGGAGTAAAATTACTATGAATCAAATAAAATGCAAATATTATTTCATTCGAGTCAAATTACTATGAATCAAATTAAATGCAAATATTTCTTAATTGGAGTAAAATTACTATGAATCAAATTAAATGCAAATATTTCTTAATTGGAGTAAAATTACTATGAGTCAAATTAAATGCAAATATTTCTTAATTCGAGTCAAATTACTATGAATCAAATTAAATGCAAATATTTTTTAATTCTGGTCAAATTACTATGAATCCAATTAAATGCAAATATTTCTTCTTTCGAGTCAAATTACTATGAATCAAATTAAATGCAAATATTTCTTCTTTCGAGTCAAATTACTATGAGTCAAATTAAATGCAAATATTTCTTAATTCGAGTCAAATTACTATGAGTCAAATTTTAATGCAAATATTTCTTGATTCGACTCAAATTACTATGAATCAAATTAAATGCAAATATTTCTTAATTCGAGTCAAATTACTATGAATCAAATTAAATGCAAATATTTCTTGATTCGACTCAAATTACTATGAATCAAATTAAATGCAAATATTTCTTAATTCGAGTCAAATTACTATGAATCAAATTAAATGCAAATATTTTTTAATTGGAGTAAAATTACTATGAGTCAAATTAAATGCAAATATTTCTTAATTCGAGTCAAATTACTATGAATCAAATTAAATGCAAATATTTCTTAATTGGAGTAAAATTACTATGAATCAAATTAAATGCAAATATTTCTTAATTCGACTCAAATTACTATGAGTCAAATTTTAATGCAAATATTTCTTAATTCGAGTCAAATTACTATGAATCAAATTAAATGCAAATATTTTTTAATTGGAGTAAAATTACTATGAATCAAATTAAATGCAAATATTTCTTAATTGGAGTAAAATTACTATGAGTCAAATTAAATGCAAATATTTCTTAATTCGAGTCAAATTACTATGAATCAAATTAAATGCAAATATTTTTTAATTCTGGTCAAATTACTATGAATCCAATTAAATGCAAATATTTCTTCTTTCGAGTCAAATTACTATGAATCAAATTAAATGCAAATATTTCTTAATTCGAATCAAATTACTATGAATCAAATTAAATGCAAATATTTTTTTAATTCTGGTCAAATTACTATGAATCAAATTAAATGCAAGTATTTCTTAATTCGAGTCAAAAATGCCAATATTTCTTATTCGAGTCAAATTACTATGAATCAAATTAAATACGAATATTTCTTCATTCGAGTCAAATAACTACGAGTCAAATTAGATGCAAATATTTTTAAATTTGAGTCAAATTACTATGAATCAAATAAAATGCAAATATTATTTCATTCGAGTCAAATTACTATGAATCAAATTATATGCAAATATTTCTTAATTCGAGTCAAATTACTATGAATCAAATTAAATGCAAATATTTCTAAATTCGAGTCAAATTACTATGAATTAAATTAAATGCAAGTATTACTTAATTCGAGTCAAATTACTATGAATCAAATTAAATGCAAATATTTCTCAATTCGAGTCAAATTACTATGAATCAAATTAAATGCAAGTATTATTTAATTCGAGTCAAATTACTATGAATCAAATTAAATGCAAATATTTCTCAATTCGAGTCAAATTACTATGAATCAAATTAAATGCAAGTATTATTTAATTCGAGTCAAATTACTATGAATCAAATTAAATGCAAGTATTATTTAATTCGAGTCAAATTACTATGAATCAAATTATATGCAAATATTTCTTAATTCGAGTCAAATTACTATGAATCAAATTAAATGTAAATATTTCTCAATTCGAGTCAAATTACTATGAACCAAATTAAATGCAAATATTTCTTAATTCGAGTCAAATTACTATGAATCAAATTAAATGCAAATATTACTTAATTCGAGTCAAATTACTATGAATGAAATTAAATGCAAATATTTCTCAATTCGAGTCAAATTACTATGAATCAAATTAAATGTAAATATTTCTCAATTCGAGTCAAATAACTATGAATCAAATTAAATGCAAGTATTATTTAATTCGAGTCAAATTACTATGAATCAAATTATATGCAAATATTTCTCAATTCGAGTCAAATTACTATGAATCAAATTAAATGCAAATATTTCTTAATTCGAGTCAAATTACTATGAATCAAATTAAATGCAAATATTATTTCATTCTAGTCAAATTACTATGAATCAAATTAAATGCAAATATTATTTCATTCTAGTCAAATTACTATGAATCAAATTATATGCAAATATTTCTTAATTCGAGTCAAATTACTATGAATCAAATTAAATGTAAATATTTCTCAATTCGAGTCAAATTACTATGAATCAAATTAAATGCAAATATTTCTTAATTCGAGTCAAATTACTATGAATCAAATTAAATGCAAATATTACTTAATTCGAGTCAAATTACTATGAATGAAATTAAATGCAAATATTTCTCAATTCGAGTCAAATTACTATGAATCAAATTATATGCAAATATTTCTTAATTCGAGTCAAATTACTATGAATGAAATTAAATGCAAATATTTCTCCATTCGAGTCAAATTACTATGAATCAAATTAAATGCAAATATTTCTCAATTCGAGTCAAATTACTATGAATCAAATTAAATGCAAATATTTCTCAATTCGAGTCAAATTACTATGAATCAAATTAAATGCAAATATTTCTCAATTCGAGTCAAATTACTATGAATCAAATTAAATGCAAATATTTCTTAATTCGAGTCAAATTACTATGAATCAAATTAAATGCAAATATTTCTTAATTCGAGTCAAATTACTATGAATCAAATTAAATGCAAATATTTCTCAATTCGAGTCAAATTACTATGAATCAAATTAAATGCAAATATTTCTTAATTCGAGTCAAATTACTATAAATCAAATTAAATGCAAATATTTCTTAATTCGAATCAAATTACTATGAATCAAATTATATGCAAATATTTCTTAATTCGAGTCAAATTACTATTAATCAAATTAAATGCAAATATTTTTTAATTCGAGTCGAATTACTATTAATCAAATTAAATGCAAATATTTCTCAATTCGAGTCAAATTACTATGAATCAAATTATATGCAAATATTTCTTACTTCGAGTCAAATTAATATGAATCAAATTAAATGCAAATATTTCTCAATTCGAGTCAAATTACCATGAATCAAATTAAATGCAAATATTTCTCAATTCGAGTCAAATTACTATGAATCAAATTAAATGCAAATATTTCTTAATTCGAGTCAAATTACTATGAATCAAATTATATGCAAATATTTCTTAATTCGAGTCAAATTACTATGAATCAAATTAAATGCAAATATTTCTTAATTCGAGTCAAATTACTATGAATCAAATTAAATGCAAATATTTCTTAATTCGAGTCAAATTACTATGAATCAAATTAAATGCAAATATTTCTTAATTCGAGTGAACTTACTATGCATCAAATTAAATACGAATATTTCTTCATCTGAGTCAAATTACTATGAATTAAATTAAATGCAAATATTACTTAATTCGAGTCAAATTACTATGAATGAAATTAAATGCAAATATTTCTCAATTCGAGTCAAATTACTATGAATCAAATTAAATGCGAATATTTCTTCATTCGAGTCAAATTACTATGAATCAAATTAAATACAAATATTACTTAATTTGAGTCAAATTACTATGAATCAAATTAAATGCAAATCTGAAATATTTGAACTTTTAACTGGGACGTTGTGCTTATATTATGTCCCTACAAACATTTAAAATACTCCAAAGAAACTGATATTTGGGTGATATTATATGATGACTAATACATATTGTTAAAATTTCATAAAAATCAGAATTATCTAAATTTCACGCGGGGCTTTCACTACCTTTGCATAAAACTGACTTTACCTCAATTTCACATGTATTACGACCCCTTACGCCTCGCAGTTATGTTCGAGAATTCATAATGACCTATTACTTAATTTAGAAGGGGATTCTGTACATGCAAATATATAAACATATAAAAATATGTAACTTTACATAAATAGAGAGATAAACAAATAAATATAGATCGTCTAAATTTTTTATGCACAATGGAATATTTTACAGTATAATTTAGAAGAATGAAGATGCAAGCACGGTTTCCAAAACGATTCCACCAATGGCGTGGTGATAGCAAGTGCTTAATACTTCGCTTATAAACTGTAAAATTGAGATAAGTTTTCTATGGATTTGTGGTTATCTTCACATTTTACATATTTGGATCTTAACACATACTAACGATTGATTTGTACATCTTGTACTTCTTGCATCTTGGTAGCCATTAAATAAAAGGTGTTACTCCTATAGTCGCATTGTAACTCTATAACCGTCAATTGTATGTCACTGAAATGAATTTGGTCTGCAAAATTCTTTTCATAATGATGCATATGTTTCCGTATCAGTTTCACTTCGAGTAATAAGTATGGCCTCTTGGAGTACTGTTTAATACTCTACAAGGGTTCATGTTGAAATGACATTTACATTAAAAATATTCCTTTGCGACATCATTTGAATAGTGTTAAATCAGATGATGGAATTTTATGATTAGGTTCTATTTCGAATATCCTGTCCTGCATCGATGAACTGTTCATGTAGTAGTATGGCGGGTGTGTAAAATAATATTAAAATCGCTATTTTCCATAAGGTTTCCATAATAAGTTAAAAGATTAGAAGTGAGGCGACCTGTCAGGATATGACGTCATAGATAGGATATTTGACGTGAATTGTAACTGATAAGATGATACTAAACTCAGTAACAATGTGCTCGTCAGCAGAACATCCTTGCGTAGTATACTCTTTTGTATACTCTCTTTTTCTTATACAGTGTGATAGCTACCGGAACATCATTGCATGGTATAATCTTCTTCAATAACACCGTTTTCAATACTTAACTCGTGAACAATGTGCTCGCTATCGGTACTTCCTCGCGTAGAATACTCTTCTCCAATAACACCGTTTTCAATATTAATCTTTATCGCTCAATGAATTTAGTCCTTCGAGTGCTCAAATGCTAATGAAACTTCTATTGGGCTTTTTTATGTATGTATATTGTAATTTTAGAATACCCCCCGAAATCATTGTTAAACCTCAAATGTATTAATCATTTTTATAATGGCTGTTATTAAAAAGAAAGCGACTGCAGCAAGAAGAAAGAGAAAAGGAAAGATAGTCATATCACTACGCCGGACGTCTACTGCAGCTACAAACTCCAGCTGTTCATGTGATGAGCTGCCATCAGAATAATCGGTGTCAGTGGCTTGAGTCTCATAACTTCGTTATTATCAATTATCCGAGTATAAAGTCGCTTGGAAACGATTTTAAATGTTTCAGTATGCATTATTTCACTCGTTTCAGTTTACATTATCCGGTTGGGTCAAGTAACAGGTGCAATCAAGAAAACATGAGTGGTTATATTTCATCGGCTCTGAATCGTGATTATTTCCATGGACAGTGTTTTTTACACACGCTATTGTGACTTGTTCAGATTAACTGCATTGATCGTTAAGCAGTTTATAAGATTGTCCCCGTATCTTGTATTTTTAACAAAATATAAACATGTTGAATAAAATATATTTTAACTTAACGGTGACTGAATATCGATTAAAATTGACCAAAGAGTCGACCTCTTTTAGCTGATGTTTTTTCTTCAAGGGTTTTTTTCCAATGCTGTTATATTTATATGTCGATGCGTTAGAAATAAATACATCGACGTCAGTCGTCAAATATAGACAATCCCGATATATCTTTAATGCATTGGTCTGATTAAGATTGCATCTGTACATGTGTTAATAATATCTTGAAGGATAACCACGTTTTAATGTCATGTACAGTGAATTCTAGGTTTACACTCTTTCATTTTAATATAATCAAAGGAATTCTTATAAAACAAGTAAAAGAAATAAAAAAGGAAAAAGGAGGGAAAGATGGTCTCTGTAGACGGAAACAACGTGATTGTCACTGTAACCCCTTTGCGTGGTATACTCTTCTCCAATAACACCGTTCTAAATGCTAAACCATTTCCCAATGACACCGTTTTCAATACTATCTCTATCGCTCAGTGACATTCGCCTTCAAGTGCGAAAATGCCAATGACAACTTTTATTAGGTGCGTCTTTTATGGATGGATAAACACTGGCCACACGTGATCGATGCGCATACATACTTGTAAATGTGTTCTTTATCCCATCTAAGTTATGTACGCCAGGCAAAGAAGAGCCCTTTTATGGCGATGATAAGGTAAGTCAAGATTATTTTCACAATTAGATTTTTTTTGCTCATTACGCCCATCACACAAAACAGTCACGATCCATGCTATCTCTAAATTATAAGTTAGACCCAATATAAAATATATTCTCTCCGACTGCTTTGTTATCTTTGCTCAGATGTATGTTAAATATACACTTGAACTCTTAGCATGTCAACACTAAAAGTTACTATGGCTAGAATTATGAAGAACACGAAACAATGTTCACATGTTTATTTGAATTAAAAGACTACACCTAATGTATAAGATATCTTGTCGAATTTTCAGAGTTTGTCATCGATATCAATTAATCTGATAAATCAATAGTTGATTATGTTTCGTGTGTTTGTCTGGCTGATCAGTGCCGCATGTTATCGAGAACAACACTTATTATTCAATTTATTTCCTTCCATAAAGTACTTTATCTGATCAGTTTTACCTGCGGGTAGATATCTTAAAAAGAAACAAAGGAATAAACTCTGACTTCGCTTACACATAGTCGTTTCTCTTCGCTTGTAAAACAAATTAGTATTTTTAAACAGTCTTTTTTTAAATACAGTGTTTTCAATAACTTCAAAATAGAACAAACTGAATCTACAGAGATATAGGATGAGAAGGAAACGTTAGTTCAGCCTACGTTAACACTGACGTTTCTGTGTTAACAATTTTAAGCACAACACAACATTTGTGAAAATAAAACTTACTTTAGGGGTTTTTAATTTACTATTTGTCAAAGATGTGTCTACTCCTGGACAACACCGGGTAAAGATAGCTTGTTTTTACATAGCATAAGTAGCACTGACATATGAATTATTTTTAAAGACAAAAAATAGCAATCATACAGGTAAATTTTATAATTGTCCATAACAGACGTAAATAATTTATACGTAATTAACACCTGAGACATTTTAAAATATTTATTTATTACACGCACGGCTACCCATCGTTGCCCGGAGTAATAGTTCCCTCCAATAACGTAAATTACAGACGAAAATGAAAATAATTTGCTTAATATTGTTATTCGAAATGTTTAAGTTAATTTTGACACGAAATAAGAGTGAAAATAATTATGCCTCGCGTAAGGTTCGAACTCACACTATGTCTCTAAGTACGGGAGCAAATACGAGATATTGGCGGTATTAAATCGAAGTCGAATGTTGACGCTGTTGAATAGATCCGAATGTTGATTAGGAAAAAAAACGAATGAATTCCTTTCCCCTTTTCACTGGTAAATATCCAATAAATTATTAAATTAGAACTTGATTATTGGTGTAGCAGAATCAGTATTTCTGACTATTACAGTAAGAATTCCCACGCCTTCCTTTATTTATGAATTGATCCGGATTTAATATAAAAGTCGATGAAATCGATTTAAAATAAATATGTTGTTTTTAACGACACTAATCAATATTTAGAGTAAGGCACTAACGAAACATTGTTTTTAACAACACTAATCAATATTTAGAGTAAGGCACTAACGAAACATTGTTTTTAACAACACTAATCAATATTTAGAGTAAGGCACTAACGAAACATTGTTTTTAACAACACTAATCAATATTTAGAGTAAGGCACTAACGAAACATTGTTTTTAACAACACTAATCAATATTTAGAGTAAGGCACTAACGAAACATTGTTTTTAACAATACTAATCAATATTTAGAGTAAGGC
This sequence comes from Sepiola atlantica, assembly GCA_963556195.1. Classification (NCBI taxonomy): domain Eukaryota; kingdom Metazoa; phylum Mollusca; class Cephalopoda; order Sepiida; family Sepiolidae; genus Sepiola; species Sepiola atlantica. Next base: position 23,061,848 of record OY744545.1, on the reverse strand, counting down.
ACTAACGAAACATTGTTTTTAACAATACTAATCAATATTTAGAGTAAGGCACTAACGAAACATTGTTTTTAACAACACTAATCAATATTTAGAGTAAGGCACTAATGAAACATTGTTTTTAACAACACTAATCAATATTTAGAGTAAGGCACTAACGAAACATTGTTTTTAACAACACTAATCAATATTTAGAGTAAGGCACTAACGAAACATTGTTTTAAGCTAAAGCTATTGATCACAAACGTAAAATCGTTTATTTTGCCTTCTCTTATTTTTATCAATTATCTTATTTCAATTTTATCAAAACAAAAATGATCTCACAAGATGATATTATATGCTAGTCGGACCCGTATCCCTGTGTTACCCTGGGAAAATATAACATTCTTATTTTAATTAAAAGAAAATTAATAGTAGAGTATTAAAAAGAAAGCAATCCAGAAAAAATATAAAAAATTGTAACTTTTTTCATCGCTTAAGAAAAAGAAGCTAATTTGAGAAGAAACTAGGCTTTTTTATATTTGTAAAAATATGGCCCCTATTACAATAGTGTGATAGTACAATAGTGGTTTCACTATTCATATTCAGAAATGAAAACAAAAGTTTAGTAACAATGATTTGTCCAGCTAACGCAAAAAAAAAAGAATTCATATTTTGGTAACCCCGCCATACACAGACTGGCCCTATTCTTTTTAATTGAACAAAACAAAACAAAACAAAACAATATTAACAAAGTTATAGATACTTCTAAACAATACGAACAAAACAGTTTTAGTTTTTTTATCTTAACACTGAACTCAGTTTTATGTTAACTTCGGCAAAAGTGGGTTTAATTTGGTTATTATTGTTCATAAACACAAAGTTATATTTAAGTAGATATACATATATATATATATATATATATATATATATATATATATATATATATATATATATATATATTTTAAATTGTTCGTTGTTGATATTTTTAATCTTTTGTTACAAAATTAATTAAGTAAAGTTATATTTAACACCAGATATTTTTTAAATTGTTCCTTGAAAAAAGATTATTTTGTTTTGTTTTGTAATAACTGCATGGTGCGTTTAACGAATAAGCATCCGGTTTTTAATGTAGAGGAAATGCATCTACCTAAAACGGAGCACTTCGACGAAAATAAGAATTGCTGCAAACTACTTTTAAGTAGTTTCCCTTAACTAATTAAGGAGAGAAAAGATTAAGTATAGTATCAAAACAGATACAACACTTTAACGTTAATTCTATTTTGAAAAGTATAAAAAAACAGAAGTTTTAAATAAGAGAAAAGTTAAATCTATTTTGAAAAGTAAGAAAAACAAAAAAAAGAGGTTTTAAGTAAGACATTAAGCAAACAAATGTTTTTACTTTGAAATTTATTATTTATTTTCTCTGACAAATAATCAAAGCAAACAGTTATGTATAATTTTTCGTAGTTTTTTTTACAATTGATAACGAAAGAAGTTTTTAAATACGCTATTGTAAAAATAGTGTAATGTGTTGTTTATAATTTGTACGAATAGGTTAAACCAGGGTTAAATGTGCCACTTTTCCTTCGTTGACATCTGAAAAACTGCATGCCTGAAGAGGGGAATGTGCTCAGGGTACCAAATGGGTTCTTGGCATTCAGTCAAATAAAGATAGGGCATGGTAATGTCCCATATCGTATTAAAATGTACCATGTTTTTAAAAATACCGGGTGAATAAGGGAATCTACATTAAAAATTTAAAAATCACCGTAAAAAGAGCATTCAGCATTTTTCGTTAGCACATGTATATTAGATTAATTTAATTTACTCATGCATACATTTGTTTACAATAGAAGCCATGTTAAAGATCAGTATAACTTCCACAATGGAAGCATTAAACTCTGGGAAAAACTTAAACGGGATAAAATATGGATATTTATGCGTGGCCTATTTCACCCTGATGGTCCACATTACCCCGGGGTACTATAATACCGCTGCGTTTATTGTTTGTCTTGTATAAATATGTTTATTAATTTGTATAACGAAGAATGCGAACTAATAATATTCGTTCTTTTAATTAAAGTAGTATAGAACAAAATTCGCTCGATTGAAAAAGGTGATAACGTATACGTGTGTATATAAATGTCTAAAAATATTGCTCTAGTTTCTGAAAGACTATTTAATTTTGACTAATGTTTTTTTATAAATCCAAAAACATACGATGTATGCCACCGTTTTCTTTTGACTAAAACAAAACAGATAAGCACGTAAAAACTTTTCAAGACTTTTTACTAAAACATAACAGATAAGCACGTAAAAACTTTTCAAGATTTTTTACTAAAACATAACAGATAAGCACGTAAAACCTTTCAAGACTTTTTACTAAAACATAACAGATAAGCACGTAAAAACTTTTCAAGACTTTTTACTAAAACAAAACAGATAAGCTCGTAAAAACTTTTCAAGACTTTTTACTAAAACAAAACAGATAAGCTCGTAAAAACTTTTCAAGACTTTTTACTAAAACAAAACAGATAAGCACGTAAAAACTTTTCAAGACTTTTTACTAAAACATAACAGATAAGCACGTAAAAACTTTTCAAGACTTTTTACTAAAACATAACAGATAAGCACGTAAAAACTTTTCAAGACTTTTTACTAAAACATAACAGATAAGCACGTAAAAACTTTTCAAGACTTTTTACTAAAACATAACAGATAAGCACGTAAAAACTTTTCAAGACTTTTTACTAAAACATAACAGATAAGCACGTAAAAACTTTTCAAGACTTTTTACTAAAACATAACAGATAAGCACGTCAAAACTTTTCAAGACTTTTTACTAAAACATAACAGATAAGCACGTAAAAACTTTTCAAGACTTTTTACTAAAACATAACAGATAAGCACGTAAAAACTTTTCAAGACTTTTTGCTAAAACAAAACAGATAAGCACGTAAAAACTTTTCAAGACTTTTTACTAAAACAAAACAGATAAGCACGTAAAAACTTTTCAAGACTTTTTTACTAAATACAACCTTAAAATTGTTCAACGATTTTTTTTGTTTTTATAAAACCGAAAGAATACCATTTTTTTTAAGAAAAAGTTACTTACAAAAAGCCTAGGAGTCAGGGTAAGACGTCATTTCAAATATGATGTGAGGTGTTCAGAAATGTAATCAATCATTCTGAAGAATGGTTATAAGTAGTATGAAAATCATGACTGTACTGATGAAATGAAACCATTCTGATATTTGTTTAATCCGCGATTACATTCAGGACGCCAGATAGAGTGTAAGCGAAATTAAAGGAGCTTTTATTATTTATTTAAAAAATCTAGTGTAGTATATAGTAAATTGTATGAATTAAACAATCAAATAATAAACGGTGACTTTTAAATAATTATAAATATTAAGGAAATAATCCGGTTACAAAGAGTTGCCTGTGAAGAGTAAATGGATAGAGAGTGAAACTCTTTGCTACCTTCTCTGTGGGAATACATAATTAAGAGAAGCAGTTTATTCGGAACAAATGTCATAATTTGTAAACGAGAACGAAATGTACGCATAGTTTCGTGAAATACGCTTTAGGAAATGCTGTAAGTGCCGAGTGTGAAATATATGTGTTCGGTTATTTTACTAGTACAGGGGGCGAAATCGAGATTAGTGTGTGATTATATATATATATATATATATATATATATATATATATATATATATATACATATATGCGAGGAAAAATATTTAAAAGGTATGTTCCATATTTAGAAATCAAATTAAAAAGTATGTTCCACATTTAGAAATCCCATTAAAATTGCATATTTCATCTTTAGAAATATCATTAAGTATGTTCTATATTTAGAAATTCCATTCAAAAGTAGATTCCATATTTAGAAATATCATTTAAAAGTATGTTTTGCATTTAGAAATCACATTAAAATGTATGTTCCCTATTTAAAAATCGATTAAAAAATATGTTTCATATTAAGAAATCCCATTAAAAAGTGTTTCATATTTAGAAATCTCGTTTACAAAGTGGGTTCTATATTTAAAAATCATATTAAAATAGTATAGTTCATATTTAGAAATCCCATTAAAAAGTATGTTTTATCTTTATAAATCCCATTAAAATGTATTTTCTATATTTAGAAATTCCATTATGTTTAATAGTAAAGTAATCATTACGTTTAAATGATTCGAACATGCTTTCATAATTGTAATCCTTTATTCTTTTCCTCAGTTTTAATTTTATATCCTAAAACGCAGGATATTAGACAACGGTGTATTCCATATCAAGAAATCCCATTAATTATTTTGAAGGGTTCAATTAAATTACCCTTTATTCTTCTATCCAGTAAAGTAGTTAAACCTAAGGATTTCATCCTACGTTATTCTTTTTTTATTCTATTATTTTCATCCTAATACGTATATCTAGCTACTGGTGCGCAAAATTGAGGACAGCATGCTATGTTATATTTTATTAGAGTGTTAAATATTCTAACATCCGCTTCCCTTAACATTAGTGTTTGCTCCTATAACCAATCCGGTCATAAGATGTTAATTCATCATTAACGGTAAACCACATAATAAGTGAATGCAGCAAACTAGCCTATCATATTCGTGAAGAGTCAAAGAGAATGGAGAGACCGGGGAGGGAGAACACGAACCAGACCTCCACTAAAGTACTTATTGCATTTAAACCCCAGATAGTCGTTCCCAGCGAAAAAATGTATGGTAAACGGCTGATGCGATAATATAAAATGTAAGACGGAGAGTGTTGAAAATTTGAAGATACTTGTTGTCACCCAGACTCTAGAAAACACCACCGGTTATTATCAGTGAGAAATCCCTGATAATGACGTGTGTGAAAATCCCTAATGAGTAAATAATAAAAAATAACTTTCTCCAGCTAGATGAAATCCAAGATAGACAAGCCCAGAGCAACAGTAAATGTAGATTGTTGAAAAAGTAACGAAACGATAAACTACATCGTAAGTAAATGCAGTAAACTCGCCTAAAAGTTATACAAAACAAAAACGAACATGATTAGGTTGGGAAGGTGTCCACTTGAAACCGTACAAAGGAATGCGCTTTGAACATGCCGACAAATGGTACCAACAAAAACTGGAACCAGTATGGGAAAATGAAAGTCATAAAAAGCTATGGGACATGGAAATAGAAAATATATTGAAGCAAAAAGACCTGACGTGATAATAGTCAACAAGAAAGCAAAATCAGTTCATGAAGTAGATTTCGCTGTCTCAGCAGATGAAAGAGTGAATATCAAAGAGGTTGAAAAACGAAGCAGATACATGGAGCGTGCTAGACGACTGAATGATATATTGAATATGAAGAAGACTCCTGTAATACTAATAATAATATAAGCACTGGGCACATTTTCGAAAAACCTGGGACTTCTTCCAGAAGAAATTGAAATTGAAATCAAAGAGAGGAAACACGGCATTGATGAAGCAGCTGAAATATTTTTAAAAAATCATCGAGTGCGGAAGCCAACTCACATAACAAAATGATGACAACCAATCCAATGAACTTAAATGGAATAATACTGCGTAAACACAAACTGAAAAATTCAAGGGAAATTACACGAAACCAATGGAACGGTAACACCGCCCCGATTCCCTGGGGAAAACATGGTGACACGAGGATCGGTTATCGCCACACAAAAATTACACAAACAGTTAGGAATAATGGAAAGACAGAGAAGGGCGAACTTTATCTATACCTCCACTGAAATGACACGTACAATATTAGAATTCTCAGGAGACTAATTGCCACTCAGGTTTCAGAGCAAACCAATGGCCGATACTATCGACAAATCAATAGTAATGAGAACACAAAATGATCTATAAGAACGTATAGAGTGTTGAAAATCTGGGAAGATTTGTTGTTACTCAGACTCCCAAAAACACCACCTGTTATTGCGAGTGATCAATCATTAATAATAAAAGTAGTAGTAGTAGTAGTAGTAGTAGTAGTAGTAGTAGTAGTAGTAGTAGTAGTCTTATTTTAGGATGATATTATTTATTATTTCCTTTTTGTGTCTATAGACGCAGATTACCTAAAATATCATTGCAATTTTGTAATAAAAGAAAATATCCACGAGTGTGTGGAGAGACGAAACTTTGTGGAGACGATAATTCCACAAAATATGAAATTTAAATGGTGCGCATTGGCACATAGACATTCGGATCTCCGCATAGTGTACGTGTGTGCATGTATAATGTTCATGTGTAGCAACAAAAAAAAACATTCGTACTTACAGCTACGTGCATGTAATCTCCTCCGGAAACTGCCGACACGAGTGTCTTTTGAGCGTTAACGGTAGATGCATTAAATATCAAATCAAACGAAATAAGCTATCAAAAAAAGAGAGAAATAAAAACATTGAAGATTAACATACGCATCCGGTGCTTTCATTGGTCACACTCTGTTTTACTATTGAAAACGTGGGCAAAAAATGCTATCAAATTCCCGGTGACATGTGAGGTTTAAACATGCGGCTGGCGTTCAGTCGTTGAAAGAGTAAAGTTTTCCTGTGTATATTAAACCCTTAAAAAGTTGGAACGATCGATAGATTAATTCAAACATTACTTCTTCGATTGCAAAAACAAATTAATAACTTTATTTGATTTGATTCAATCGATTTTAACTATACGCTCACGCACGCTTGATCATAAGAAACATCTGCATACGAAACAAGTGAACGTCTGCTGCATCATTTTATACCACAGGTCATTTAAAATTCAATTTCAAGTGTCTACTTTTTCAAGTAACAAGCATTAAAAATGAAAGTATGAGACCTTTTAGAATTCTCAAAAATATAAAATAAAATATGCTATATCGTCTTCGAAACGATCGTACGTCAAATATTTGTTGATTTTGAATTCTTGGAACTAATATATATATAATGTGCTGTTTTAATTGTCTCAACCCACTCTCTTTCTCTCTCTCTCTCTCTCTCTCTCTCTCTCTCATATATATATATATATATATATATATATATATATATATATAGTTTGGCAGCGAGTAATTTTTTATGCAAGCGTCATTAAAGACCACGAAGTTCTCTCTCTTCACGATCTTTCTTGTCAATTTCTCGACGTGGTGAGCGATTTTTCGGTTTTCGGGTGTTAACCGGTGAAGTATGGCACCTAACGTTGTGTCGTGGGCCATTCTTCTAGCGCTTTCGGTCTCTCAACCGTCTTCAGAAGGCTGTGTCTTATTGTTACTAAAAGCCGTATTTATAGTTTTATATTTGTTATATATCTATTGATTTACATATGTATATATAAGGCAGTACATCTTAATGTGTGTGTGTGCGTGTGTGTGCGTGTGTGTGTGTGTGTGTGTGTGTGTGTGTGTGTGTGTGTGTGTGTGTGTGTGTGTGTGTGTGTGTGTGTGTGTGTGTGTGTGTCATTAAATACTACTACAACGTGTGTCTGCATATGTTTCTTTTGATCCGTTCCAAAGTTCCTTATTTATTTATGAGTTTCGAGCTGGAGTTAGCTGATATATTTGCTGTACTCGTTTTGGGCTCTAGTACTTTCAGATCTATCTGGATCCATCTTCAGGAGTGGTTATCAAGTAAAGGATGTGTATTTTTAAAAGTATTTATTAATAATTTTGTCAGGAACCGTGTAATGGTGCAAGTACTAATAACGTAATAGTATTAGTATTATACGTATTTTAGAGTTTTTTCAGTATTGATGAAATTAATTTTTGTAATTTTTGCATCACAAATCGAAATCCAACAAAACATCAACAGAATTTTTTTCTTAAAAGAACACACAGTTATCCTATAAAAACACATCAATTAAATAATAATAATAATAATAATAATAATAATAATAATAATAATAATAATAATAATAATAATAATAATAATAATAATAATAATAATAATAATAATAATATATAGAAAGTAAATAAACCTAGAAAATGACAATTGTCATTGGGAAAAACTCATATACAAATATTAATAAGAAGAAAATTAATAATAAAAATAAAAATAAAATATATAAGATATAAGATATACAATGTAGGACTTACAAACGATAGCAAAAGTTAATGTGTTCTGGACAGAATTTAATGGTCCAAGGGAAGTAACTTATGTAGAGTTAAATTTGTCGAACCTTTAGAGAAGAAAAATCAATAGGCCAGAAATGAAAACAAATAAATATTGAAACACATAAGAGAAAAGAGAGGGTGGGTTGTTTCAATCATGAAGGAAAAGACATATATTTATATTGAGAATATTAAAATATAACTTAAAGGGGTTCAATAGATTAATTTGAGATTTAAAGTAGAAAATAGGAAACTTTTAGTATATTTCTAAGTAGGAATAATATGTTTAGCCTACTGGATAGTTCCAGTAGGCTAAACATATCATAAGAATATAGATACGAGTAGAATAAAAATAAAGCAAAGTTAAAATTAAGATTTTTAAAATTAAGAACAAAAGTATAAATGGCAAAATGATATATATATGAAAGTAAATAAATAAATGGATGTATGAAAGTAAATAAATAAATGGATATATGAAAGTAAATAAATAAATGGATGTATGAAAGTAAATAAATAAATGGATGTATAAAAGTAAATAAATAAATTGACGTATGAAAGTAAATAAATAAATGGATATATGAAAGTAAATAAATAAATGAATATATGAAAGTAAATAAATTAATGGATATATGAAAGTAAATAAATTAATGGATATATGAAAGTAAATAAATTAATGGATATATGAAAGTAAATAAATAAATGGATATATGAAAGTAAATAAATAAATGGATATATAAAAGTAAATAAATAAATGGATATATGAAAGTAAATAAATAAATGGATATATGAAATAAATAAATAAATGGATATATGAAAGTAAATAAATAAATGGATATATGAAAGTAAATAAATAAATGGATATATGAAAGTAAATAAATAAATGGATATATGAAAGTAAATAAATAAATGGATATATAAAAGTAAATAAATAAATGGGTATATGAAAGTAAATAAATAAATGGATATATGAAAGTGAATACATAAATGGATATATGAAAGTAAATAAATAAATGTGTTACAGTACTGTAGGGCCCCATTATGCAAGGCACAGTAGGTTAACTAGTACAAATAGCTAATTTTGTTATTGAAAAATAGGTTTTGTTTCTGGACTCAGAAGTGAGTTCAGAGAAGAGCTTGATCCAAGAATAGTCATAATCAATTTAGACACCTGACGTGACCTTTTAGTCAGAGATCAGAGTGAGTCGTTTTTGTCCCCATCTCGTGCGTGGGAATGATGATTACGTCACCACGGAGAACAAGAACTTAGCTTTTTAGAATCAGTCTGAGCTTAGAGGCGATACCGTTCAGACCGGGTGCGAGCATGTAGCCGGCAAACTGGTAAGGCCCCGTTTTGGGAGGGCAGAAGATATCCCAAAAGGAACCAGAAAATAGCCGAAGTATGAGAGAGTCGAAACCGGAATCCCCCTGACAGCAAACGAGCTAAGAAATAAGAAACTTGTGTGAGAATAAAGAAACTTGTGTGAAATTTCCCTTCAAAAAATTCGTGTCTCGTGTGTTCATTCTGTCTGAGACAGACCTCTTCCTTCGATCAAGACGACACAGCCAGCGAAGACTAGACGAATCACAGGCCAAAGAAGAGAACAGAAGATAAGGTAAACCTTGAGATTTATTTGAGAAGAACTTTTTAGGAACTTTAAGAAATGTATAATGAACTTTCCGTGATTTGATATAAGTTGAACTGAAGCGTTTATAAATGGTAAAAGAACTCTTTCGAGACTGTGAACAGTACGTTTTTATATGTGGAATAAGATTTATAAAAGTTATATGTGAACATTATGTTATTTGATGCCGAGAGCTTTAAGAGACG
>OY744545.1:22639457-23046957 GCA_963556195.1 Sepiola atlantica | reverse complement strand
CTCGATTGACATTTCCCTACTCGATCTCTACTCGACTGGTACTTTCCCTACTCGATCTCTACTCGACTGGCACTTTGCCTACCCGATCTCTACTCAATTGGCACTTTCCCTACTCGATCTCTACTCAACTGGCACTTTCCCTACTCGATCTCTACTCGACTGGCACTTTCCCTACTCGATCTCTTCTCGACTGGCACTTTCCCTACTCGATTTCTACTCGACTGGCACTTTCCCTACTCAGACTCTACTCGACTGGTACTTTCCCTACTCGATCTCTACTCGATTGGTACTTTGCCTACGCGATCTCTACTCGATTGGCACTTTCACTACTCGATCTCTACTCGACTGGCACTTTCCCTACTCGATCTCTACTCGACTGGTACTTTCCCTACTCGATCTCTATTCGATTGGCACTTTCCCTACTCGATCTCTACTCGATTGACATTTCCCTACTCGATCTCTACTCGACTGCACTTTCCCTACTCGATCTCTACTCGATTGGCAATTTGCCTACACGATCTCTACTCAATTGGTACTTTCCCTACTCGATCTCTTCTCGACTGGCACTTTCCCTACTCGATCTCTACTCGACTGGAACTTTCCCTACTCGATCTCTACTCGACTGGCACTTTGCCTACTCGATCTCTACTCGATCGGCACTTTGCCTACTCGATCTCTACTCGACTGGCACTTTCCTTACTCGATCTCTACTCGACTGGCACTTTGCCTACTCGATCTCTACTCGACTGGCACTTTCCCTACTCGATCTCTACTCGACTGGTACTTTCCCTACTCGATCTTTACTTGATTGGTACTTTGCCTACTCGATCTCTTCTCGATTGGCACTTTCCCTACTCGATCTCTACTCGATTGACATTTCCCTACTCGATCTCTACTCGACTGGCACTTTCCCTACTTGATCTCTACTCGATTGGCACTTTGCCTACCCGATCTCTACTCAATTGGCACTTTCCCTACTCGATCTCTTCTCGACTGGCACTTTCCCTACTCGATCTCTACTCGACTGGCACTTTGCCTACTCGATCTCTACTCGACTGGCACTTTGCCTACTCGATCTCTACTCGACTGGCACTTTCCCTACTCGATCTCTACTCGACTGGCACTTTCCCTACTCGATCTCTACTCGACTGGCACTTTGCCTACCCGATCTCTACTCAATTGGCACTTTCCCTACTCGATCTCTACTCAACTGGCACTTTCCCTACTCGATCTCTACTCCACTGGCACTTTCCCTACTCAGACTCTACTCGACTGGTACTTTCCCTACTCGATCTCTACTCGACTGGCACTTTCACTACTCGATCTCTACTGGACTGGCACTTTCCCTACTCGATCTCCACTTAATTGGCACTTTACCAACTCGATCCTTTCTCGATTGGCACTTTCGCTACTCGATCTTTACTCGATTGACATTTCCCTACTCGATCTCTACTCGACTGGCACTTTCCCTACTCGATCTCTACTCGACTGGCACTTTCCCTACCCGATCTCTACTCAATTGGCACTTTCCATACTCGATCTCTTCTCGACTGGCACTTTCACTACTCGATCTCTACTCGACTGGCACTTTCCCTACTCGATCTCTACACGACTGGCACTTTCTCATCTCGATCTCTACTCGACTGGCACTTTCCCTACTCGATCTCTACTCAATTGGCACTTTCCCTACTCGATCTCTACTCGACTGGCACTTCTCCTACTCGATCTCTACTCGACTGGCACTTTCCCTACACGATCTCTTCTCGATTGACACTTTCCCTACTCGATCTCTACTCAATTGGCATTTTACCCACTAGATCTCTTCTCGATTCGCACTTTCCCTACTCGATCTCTACTCGATTGACATTTCCCTACTCGATCTCTACTCGACTGGCACTTTACCTACTCGATCTCTACTCGATTGGCACTTTGCCTACCCGATCTCTACTCAATTGGCACTTTCCCTACTCGATCTCTTCTCGACTGGCACTTTCCCTACTCGATCTCTACTCGACTGGCACTTTGCCTACTTGATCTCTACTCGACTGGCACTTTGCCTACTCGATCTCTACTCGACTGGCACTTTCCCTACTCGATCTCTACTCGACTGGTACTTTCCCTACTCGATCTCTACTCGATTGGTGCTTTGCCTACTCGATCTCTACTCGACTGGCACTTTCCCTACTCGATCTCTACTCGATTAACATTTCCCTACTCGATCTCTACTCGACTGGCACTTTCCCTACTCGATCTCTACTCGATTGGCACTTTGCCTACCCGATCTCTACTCAATTGGCACTTTCCCTACTCGATCTCTACTCGACTGGCACTTTCCCTACTCGATCTCTACTCGACTGGCCCTTTCCCTACTCGATCTCTACTCGACTGGCACTTTGCCTACTCGATCTCTACTCGACTGGCACTTTGCCTACTCGATATCTACTCGACTGGCACTTTCCCTACTCGATCTCTACTCGACTGGCACTTTGCCTACTCGATCTCTACTCGACTGGCACTTTCCCTACTCGATCTCTACTCGACTGGTACTTTCCCTACTCGATCTTTACTCGATTGGTACTTTGCCTACTCGATCTCTACTCGATTGGCACTTTCCCTACTCGATCTCTACTCGATTGACATTTCCCTACTCGATCTCTACTCGACTGGCACTTTCCCTACTCGATCTCTACTCGATTGGCACTTTGCCTACTCGATCTCTACTCAATTGGCACTTTCCCTACTCGATCTCTACTCGACTGGCACTTTCCGTACTCGATCTCTACTCGAGTGGCACTTTCCTTACTCGATCTCTACTCGACTTGCACTTTCCCTACTCGATCTCTACTCGATTGGCAATTTGCCTACACGATCTCTACTCAATTGGCACTTTCCCTACTCGATCTCTTCTCGACTGGCACTTTCCCTACTCGATCTCTACTCGACTCGCACTTTGCCTACTTGATCTCTACTCGACTGGCACTTTGCCTACTCGATCTCTACTCGACTGGCACTTTCCCTACTCGATCTCTACTCGACTGGTACTTTCCCTACTCGATCTCTACTCGATTGGTACTTTGCCTACTCGATCTCTACTCGACTGGCACTTTCCTTACTCGATCTCTACTCGATTGACATTTCCCTACTCGATCTCTACTCGACTGGCACTTTCCCTTCTCGATCTCTACTCGATTGGCACTTTGCCTACCTGATCTCTACTCAATTGGCACTTTCCCTACTCGATCTCTACTCGACTGGCACTTTCCCTACTCGATCTCTACTCGACTGGCACTTTCCCTACTCGATCTCTACTCGACTGGCACTTTGCCTTCTCGATCTCTACTCGACTGGCACTTTGCCTACTCGATCTCTACTCGACTGGCACTTTCCCTACTCGATCTCTACTCGACTGGCACTTTGCCTACTCGATCTCTACTCGACTGGCACTTTCCCTACTCGATCTCTACTCGACTGGTACTTTCCCTACTCGATCTTTACTCGATTGGTACTTTGCCTACTCGATCTCTACTCGATTGGCACTTTCCCTACTCGATCTCTACTCGATTGACATTTCCCTACTCGATCTCTACTCGACTGGCACTTTCCCTACTCGATCTCTACTCGATTGGCACTTTGCCTACTCGATCTCTACTCAATTGGCACTTTTCCTACTCGATCTCTACTCGACTGGCACTTTCCCTACTCGATCTCTACTCGACTGGCAATTTCCCTACTCGATCTCTTCTCGACTGGCACTTTCCCTACTCGATCTCTACTCGACTGGCACTTTCCCTACTCGATCTCTACTCGACTGGCACTTTCCCTATTCGATCTCTACTCGACTGGCACTTTGCCTACTCGATCTCTACTCGATTGGCACTTTGCCTACCCGATCTCTACTCGATTGACACTTTCCCTACTCGATCTCTAATCAATTGGCACTTTACCCACTCGATCTCTTCTCGATTGGCACTTTCTCTACTCGATCTTCACTCGACTAGCACTTTCCCTACTCGATCTCTACTCGAATGGCACTTTCCTATTTCCCGTGCAGAAATACAGGTTGTTCAGATTGATATGTTTCCGGCAACCAGTGATCAATCGATAAGTGCTATACAACGTTAGGGCTAGTGTATTGAAATGGGGTGATCTTTTCCAAGGAGGACACGCGTACTCCACAGAGAAATAACATTGACCAAGGCAGTGCATCTTAATGTGTGTGTGTGTGTTGTGTGTTGTGTGTGTGGGGGGGGTGTATGGGTGTATGTGTGTGTGTCTGTGTGTGTGTGTGTGTGTGTGTGTGTGTGTGTGTGTGTGTGTGTGTGTGTGTGTGTGTGTGTGTGTGTGTGTGTGTGTGTTTGTGTGTGTGGTTTCAGGTAAGGGCTAAGGTAAATACTCAACATTGGCCTGGTGGGAAGACAGGTTAAGGAAATTACATTAATTAAAAAAAATATCCTTTAATCAACATTTCTCTGGAAACAATGAGGACATATCTGCACTTCTGCCTTGATAACATATTCTTATTCTTTTTTTTAAATTTATATGATTTTTGTAAATTACAAATAAAATAAAGTAAAACATCGCATTCTCTTGTTGATGAATGTAAAGCACGAACGCAGAAACCACGATAAAGTTTTACCTCACCTTTCTCGTGAAAATGAAATATACTTATCCTCGTACTCTTTCAAAATAATCATAGTTTGATGGTATATCTTCATTTTCATGTTGGGAATACAATAAAATATATTTGTCAGGAAATTATTGTTTCCCCTTTGATCCAAATGATATATACATATACAAGTAATATATTTTCGAATATATATGGTCATGGGGATCTATCTTCAAAACTTTTCGTGCCCAAACAGGAACTATACTTTTATGATAGAGAAATTATGAACTAATCAGACTAAATTTAGAAAAGTACGCTTATGTTGTTTTAGTTTTGGGAAAAGGATTTTGTATGGAAGTCACTTCACACAAAGCATGAAGCGATTGTATTTAAGCGCCTTAAAAGAAGGAGAGATGATGAACGTAAATACAGGTCATGTCTTTAAAAGACCAATATTATACGTAAGTGGAAAACAGTCAGTAGGAAAAGAGTTCTATCGGTCTGCAGTTCTTTGAAAGAAGCTACTGGAATAAGATGTATTGTAACGAGGTATCAAAACAACGAATTGACGAAGACCACTAGACCAACGAGTAAAACGAGCTGGAAGAAAGGAAGCAAATAATAATCCAAACAATTATGCAGAACAGATGCCATACTTATAGAAGAGACTGAGACTAGCAACACCACGCTTGTGAGAGAGAGAGGATGCAGAGAGGAAGTAAGGATAGGGCCAACCAAATTACAGATATATTTTTGAACTTCATTCGGAATCCTCAAATGTGGCAGAGATTCACCAGCTCAAATATGACAACAGTGTAACGACAGACTGACTATTCACTGCGTGCCTTTAATGAATTAAATGCATTTTCTCGAAATAAATAAATATTATTTATTTTTTAAGTCAGTTTTTTTAGTAAACATTCTATTTGGTCGTATCTTTATTCGGTTATGGTCCAAGAAGCGGACATAAATTAATATTTTAAACAGATTTTCCGCTCAACTATAGAGCTGGTTACATCTAGGCCAGGTTTATATATTTACACATTGAGCCGATGTCTAATTGTTTGAACCGAGAAAACATGAGTTTAGAAAACCAGCTAAATATATGAAGATAAACATTTTAAAATGGCCTCTTTCTAATCATTATATGCATTTCTCTTTTTCTTTTTCTTTCCAACTACGGATTAAATAGTATTATCGTTTGTTGCGATATCCACTTTTGTTTATAATATATTATTCCAATGGTGTTATTCTTTCATTTCTTTATTATCTTCGACTTTTAATAAACAGAGAAAGCGAGGTGAAAGCGAGAGGGCTAGACGACGTATAGAATAAGATAGGGGGTCAAACAACACACAATGGAGAAGAGGAAAACTGATAGACAGAAAGTTAGTAAGAGATGAGTCACTTAATGAGTTAGTTTCAATTTACGACTAATTAGCACAATTTAAATGGAAGTTTTTTTTTCAAACATAACTCAATCCCGAAACTAAGGAATATTTTAGAATGTATGATTAAGATAGATAGGTGAAACAAACGTGGATTAACTAACTTTATTATAATAACAGATTACAACGTATCAGGCTTAATTAAATATTTATATTCTATATTTTTAAATAAACTTTTCCTCCAGCATTCTAATAAGAAGCATCTGTAATGGCGTTATTGATTTATTACAAAACATCAACTTAATTTAATGATTCAGATTATTATTAAGAAATTAGATTTTTAAATCAATTTTCAAATTCATTTAATGGACTTGTTTATATTTTCATTACGCACATTTTTAATGTGTTTGTTTTTATTGAACTTTCCAAGCCGACACATGTTTATTAGTATAATATACATGTTGCTTAGTATCGAGCTTCATTTTTCTTTAAAAATTCCAACTCATCAGGTCTTTATTAGCGTCATGGTATTGTTAAAATTGTGTCTAGTTGATCATATACGACAAATTACTAGCATCAACGGTAAAATGACGGTACTATTTTGAGACACATGACAACAAAGCAGTGCCATTGCCTCACATTTCATTATCGAACCAGAAGTAACGTCTGCCTTACCGAGCGACTGCGTACGAATTAATATAAACACGACAAGCATATACCACCGGACATACATAGAATATTGCATACAATTCACCATATGCAACAAATTCTACATGGGTAAACAGTGAGACCCCTACATGTTAAAATAAAAGAACATTTACAAACACGAACCTCCTCATTCCACAGACACATCTGCACATGTAACAACACCAACAAATCCATCAATATAAATATCTTAACTACAGAACGAAACCTTGCCAACCTCCAGATTAAAGAATCTATACTAATATTAAAATTACAAAACACAATTAATAACCGATATAAATTAGTTTCATGATTTTTAGCTTGATACCGTTTCGCAACACAATGTACATATCAAGACCGGCGGGACAGTTATAAAAGTGGGGGGGGGGCTCTCCTAAAAGGTGGGGGGCCCGGTTAAACACATGCATATATAACTTCATAGATGACCGTCAAGTGGGGGACCAAGTCAAAAAGAGGGGGGGGGTGAGCCCCCTGCCCCCCCCCCCCGGTGCCGCCGTCCATGCATATACACACAATTGAATATATGTATATTTAAGATTTTAAAAAATGTCCCTTACACACGCAATATTGACAGGAATATAAGATTGGACCGTCGGCCTGGCATAGTCCACATTCCTGCTACAACTACCGACAATGAACGAATTGAACTTAATAATACGAATATAAGAACACAACTCATCACAACAAATCTAAAGTAAACAAATTAATAAATCCGGTCGATTACAAAACACAGCTTATCCTAATAAATACTGGGCAACGTGTATGTAATAGAATTAAAATAAATACATAAATAATTAAATAAAATACATTAAGAACAGAACAAAAACCAAACAAATAAGATAAAACTATAAAATAGAAATAATAGAAATAGAATAATAATTGTAATCTATTTATAATAAATACTTAAGACCCATTTAGTAGCTTAGGCCTGCAGAATATTTACTTTTAATAATAATGTTTACTTTAAATGTTTAATAATGCAGAATATTTACTTTTAATAATAATGTTTACTTTAAATGTTTAATAATGCAGGATATTTACTTTTAATAATAATGTTTACTTTAAATGTTTAATAATGCAGGATATTTACTTTTAATAATAATGTTTACTTTAAATGTTTAATAATGCAGAATATTTACTTTTAATAATAATGTTTACTTTAAATGTTTAATAATGCAGAATATTTACTTTTAATAATAATGTTTACTTTAAATGTTTAATAATGCAGAATATTTACTTTTAATAATAATGTTTACTTTAAATGTTTAATAATGCAGAATATTTACTTTTAATAATAATGTTTACTTTAAATGTTTAATAATGCAGAATATTTACTTTTAATAATAATGTTTACTTTAAATGTTTAATAATGCAGAATATTTACTTTTAATAATAATGTTTACTTTAAATGTTTAATAATGCAGAATATTTACTTTTAATAATAATGTTTACTTTAAATGTTTAATAATGCAGAATATTTACTTTTAATAATAATGTTTACTTTAAATGTTTAATAATGCAGAATATTTACTTTTAATAATAATGTTTACTTTAAATGTTTAATAATGCAGAATATTTACTTTTAATAATAATGTTTACTTTAAATGTTTAATAATGCAGGATATTTACTTTTAATAATAATGTTTACTTTAAATGTTTAATAATGCAGGATATTTACTTTTAATAATAATGTTTACTTTAAATGTTTAATAATGCAGAATATTTACTTTTAATAATAATGTTTACTTTAAATGTTTAATAATGCAGAATATTTACTTTTAATAATAATGTTTACTTTAAATGTTTAATAATGCAGGATATTTACTTTTAATAATAATGTTTACTTTAAATGTTTAATAATGCAGGATATTTACTTTTAATAATAATGTTTACTTTAAATGTTTAATAATGCAGGATATTTACTTTTAATAATAATGTTTACTTTAAATGTTAAATAATGCAGAATATTTACTTTTAATAATAATGTTTACTTTAAATGTTTAATAATGCAGAATATTTACTTTTAATAATAATGTTTACTTTAAATGTTTAATAATGCAGAATATTTACTTTTAATAATAATGTTTACTTTAAATGTTAAATAATGCAGAATATTTACTTTTAATAATAATGTTTACTTTAAATGTTAAATAATGCAGAATATTTACTTTTAATAATAATGTTTACTTTAAATGTTTAATAATGCAGAATATTTACTTTTAATAATAATGTTTACTTTAAATGTTTAATAATGCAGAATATTTACTTTTAATAATAATGTTTACTTTAAATGTTTAATAATGCAGAATATTTACTTTTAATAATAATGTTTACTTTAAATGTTTAATAATGCAGAATATTTACTTTTAATAATAATGTTTACTTTAAATGTTTAATAATGCAGAATATTTACTTTTAATAATAATGTTTACTTTAAATGTTTAATAATGCAGAATATTTACTTTTAATAATAATGTTTACTTTAAATGTTTAATAATGCAGAATATTTACTTTTAATAATAATGTTTACTTTAAATGTTTAATAATGCAGAATATTTACTTTTAATAATAATGTTTACTTTAAATGTTTAATAATGCAGAATATTTACTTTTAATAATAATGTTTACTTTAAATGTTTAATAATGCAGAATATTTACTTTTAATAATAATGTTTACTTTAAATGTTTAATAATGCAGAATATTTACTTTTAATAATAATGTTTACTTTAAATGTTTAATAATGCAGAATATTTACTTTTAATAATAATGTTTACTTTAAATGTTTAATAATGCAGAATATTTACTTTTAATAATAATGTTTACTTTAAATGTTTAATAATGCAGAATATTTACTTTTAATAATAATGTTTACTTTAAATGTTTAATAATGCAGAATATTTACTTTTAATAATAATGTTTACTTTAAATGTTTAATAATGCAGAATATTTACTTTTAATAATAATGTTTACTTTAAATGTTTAATAATGCAGAATATTTACTTTTAATAATAATGTTTACTTTAAATGTTTAATAATGCAGAATATTTACTTTTAATAATAATGTTTACTTTAAATGTTTAATAATGCAGAATATTTACTTTTAATAATAATGTTTACTTTAAATGTTTAATAATGCAGAATATTTACTTTTAATAATAATGTTTACTTTAAATGTTTAATAATGCAGAATATTTACTTTTAATAATAATGTTTACTTTAAATGTTTAATAATGCAGAATATTTACTTTTAATAATAATGTTTACTTTAAATGTTTAATAGTGCAGAATATTTACTTTTAATAATAATGTTTACTTTAAATGTTTAATAAGGGCTTGAACAATATTCACTTTCGTTTACTTTAAATGTTTAATAATGGCTTGAACAATATTCGCTTTCGTAGAATAATGTTTGCTTTAACATTGCATTCCGAATAAGAAAATAAATTTATTAATAAAATATAAATATTGAGAGTAGCTTCGGCACCTTAAAAACATCTCTCAAATCTTAAACCATAAATTTTAATGAAATGAAGACCACTTTCAGCCAAGTTACATTCCTTCCTTTAAACAATTTTTAAAAGTATAAAACATCCATAATAGTAAATAAAGTTTAATAAAAACATTAATAGTGACACTAAAATGAGAAAAAAAACAACAACATTTGAAACAATTTGTTTATTGAATTTTTAATTTTATATTCCTCTCATTTTTTGCTTATCTATTTCTAGCGGTTCATCTTGCACGTTTGAAATAAAGAAGAACACACATATGAGGAAGGGAATTTTTCCGAAATATTATGTTATACGAAACCTCCATCGAACCGCACTGACAACAATTAAGATTGTAATATAAAAAAGAATAAAACTGAAGCATTATATTGATAAAAGGTTGTAACTGCAAAACCCTTTCTTAATTTACTTCAGTTCGTGTTTATCCGTTACACCTCTGCATTGTATTGCCTTCTATAAATTACCTTTATATATATATATATATATATATATATATATATATATATATATATATATATATATATATATATATATATATATATATATATATATATTAGTACTTCATGTATCCACATAAAATATTATAAGGAGATATAATTTTTTATGTATCAGTTTTCAGTATTTACTTCAACAGTGCTCGATACGTAAGTAGCCTGTTTAACCTGGCGATTCCCCTCCCCCCGGGGATGAAACACGGGAGCCTCTGTGTAGCTTGATTGCCATATATATTTTCATTGCTTATTATATATATATATATATATATATATATATATATATATATATATATATATATATATATATATATATATATAATATGGAATCTCGCCATGTCTAACCACACTGATGAGTTGTAGAGACGACGAAACACATGTCAGTTGATAACCTATATATATATATATATATATATAACGGTAATTTATAGAAGGTACTACAATGCAATATATATATATATATATATATATATATATATATAATATTTATAAATAAATATTAATTATTTTAGTTTGTGTGTGTGTCAGCATATGCTTAAAAGAAATCAATAAACTATGAGAGGTAAACTACAAATTAATTATTTTAAAAGTATACATTGCAGTTTCTAGAGATAGACCATGGTTTCATTGACAAGGGTAGTATTTTACTCTTAATAAAAGGTACTTAGAGTCCGCCTCAAATCCTCGTGGGATGCTGAAGATTTTGGACGGAATCTACCGGCGTTTACTAAACATATATATTTATGTATATACCAGTTAAAGATTTTAGCATGTAGCAATGCAAATATATCAACTGAAAAAATTGGTGAGAGGTGAGAGGTGAGAGGATAAAAGACATAAATATACACACAGTGTGACAACTTTGTTAAACTGTTCTACTATGTGTAAAAGCTTTATATCAAAAGAAAATTTACATGACCCAAGCAACCGTTGATACTTACCAAGCAAGTGAAGCATAGCAAATTTTATCGACGCGTTATACGTGCCAAGATCTTGAAAGTCTTGTGAAGAATTTCAAAAGCCACACATTACAGGACGGCTCGGACAGACGAAGGTAACGAAAGTTGCAAAAGGTTTCAAAATAAAAAAGTTCAAATTGTGTCAAAAGACATAGACAATTCCCAACACTAATGAATAACTTAGCTAAAACATAGAGTTATGTACAGATCAAGAGTAAATCATTCGTATTATTTGTATTATTCGGACTACTGTTCTCATCTTGGATGCCATTATCACAACGTTTCGGCCGATGTTACCTCCGAGCTTCTTCGGGTGCGTCTTGTCAAACTTGGGAATCTTTTATCTAATTCAGAAATCTATACAGAATTTCGAACGGAACTCTTTACTTTATCTACACGGGTAGTTTGTTCTCTTTCTATCAACAATGACCGGGTAGAAGTCTTAAGTAATTCGTAATTATATTCTTAGCACTTAGTATAAAACCTTCAACCTACAGAAGACAGTCACCTAGAACTGATTATCACTTAGCACTTATATCCGTTGCGCCACGAGTCCTTGACAAGACGCACTTAGATAATGTCGGAGGTAACATCGTTTTGAGAATAACATCTAAGATGAGAACAGTAGTCCAAGTTACACGAATAATGAAAATTGCAAATCCTCATTGTAAAAATCTCGAAACATAAAGAAAAATTCAGTTCTTCAGAAAATACACCTTTAAACCCGACTGAATTATGGTAAGTTTAATGTTGTTTAAAGGATCTTGGAAGCGTGTAATTGATTCAAGGGAAATGAAAATAAAGCTCTTTGATGATATAGATGCTATATCGTCGTATGAGAGTTTATTTAGTGTAAAACATGATGACGAGCGTATACGACTGCGATGATACTTCAACGCGTCTTGAATTAAAAAAGAAATAGATTATCTCCACTTATCACCCGCCTTGCCGTTATCCTTTGTCTATTAGCCAGGCGCAGAGATACAATCACAGGAACATGCCAAATGCATCCAGTGCTTGGCTTTATTTCCTGACAATGAGAACGAATGCCGTCCCAACGCATATTTCTCTTTATCTGGGCAGCTTGGGCACACTTGCTGATCAATTAGTTTCACACGACTGTCTAGACCGCTTTTTTCTTACAGAATGAGAGTACAGGTTTGACAACCTGCCTGGCTGCTGTAAATGTAATGTGAACAAACATATTGCTGCAGAACTCTCCGCTTAGGATGTCGCCTAGAAATCTGGCTCCTCATCATAGTATCCCCTCACGACCCAGTGGCAATATGCCTTGTTTTGAGTGTATAAAAGAAAAGAACAATATGAAAGCTTTTGAAAGTAACCTATTACGGCCCAGTGGCAATATGCCTTGTTTTGGGTGTATAAAAAAAGAAATATGGAAAGTTTTAAATATAACCTATAACGGCCCAGTGACAATATGTCTTGTTTTGGGTGTATAAAAGAAACAAAATATGGAATGCTTTTTAAAGTAACCTATAACGGCCCAGTGGAATATGCTTTGTTTTGGGTGTATAAAAGAAAAAAATATGGAAAGCTTTTGAAAGTAAGCTATAACGGCCCAGTGGCAGTATGCCTTGTTTTGGGTGTATAAAAGAAAAAAATATGGAAAGCTTTTGAAAGTTACATATAACGGCCCAGTGACAATATGCCTTGTTTTGGGTGTATAAAAGAAAAAAAATAGTGAAAGCTTTTGAAAGTAACCTATAACGGCCCAGTGGCAATATGCCTTGTTTTGGGTGTATAAAAGAAAAAAAATAGTGAAAGCTTTTGAAAGTAACCTATAACGGCCCAGTGACAATATGTCTTGTTTTGGGTGTATAAAAGAAACAAAATATGGAATGCTTTTTAAAGTAACCTATAACGGCCCAGTGGAATATGCTTTGTTTTGGGTGTATAAAAGAAAAAAATATGGAAAGCTTTTGAAAGTAAGCTATAACGGCCCAGTGGCAGTATGCCTTGTTTTGGGTGTATAAAAGAAAAAAATATGGAAAGCTTTTGAAAGTTACATATAACGGCCCAGTGACAATATGCCTTGTTTTGGGTGTATAAAAGAAAAAAAATAGTGAAAGCTTTTGAAAGTAACCTATAACGGCCCAGTGGCAATATGCCTTGTTTTGGTGTATAAAAGAAAAAAATATGGAAAGCTTTTGAAAGTAAGCTATAACGGGCCAGTTGCCATATGCCTTGTTTTAGGTGTATACAATAAAAAAATTTGGAAAGCTTTTGAAAGTAACCTATAACAGCCCAGTGGCAATATGCCTTGTTTTAAGTGTATGAAGGAGAAAAAAAATATGAAAGCTTTTGAAAGTAACTTATAACGGCCCAGTGGCAATATGCGTTGTTTCTGGTGTATAAAAGAAAAGGAAAATATGGAAAGCTTTTGAAAGTAACCTATAACGGCCCAGTGGCAATATGCCTTGTTTTGGGTGTATAAAAGAAAAAAAATATGGAAAGCTTTTGAAAGTAACCTATAACGGCCCAGTGGCAATATGTCTTTTTTTTGGGTGTAGAAAAGAAAAAAAATATGGAAAGCTTTTGAAAGTAACCTATAACGGCCCAGTGGCAATATGCCTTGTTTTGGGTGTATAAAAGAAAAAAAATATGGAAAGCTTTTGAAAGTAACCCATAACGGCCCAGTGGCAATATGCCTTGTTTTGGGTGTATAAAAGAAAAAAAATATGGAAAGCTTTTGAAAGTAACCTATAACGGCCCAGTGGCAATATGCCTTGTTTTGGGTGTATAAAAGAAAAAAAATATGGAAAGCTTTTGAAAGTAACCTATAACGGCCCAGTGGCAATATGCCTTGTTTTGGGTGTATAAAAGAAAAAAAAATTTGGAAAGCTTTTGAAAGTAACCTATAACGGCCCAGTGGCAATATGCCTTGTTTTGAGTGTATAAAAGAAAAAAAATATGGAAAGCTTTTGAAAGTAACCTATAACGGCCCAGTGACAATATGCCTTGTTTTGGGTGTATAAAAGAAAAAAAATATGGAAAGCTTTTGAAAGTAAGCTATAACGGCCCAGTGGCAATATGCCTTGTTTTGGGTGTATAAAAAAAAAGAAAATATGGAAAGCTTTTGAAAGTAACCTATAACGGCCCAGTGGCAATATGTCTTGTTTTGGGTGTATAAAAAAAAAGAAAATATGGAAAGCTTTTGAAAGTAACCTATAACGTACAGTGGCAATATGCGTCGTTTAAGGTGTATAAAAGAAATAAAATTATGGAAAACATTTGAAAGTAACCTATAACGGGTCAGTGGCAATATGCCTTGTTTTGGGTGTATAAAAGAAAAGAAATATATGGAAAGCTTTCGAAAGTAACCTATAACTGACCAGGGGCAATATGCCTTGTTTTAAGTGTATGTAGGAGAAAAAAAATATGAAAGCTTTTGAAAGTAACTTATAACGGCCCAGTGGCAATATGCGTTGTTTCTAGTGTATAAAAGAAAAGGAAAATATGGAAAGCTTTTGAAAGTAACCTATAACGGCCCAGTGGCAATATGCCTTGTTTTGGGTGTATAAAAGAAAAAAAATATGGAAAGCTTTTGAAAGTAACCTATAACGGGCCAGTGGCAATATGTCTTTTTTTTGGGTGTAGAAAAGAAAAAAAATATGGAAAGCTTTTGAAAGTAAGCTATAACGGCCCAGTGGCAATATGCCTTGTTTTGGGTGTATAAAAGAAAAAAAATATGGAAAGCTTTTGAAAGTAACCTATAACGGCCCAGTGGCAATATGCCTTGTTTTGGGTGTATAAAAGAAAAAAAATATGGAAAGCTTTTGAAAGTAACCTATAACGGCCCAGTGGCAATATGCCTTGTTTTGGGTGTATAAAAGAAAAAAAATATGGAAAGCTTTTGAAAGTAACCTATAACGGCCCAGTGGCAATATGCCTTGTTTTGGGTGTATAAAAAAAAAGAAAATATGGAAAGCTTTTGAAAGTAACCTATAACGGCCCAGTGGCAATATGTCTTGTTTTGGGTGTATAAAAAAAAAGAAAATATGGAAAGCTTTTGAAAGTAACCTATAACGTACAGTGGCAATATGCGTCGTTTAAGGTGTATAAAAGAAATAAAATTATGGAAAACATTTGAAAGTAACCTATAACGGGTCAGTGGCAATATGCCTTGTTTTGGGTGTATAAAAGAAAAGAAATATATGGAAAGCTTTTGAAAGTAACCTATAACTGCCCAGTGGCAATATGCCTAGTTTTAAGTGTATGAAGGAGAAAAAAAATATGAAAGCTTTTGAAAGTAACTTATAACGGCCCAGTGGCAATATGCGTAGTTTCTGGTGTATAAAAGAAAAGGAAAATATGGAAAGCTTTTGAAAGTAACCTATAACGGCCCAGTGGCAATATGCCTTGTTTTGGGTGTATAAAAGAAAAAAAATATGGAAAGCTTTTGAAAGTAACCTATAACGGGCCAGTGGCAATATGTCTTTTTTTGGGGTGTAGAAAAGAAAAAAAATATGGAAAGCTTTTGAAAGTAACCTATAACGGCCCAGTGGCAATATGCCTTGTTTTGGGTGTATAAAAGAAAAAAAATATGGAAAGCTTTTGAAAGTAACCTATAACGGCCCAGTGGCAATATGCCTTGTTTTGGGTGTATAAAAGAAAAAAAATATGGAAAGCTTTTGAAAGTAACCTATAACGGCCCAGTGGCAATATGCCTTGTTTTGGGTGTATAAAAGAAAACAAATATTGAAAGCTTTTGAAAGTAACCTATAACGGCCCAGTGGCAATATGCCTTGTTTTGGGTGTATAAAAGAAAAAAAATATGGAAAGCTTTTGAAAGTAACCTATAACGGCCCAGTGGCAATATGCCTTGTTTTGGGTGTATAAAAAAAAAGAAAATATGGAAAGCTTTTGAAAGTAACCTATAACGTACAGTGGCAATATGCGTCGTTTAAGGTGTATAAAAGAAATAAAATTATGGAAAACATTTGAAAGTAACCTATAACGGGTCAGTGGCAATATGCCTTGTTTTGGGTGTATAAAAGAAAAGAAATATATGGAAAGCTTTTGAAAGTAACCTATAACTGCCCAGTGGCAATATGCCTTGTTTTAAGTGTATGAAGGAGAAAAAAAATATGAAAGCTTTTGAAAGTAACTTATAACGGCCCAGTTGCAATATGCGTTGTTTCTGGTGTATAAAAGAAAAGGAAAATATGGAAAGCTTTTGAAAGTAACCTATAACGGCCCAGTGGCAATATGCCTTGTTTTGGGTGTATAAAAGAAAAAAAATATATAGAAAGCTTTTGAAAGTAACCTATAACGGCCCAGTGGCAATATACCTTGTTTTGGGTGTATAAAAGAAAAGAAAAATATAGAAAGCTTTTGAAAGTAACCTATAACGGCCCAGTGGCAATATGCCTTGTTTTGGGTGTATAAAAGAAAAGGAAAATATGGAAAGCTTTCGAAAGTAACCTATAACGGCCCAGTGGCAGTATGCGTTGTTTTGGGTGTATAAAAGAAAAGGAAAATATGGAAAGCTTTTGAAAGTAACCTATAACGGCCTAGTGGCAATATCATCGTGATAGTTCTACTGTGTTTCGCCCGATATTCTCTTCGGATTTCTTCGTATAGATAATTAATACATGTACGATGATGTTTTATTTGTTTTTGTTGTTGTTTGGGCGGATTTAAATATGATGTTTATTTACGTACTTACATAATTTTGTACATAAATGAATCACACACTAAGAAGGTCAGGGGGGATAAATCGATACGTAGTATAAGAGTTGATGAGGATAATAGTTCGAAAAAAAAACGAATAATATAAATAATGATAACACCCGATCTCCAAATTTCAAACAAAAAATACTTACCAATCGGATATTTTTTAATTGTTTAAATACACTCAAATAACAATCGAAGTCCTGCTTTTGTGCTCAAAATCAAAATGTATATAATTTATGACGAGCCATGGTATGTTTAGATATAGGTTAAACTTAAACTATATTGGTGGAAGATCGAGTCAAAAACTGTTTGGTCGATATATCAATACTATACAACAGATGCTCTCAGCAATTCGCATATGATATTAAAAAACACGAATTCTATAAACCACAGGCGACAGACAAAATTAAATTTATATGACACATTTGGTAACTTATGGCTTTTTTGACTGAGTTATTAAAACTTCACTCTATGAGATATTGGCCGTGAATTATTTATACTGAATAATACATTATCGTTAGATTCAATTTAAATAATACTCGGCTTTATTGAAAGTCTGATTGTCCTTCAACTAATGCGATAATTCTATAAACCACAGGCGATAGACAAAATTTAATTTTTCTATCGGATCTTTTATGTTCGTAGACTGTTTGTGGTATCGGAACCTCAAGCGTGTCGAATACGACATCCATTACGTATTCCTCTGGAGGATTGTTTTCCGAATATTGCTTTCTTGTTCAGTTCACATGTTTTATGGATAAACTTGGGTCCCTTGATCATATATATCGTGGTACCGATCGGTTATTCTATTGTATCTGGTTCCCAGTAGGGCCTGTTGTTTTCGAACATGCAAAAAACAAACCCATTCGCCAACTTTAAAACGTCGCTTCGTGACTATATTTGAACGTCCTGATTTCAAACGGTTTGGTAAAAAAAATTTAAGCACAATCTGTTTCTTTTTCTTTTCAACGTCAGCTCTTCACTTAGAATGCCCCTTTAAATATGGCCCCTTTAAATATGGCCCCTTTAAATATGGCCCCTAAATCATAGATGAAGCTGTACTACACTTGATTACACGCCGATTTCTGTGAGTCTATATACTTCTTTGTCAATATGATTTAATGAGGCGAATAGAATATTTCTTTACATTAAAAAAATGGTTGAATATTTGGTTTAAATTTAAATTTGGCGGACACCTTATATCTCTCCAATCAACCGGGTGACGGTTTTAAAACCAAAAATCGATATATGTTCTAATGAGTCAGGGTATGTTTAAATACGTAAAAAAATCCTTGATCAATATATTAACAAATACTATACATCAGGTAATTTCAGCAATTCTCATAATGAAAAAATAAAAAAAACCACAGTGATAGACAAAATTAAATCTATATAATACATTTCATAACCTATGACTTTGAGTTATTAAAACTTCACCCCAAGAGATATTGGCTCTGAATCCTATATAAAGAATTAAGAAAGCTGTGATGTTTTCATGTTGTTACATTTAGTTTGAATAATAGTATGTTTTATTGAAAGTCTGATTGTCCTCTAACTAATCCGTTATGAAACATTTTAGAAAAAGCGGATATACCCGTCCTGGGTTAGCTTATAAGAATGAGACACGCTTAAAACCTTTCAATCAGTCAGTTAAAAACCGCGTCTGGGACAACCAGTTTGCGTACCAATACACGGTTTAGTGGAGGAGGTACAGTAGTAAAGGCCCCAACACTTTTTTACCAGGTGTTTTTCAGAGACGCCATTATGGCGCCGTATATAAGCCATGATCAGGATCACTGATTTGCTCCCTGCATTCACCGTTGTTCAATGGTTCGGCTCATCCGCAAACTGCACATACCATTTTGTTGGCGCTAGGTTTTGCAAGGGAGGTGTCGTCGTGCTTTTACGTACATGGCTGTGCATTTCCAAATTGTCACCCAATTAGTACTGACCAGGCTCAATGTCGCTTAACTTCGGTGATCTAATGAAAACTGCTATGTAAACGCGAGTGAAAATGACCATACTTGAAAAATCTTTTTTTTATTTAATTTTTTATTACATACTCTCCCCGGGGAGCTTTGTCACATGATTGATAAAAGGACTTCCGCCAAGCAGATTATACTGAAGTAGTTGCTACATGCATTTCTTGGTTGTATTATTCACATACAGCACCTGGTATTCCCAATTTGTCACCTATCTAGTACTGACGAGGCTCAACGTCGATGATTTAACGAGAATCGGTATGTCAATGTGATTAAGCCGTATTTACTTCAAAGCAATAAAAATGCATTGATTCAGTAAAAAAACTTTTGTGGAAGCACAGTTTATACAACTGAAGCTATTGAATGTTTAATTTGTTATTTAATGGGTTTAAGCTGCCATTAGAAGTGTTTTTTATGAGTGACATTTGCTCAACTTTAAAAAATCGATATTATGTTCTATCTCTTACTTATGATTTGAATATCATTAAAATCTGAGGTTAAAAAAATCAGTCGCGGTTGTTTCAGATGTCGGTAATGGTCCAATTACAAAGTGTAAATTAAGGCGAATTAAATTAATTTGTCGAGAAAATATCAAGTCCTAAAGAAAATAAAGACTGGTCAAGTCGAGGAGAATAGCAACAGCACTTACCTTTCAAGTTGTGAAATAAATTACCTTTCTGTGACATAGTTGACCTTATGAAACCTTTACAGTGATGCCTACCGTGTGACTTCGTCAACCCGACCATAACTTGACGGGGACTTGTAACGAAATTGACTCGCAGATTACTAAAGTTAACAGGCACACGAATAGCCAAAAAAACAGTTAGAAGAAGAAAGGGAGATGGGGGGGGGAAACATTACCCCTCTGTTATAACTACATCCCGGTGACCCTGTGGTACAGGTCATATGACTGCGGTAACTATAAGTGTTAGTAAAAAAATAATATTTGGTTAGTTAATA
Organism: Sepiola atlantica; assembly: GCA_963556195.1. Classification (NCBI taxonomy): domain Eukaryota; kingdom Metazoa; phylum Mollusca; class Cephalopoda; order Sepiida; family Sepiolidae; genus Sepiola; species Sepiola atlantica. Next base: position 23,026,659 of record OY744545.1, on the reverse strand, counting down.
ATCCAAGAACACAAGACAAGTACATTCCTCGTCTCCATCCTGAGGACAGTCAATTCTCCACAAATTAAAATAGATATGTGTAAGCTTTCAGTGTCTTACATTTTCTTTTCTACAAAAACGAAACATACTAAACCATTATTCAATTTTTAAAATTTTAAATTAATCCCAATTTTTTACATCTTAAAAGTTTGCCAACGAAATAATCGCTACCGTTGTGTGCGTTTTAAGAGTCCTACATTTTTTTGAAAAGAAAAATATTCTAGATGATTATTTCTTTTTTAATCTAAAATTAATTCCAAATTTCAGATATCGTAAAAAAGTGTCCAATAATAATACACAATGTCAGCAAACTTCGTAAATCCAAAACTGAAATTATCTTCAACAGTCAGAGGGACAAAGACTTTCCACTAACGTAGTCGCGCCCTCCAAACAAAAATCGCACTGACTTTCGATTTAAAAATGAATACAAGACGAGAATTTCAAATGATCATGGTAGCAAGGCGAATAACAAAAATTACGATAGAAAACGATACTTAAGTTGGCAAATATCCGTAACTTATTTTCTCTACAGACATCAATTACCGGCGACATGAGGTAAGCAACATTTTATTCCTTTCAATTTTCCATCAATTACCGGCGACATGAGGTAAGCAACATTTTATTCCTTTCAATTTTCAAACTACACGAAGTAAACACCTTTTCATAAATATATTTTACTACAGCAATTTTTAAAAATAAATTTCACTAAGAGTATTCGTTATTTTATTTAAATATTCTGTGACGTAACAAACTCAACTTTTATTCAAAGCATCCTTACTTTCAGATAACATACTTATTCATAATTACGCTCTTTATTCGATCATATTTTTTTTAATTCCAGACGATTATTCGATATTGAGATTAATACTTACTTCCTATTATAATATTTCATAACAAAGTCAACAGCTTTCTAAAAAAAACAATTTTTTTTCTCCCAGAAAAGTGCCATATTAAACGCCTCAGTGGGTTCCTTTAACAATATCGAATCGGTCGAAAAAAATAAGCTTAACTGAACAATATCAAATTCTCGTTTCGTTCCTAACACCGCCTGCTTATAAAATCTCCATTAGAACATGCTTTCATAAACAAACAGAACACGGTTCTAAATCGTTCATAAGTCTCCATATTTAAACACAACAAAGTCATTCTCTTGGAAGTTGATTTGTTATTAATCAACAAGAACATAAGTCATGCGTGAAACTGCATACTTCCGCCGGACAACGTAAGGATGGTCGAAAGTCGTATGTGGGACTTACTTCTTCAAAATGTATAAAGTATTCCCTTGTAATTACTATTTATCTGATTAAGCTGAAATTGTGCATGTTGGTTACTGCTATCAAAGTAGAGCAAATCCATACATCAAATCTGAAGTTCAAATTCCATTACAAAACATACAGGATTTCATTGTGTACAATATGGGCCAAGTAGTTAGTCTCTACGATGACGAAACCCGAAGTCATCACCAAAAGTGAGACTTTCACCTTTTCCGTAATCTTGACGTTGACCTTTGACCAAGATATCTGTTCTAAGTTCGACCATGACCGATATTTTGACCAAGTTTGGTGACGATTGGTCCAGCAATATAGACGCTAGGCAAACAAACACAAACACAAACACACAAACACACAAACAAACAAACAAAAGCTCGACCGAAAACATAACTCCCTCTGTACACGCCTTCTCTTCTTCCTTTTTAGTGTGAGCTTCGATTCGGGTGCGGTTTTGTATATACTTTTTAATAACTCTTAACTGGAAAGTTTTTTTTCAAGACACGTAGAGTGTTTCTAAATTAACATTACTTTCTTAGAAATAACTTATTAGTTAATTAGTATAATACTATTCAGCATCAGCATCATCATATTAATAACAATAATAACTAACAAAATGATACAGTAGAAATCTGATAAAATTACCTGAACAGTGTCCCTGGTAAGCTATTCCGGACACTTCATAGGCTGGACAAAATAAGAACTCAGGAATCTGAACGAGAAGGCTAGAAAACTAATGACAATACACAATGTATTACACTTGAAGGTAAATTGATACTGACCGACTTTACGTAAAAAGGAAAGAAGGGGAGGACTGGTGAGTATAGAAGACTGTGTGGATTACACAAAAAAATAATTAGAACGCAGAAACACTTGATCATCGCAGAAATAAGCATCGCCAAAATGAACAATACTGAGAGCAGCGAAACTGGAACGAAAAAGGTGTAAAAGAAAATTATAAGACTGACTGTAGAAGAGACGCACGAAACACTTGGAGATGACTACGAAACGGGTAACTAAACGGAGTAACGGAATCCCTTCTGACAGCCGCACAAAACAACACGATCATAACTAACTACATCAAAGCTAAAACTGACAAAACTCAGGAATACAGAAAATGTAAAGTCTGTGACCGAAGAGATGAAACGGTAAATCACATCATAAGTGAATGCAGCAATCGAGCCCCAAAATAATACAAAAACAGACACGACTGTGTGGATAAGGAAGTCCACTGGGAACTATGTAAACATCTGTATTTTGAAAATGCAAACAAATGGTACAGAAACAGACAGGAGAATATTGGATAATGAAAATAAGATAATCCCGTGTAATGCTATTTATGGCTGTGCAAACAGACAAATCCATCCAAGCAATGTAACCGGACGTGATAATACTGAATAAGAAGGGAAAAGTTGCCAACTCGTAGATCTCATTGTCCCATCATGTCACAGAGTGAATATCAAGGCGGTCGAAAAACGAAACAAATATTTTAAATTTGGCAGATAACTGAAAGGAATATGGAGCATAAAGAAAACCATTATAATACTAATAATTGTAGGAGTACTAGCAAAAATCCCGAAAAAACTGGAAACAAAAGATTAGGAGAAATTTGAATAAAAGGGAAGATTGAAACTGTTCAACGAACGGCAGTGATGAAAACATCCGAAATATAAAGGAAAATCCTCGAATGCGGAACCCAACGTATATAACTAAACGTGCTAACTAGCTACAGGGAATTTGAAACAGAAATACAGCGTCTTCAAAAGGTCATTGTCTATTTAAAATTTTAATAACATTAAAACTATATTTCTGATAATAACAAAAAGAAAAGAAAGTGTGTTTAACGTTTTACTGCATACTGTGCCATCTTGTATTATGCTATCTTATTTTACGCCATCTTGTACTACACCATCTTTTTTTAGCTTTTCCTGGTCGTTGAATAGGGTGAAATGGCTCGTTACGATGACCTACTCGCCTATCTGACTTGGCGCCCTCTGATCTTTTTTTTTTCTAAAATATGAAGTTGACAGAAGAAAATCACACCAATTGATCAATTAAAGTCAATTATTTATGAAGAAAGTTCGAGAATAACTTCAGAAATCAATTTTAACCATTGACAGAAATGTGTGGCAAGTAGGGGCATTCGGTTGAATGCATACATTTTTTAATATATATTGATCATTGTGTATAGATTTTGACACTACCACTAATACATTTTTAATATATATTGATCATTGTGTATAGATTTTGACACTACCACTAATACATTTTTAATATATATTGATCATTGTGTATAGATTTTGACACTACCACTAATACATTTTTAATATATATTGATCATTGTGTATAGATTTTGACACTACCACTAATACATTTTTAATATATATTGATCATTGTGTATAGATTTTGACACTACCACTAATACATTTTTAATATATATTGATCATTGTGTATAGATTTTGACACTACCACTAATACATTTTTAATATATATTGATCATTGTGTATAGATTTTGACACTACCACTAATACATTTTTAATATATATTGATCATTGTGTATAGATTTTGACACTACCACTAATACATTTTTAATATATATTGATCATTGTGTATAGATTTTGACACTACCACTAATACATTTTTAATATATATTGATCATTGTGTATAGATTTTGACACTACCACTAATACATTTTTAATATATATTGATCATTGTGTATAGATTTTGACACTACCACTAATACATTTTTAATATATATTGATCATTGTGTATAGATTTTGACACTACCACTAATACATTTTTAATATATATTGATCATTGTGTATAGATTTTGACACTACCACTAATACATTTTTAATATATATTGATCATTGTGTATAGATTTTGACACTACCACTAATACATTTTTAATATATATTGATCATTGTGTATAGATTTTGACACTACCACTAATACATTTTTAATATATATTGATCATTGTGTATAGATTTTGACACTACCACTAATACATTTTTAATATATATTGATCATTGTGTATAGATTTTGACACTACCACTAATACATTTTTAATATATATTGATCATTGTGTATAGATTTTGACACTACCACTAATACATTTTTAATATATATTGATCATTGTGTATAGATTTTGACACTACCACTAATACATTTTTAATATATATTGATCATTGTGTATAGATTTTGACACTACCACTAATACATTTTTAATATATATTGATCATTGTGTATAGATTTTGACACTACCACTAATACATTTTTAATATATATTGATCATTGTGTATAGATTTTGACACTACCACTAATACATTTTTAATATATATTGATCATTGTGTATAGATTTTGACACTACCACTAATACATTTTTAATATATATTGATCATTGTGTATAGATTTTGACACTACCACTAATACATTTTTAATATATATTGATCATTGTGTATAGATTTTGACACTACCACTAATACATTTTTAATATATATTGATCATTGTGTATAGATTTTGACACTACCAATAATACATTTTTAATATATATTGATCATTGTGTATAGATTTTGACACTACCACTAATACATTTTTAATATATATTGATCATTGTGTATAGATTTTGACACTACCACTAATACATTTTTAATATATATTGATCATTGTGTATAGATTTTGACACTACCACTAATACAGTTTTAATATATATTGATCATTGTGTATAGATTTTGACACTACCACTAATACATTTTTAATATATATTGATCATTGTGTATAGATTTTGACACTACCACTAATACATTTTTAATATATATTGATCATTGTGTATAGATTTTGACACTACCACTAATACATTTTTAATATATATTGATCATTGTGTATAGATTTTGACACTACCACTAATACATTTTTAATATATATTGATCATTGTGTATAGATTTTGACACTACCACTAATACATTTTTAATATATATTGATCATTGTGTATAGATTTTGACACTACCACTAATACATTTTTAATATATATTGATCATTGTGTATAGATTTTGACACTACCACTAATACATTTTTAATATATATTGATCATTGTGTATAGATTTTGACACTACCACTAATACATTTTTAATATATATTGATCATTGTGTATAGATTTTGACACTACCAATAATACATTTTTAATATATATTGATCATTGTGTATAGATTTTGACACTACCACTAATACATTTTTAATATATATTGATCATTGTGTATAGATTTTGACACTACCACTAATACATTTTTAATATATATTGATCATTGTGTATAGATTTTGACACTACCACTAATACATTTTTAATATATATTGATCATTGTGTATAGATTTTGACACTACCACTAATACAGTTTTAATATATATTGATCATTGTGTATAGATTTTGACACTACCACTAATACAGTTTTAATATATATTGATCATTGTGTATAGATTTTGACACTACCACTAATACATTTTTAATATATATTGATCATTGTGTATAGATTTTGACACTACCACTAATACATTTTTAATATATATTGATCATTGTGTATAGATTTTGACACTACCACTAATACAGTTTTAATATATATTGATCATTGTGTATAGATTTTGACACTACCACTAATACAGTTTTAATATATATTGATCATTGTGTATAGATTTTGACACTACCACTAATACATTTTTAATATATATTGATCATTGTGTATAGATTTTGACACTACCACTAATACAGTTTTAATATATATTGATCATTGTGTATAGATTTTGACACTACCACTAATACAGTTTTAATATATATTGATCATTGTGTATAGATTTTGACACTACCACTAATACATTTTTAATATATATTGATCATTGTGTATAGATTTTGACACTACCACTAATACATTTTTAATATATATTGATCATTGTGTATAGATTTTGACACTACCAATAATACATTTTTAATATATATTGATCATTGTGTATAGATTTTGACACTACCACTAATACATTTTTAATATATATTGATCATTGTGTATAGATTTTGACACTACCACTAATACAGTTTTAATATATATTGATCATTGTGTATAAAGTTTGACACTACCACTAATACAGTTTTGATGTTATTAAAATTTTAAATACATTTAGACTTTTTGAAAATATATAGAAAGAACATTATACGAGCCCAAGAGAACTGAAACTGCCACCAAATCCTATAAACTGACATATCCTTTTCCACTTACAACACTTTAATCAACGTTTGTTTTGCTAATATATTTGTATCACACAAAGTATATGGTAAAAGATACCTCAGTTTTCGGATCGAGTTGAGTTATGTTTCAAAAAATATAAATTTGGATTTATTTTCTAATTAGGCATAATTTGCAGTTAACTCATCATCTCTTATTAAGTTTATGTCCATTACTCTCTCCCTCTGTCACTTTATATTTGATCTCCCCGCTTCACAGTGTGTATCACTCTCGCATCCTTGTATCTCTCCTTTCCCACATTTATCTCTCTCTATATATATATCTATCTCTCTCTCCCTATATATATATATATATATATATATATATATATATATATATATATATATATATATATATATATATATATATATATATATATATATCTTTGTGTTCATTAAAAGGCAAGAGTAGTAAAACTAATTATAAATCAGAAGATCGGAATAGTCCATTTTAAACAAGAAATATCACCACGGTGTTAATACTATTTAAATCATAACTGAAGAGAAAAAAGACACACACACACACACACACACACACACACATATATATATATATATATATATATATATATATATATATATATATATATATATATATATATATATATATATATATCCTAGATTCCAAAAAATAGTAAAGGCAATGGCTTCCAAGGCTCAAAAAGTGATGGGCACGGTGTTCTGGGATTCAGACGGTGTGATAATGATAGACTACCTTGAAGATCAACTACTTTATTTATTTTATATCTAAAACAATATATACTATATATTATTATTATCATTATTATTATTATTATTATTATTATTATTATTATTATTATTATTATTATTATTATTATTAATAGAGTGCTATTAAATTAAATAATAATAAGTTCTATTTTCCTATGATAACTAGATATATGTTTTATGAAATAATACTGATTATGATATATTTCTTCTGTTTGTAATGTTATGAAGGGCGCGGAGGAAGTGACGTTTTGGAATCATCTAAAGTAATATACAAGTAATATATATATATAGGTGAGTTATTTTATTGTACATTTATACTCTAATCAAATCAAAATATGTTTACTATAACGTTTAATTTAGGCAGCATCTTTTCTTGAAGGCAAGTATTGTTAAATATAACAGACAACTTATGTATGAATATCCTTTCGTAGATCCTGCTCATTGTCCGAATCAGAATCTTAGTTTTTATTTGGGGGGGGGAGAATTGGCCAATGAATCTGCCATAGTTTTCATTTGTGTTCTAAGTACTTTCAGACTCATCCGGGTCCATCTTCAAGGGAATGAGGTGAATCAGGTAAAGACCATGTGTTCGTATTATGGATCGTTTAGGCGGGAATTATATAATAAGTACGAAACTATAGTTTGCATTATAGACATTTTAGTATATTATTGTTGGTATTGAAGTTAATTCTGTTAATTACGGTTTTTATTTGTTTTTATATATAGAGCTTGTAATATATCAAGTTTTTGTCTGTTAGTACTATATTCTAAGAGTTTTCTGAATTGCGATCGGAGGCAGGAATGGTCGTTAATTCAGTGTTGGGCTATGGCGCTAGTATCCGACAAATGCATCGTCAATCTCCTCGACAAAGTCGTGGTAGTCAAGCCTATGTATATGTTTTTTTCTTGGTTGTCGGATACACTTTTAGATTTCATGTAGACTCTCTAACCTTTATTCTATAGGGCACACACAAACACACGCACATTGATTTGTATTTTCTCATTAATGCAAACACTGTTAGAAATAGTAGTATTCGTCTGTTTGATTATACTTTTTTCTAATGATCTTTTTTGTATTAAAACCAGTGACAACATTTTAAAATGCTTAACGTAATGCGATTTTATTTCGTGATTCCACTCCCCAGCGTCGCTGAATTTAAATTGTCATGGTTTTTCTTGGGACAATACGAAAACGTTCGCTGCCTTTTAAAAATTCATATTTTGTGTTCATTTGCCCTAGAACTGTGAGAATCCTTCGACGAAAAATCGAAAACGCTCGTGATACCTATGAGACATTTATATATTTTCTTATTTTATATAAAGAAGATAATTAGAAAATTTCAAAAAATAAAAAAGGTATAATAAAACAGACGAATTCTGTTATTTTTTAGCGAGATTTGCATATATATATATATGTATATATATTTATTTTATCTTTTTATTTTTTAATTCAACTGGCTTTGAAAACTCACTTTTTCCTGATTCAAACAATCTTAACCGAGCACAGTGGTTGACCCAGTGGGTCAGGGTTTTTTAAACAGAACAAGAACAATGCAAAAGGTACACGTTATTTTTGTCTAAATACTTGTCTAAAAATAAAATATGGGAGACAATCGTGCGTTAAGTTTTTTAAAAATGAACACATATAACGATATTAACTGAGGTGATTGGAAAACCAAGATGCTAACGAGATATAGGTCAGTGGTGTGGGTAGACGTCGCGTTTTGAAAACGACTGTGATTGTTTAAATAATTGCTAGGTTGAGATTAAAATGGAAATTGGATTTTTTTAAGTATGTCAACTCAGCAATATTTTAACAACAATTGCAAAATTTCGTCACCGATCAACAGAGCATCGGGAAAAACATAAAAAAACAGACTTGATAATCAAAGTGAGCAGACGTTCAGTCTTTTGTTCTCCGCCAGTTTAGGTTGAGGAGTTGACTGCAGCTATAATATGGAGCATGCTAAAAGGAATGTAATACCTGTGTCGGCTCTAAAATACCTGACTTGTACACTGGCGCAGGATAGCCCTCTCAGTATGATGGACTCGTAGACCTTGTCAGGTAATCCATCTAAGAGAAGGAAAACTCTTATATAAAAACTGTGCTACTGACTACTTAGTCTTGGTAGTAACCTATTGGGAAGTGAGGCCTCATTAGTCCTGATCGACAACCTTCCTAGAACTGGAATCTCGAACAAAATATCCGGTTTGCAAACCGAAAATTTTTTAAGAAGTAGATAGGCTCTGCCTATCGCCCGGCCTTTGCACTCGTTCTTTGTCTATTAGCCAAGCGAGGAGGTACTAACGTAAGGACACCACTAAGACCTCAGTGATTTGACCTTGTTTCCTGGTGGTTTTATTGAACGCCATCTCTCTTTCTCTCTATCTGGGTAACTAAGTGAAAAAAACATTGTCACGAAGTCTCACATAACTAGGCTGGATCGCTGCTGTCAGATTAAACAGCTTGTCTGGCTGCTGTTTCCGACTGGTAGTACAGGAGCACAAACTGTTAGTTAGTGCTAAGAATGACTTCTCCATAAACAGTTGTATAATATCGTGGATAACTGTAAGGTCCATGTCGCGCATCGAAATGGACCCTACAGTTATCCCCGGTGAGCTTCCCCGAGGCAACAACCCTCATGGACCAAGTCTCAACTAATGGTATGGTTCCATGAGCTTATTGGCACTAAACAAGCACCCACTTTGCACTCCCCACTCTATCTAAAACCAAAATAGCAATACAAAGAAAAATGAACAAACCTAAACCAGACACCCACCAGAAAACACCTTCGCCTCCTCCCTTGAGGCGAGTATTCACAAATATCTGGGGGCTAGAATCAACATCAATGACGTAGAAACTTTTCTCCTTGTAAACTCCGTAGATATCCTAGCACTAAGTAAAACAAACCTACAATCCTCAAGCTCCTTATACCATTTTGACATGACTGATTTCCTCTCACTCTACTGAAAAGACTCTAACATATGCACGGGATATGAGTTTATGTTCGGAAACACACTCCCCTTTACTAGAGAACACAGGCTAGAATCAGATGATTAAGCCCACATGTGCTTTAGATTAATCTTACAGCACAGCGTTCGTTACTTATATTTCTTATGTCGTTCTCCTTCGACCCAGAACTGTACCCTGTTAAAGTTTGTCTCACTTGACCAAATACATGTATTTGGGGATTTTAATGCACATCAACGTGTCTGGCTTGGATTCTCCAGCTACACAGACGCAGCTGGAAACTCCACCTATAGTTTATCTATAGCGCACTCCCTCTCACAGACTGTAACTTTCCCGACCCTCATCTCTGACCCTGTGGACAAGCAAACTTAACTTCTCAACCAGTTCTTGACCTCAATGTCCGAGGCTTGTGAGAGGAAGGCCCATAGTCCGCTCGGGAACGCTGATTACCTTGTGGTAATGATTGATATCACCCAAAAATCTCGTCCCAAAGCTGATGAGCCTTTGCTCAAAACGACGAGATACTACAAGTAGGCTGATTTTGATCACAGAGATCACATCAGAGACGCCCCAATCCCTGCTGATTAGTGCGCCAATGCGGTAACCGGATGTGTCAAATCAGGCATTGAAGCACATGTCCCCATACGAAAATACCCCACTCTCTACAATGGTTCACCTCGAAATGTGCAGCTGCCATAAGTCAACTACAAGTAGACATGAATTTATAGCGTCAAGAAAAAATTGTAAGAGTCTGATAGGTGAAGCAAAAAAAGGTATAAAGAGACGACCAGAATGTTCTGGTCATTACTTTATACATTCAGTCGCAGACATTTCTCGTGATTTCTGAAAATCTTCAATAGGTGTGGTGAACAATGGGCAATCAACAATTCACCCGCTATTTAACCACAATGATGTCGTTTACACGGCAAATGACAAGGCTAAACTACTTGCTCAGCGTTTCGCCTAAAACTCCACTGGATTTCGCAAACCACTCCCTCCCAAATTTCCAATTGTGGACTGAATTCGCACTTGATGACCTAGTCATCACTCCATCCCATGTCCGGGATATCATAAAAAAAACTTAACATCTCCAAAGCATGTGGGCCTGATCTTATACCAATAATAGTAATAAATAAATGCTCTGCTGAACATTCCTCTCCAAACTCTACAATAAATGACTTGCCGAATCTTGCTTCCCTGATAGCTGGAAAATTGCTTCTGTGATACCAGTCTTCAAGAATTATTGCCTCGTCAGTTAACTCCCGCTCTTCGCTAAAATCTCGAATCCTTAATCAATCTAGCGATAGTCCAGCACCTCGTTAATGCTAAACTTCTTTCTGACCATCAGTATGGATTTAGGCAAGCACGATCTACTGCAGATAACCATAACGGTCATCTCCGAACGCATATACGATACACTGGACAAGGTAGGTGAGGCCAGGGTAGTAGCGCTTGATATATTCAAAGCCTTTGACAGTGTCTGACATAAAGGTCTTCTCATAAAATTAATTCACATGCTATTACTCGACGAATATTTAATATACTTAGATCCTTCCTAACCAAAGAAACGGATCCAGGTTGTCCTCGATGGCCGTTCATCCAAACAACATGACATAAATGCAGGTGAACCTTTATTGTTCTAGATTTTTATAAACGACCTTTCTGATGACATTGTGCCTGAGATGTATATATTTGCTGACGACACCATGCTCTAGTCTCGTCATGTAGGTAAAACGGAAGCGCACATATCCGAGGCAATGGCTGAATCTTTAGAAAGTCACCTCCAGTCTGTAGTCGAATGGAGTAATAAATAGATGGTAACATTTAATGCTGCTAAGAAAAAGTTCCTTTCCTTCAATAACTACAAGAAACCTCTTCAACCACCGATTCACATTGCAAATAACACCTTACCTGACAATCCAACATTCAAAATCCTCGGCTTAACATTCACAGGTAACATGAATTGGAATAAATACATAGAAGACACTGGCAAGGTTGCTGCAAAGAAAGTGGGCTACCTCTCCCGAGCTAGAAACTTCTCACACCTGACAGTATATCTCTACAAATACACTATCCGCCCATGCATGGAGTATTGTTGTCACATCTAGGCTGGTGCACCATCCACTAGTTTCTCCTTTTTAGACAAGGTTAAAAATCAGTCTCTAATCTATAATAGGTCCCTTACTATCTACCAATCTCCAGCCCCTGTCCCATCGCCGCAGTGTTGCATCATTGTGCTTGTTTTTCAAGTACTTCAATGGAATATGTTCCGATGAACTTGCTGCTCGACGTAAATATACTCGGCCAACCCGACAATCAACTTAATCCTATCCATTTCTTTTGAAGGTCCCCAGATGTCGGCGAGCCTTCTACTCTAATAGCTTCTTCCTTCGTGTTGCCGGCGTTTTGAACTCCCTCCCTGCTCCCTGTTTCCCCGACAGTACCGATACGCAGAAAGTTAAACCTAATGTCAACAAGCATCTTGCTGTACAACTTCCAATTCAGGATGACCCCCAAAACTTTCACCTTAATTCTCAGTAGCCCCTTACGTCTACAATGGTAACTCACCTTGTCTGAGGTGAATTATGTTAAAAAAGTTTAAGGGAGCTAAAATAGTAAACAGTTTTAGAACGTAAGTTTTTCATTGTTCTTTTCAAATAATCTGATGTTATATGAAAACCAAACTGAATAATGCGTAACAATTTTGTGGCATTTCAACCGCATGTGACGCTTTCTACAACTACAAAATTACATCGTTGAGAATGTTTGAAAACCATCTGGTGATTTCAAAGAATATCGCCAATTTAACCGACGTCCGAGTTTGCACTGCTTCATTCTAAAACCGAAGTTTAATTCCTTCCTTCATTTCTTTCACAGACATGAAAAAAGTAAATATGCACCCCACAAAAATAATTCATACCCTTAAAGATCCTGCTTTCTTCGCCGACGACGACCAGCACTCGGAGCCGTACAAAGCAACAGAGAAAGTTTGAAATATCGATATTTTATACTAGTTGATATGTTTTTGTGTTTTAGATCAAAATATATCTATCACATATCGCCATTTATGCATGACACCGGCCAAAGAAGGATTGGAATTCTCAGTTTCAGAGGAGCCACATTTTAGGTGGACTTAACCAGCATCAAATCGCTAAGAACCTTGGGATTCTACTTTCTACTGTTAACCGAGTGATTACCAAATTCAATAGCGGGAGAAAAAAAATATTATCTCACCTAGGTTCATCAGGATTATTTGACAGAAGTTGTTATTATCAATGATAATACTCGTGTCTATTTACTTATTTCATGTCTCTGCGTAAATAAATATATACATATATAATTCTTTTTTTCTTCTGTTTTTTTTTTGTACTTCCTTCGTCTGAATGTTTTATGGTTTTCTAGTATAGTCGTTCAAAGATTAAGGAGCGCCCGTCAGTAGTCTTGTGTAAATGGCAAAACCTAAGGTTATTTAACCCACGACAATCTGTCACACGTACACACACATGTACACACACATATATACACACACGTACACATGCTTAACGGCTGTTAACTTGTATTGACTCTGGCAAGAATCTTATTATGAAAGTGCACACATACGCGAGATTGTTCTGTACATTACATCGAGATCTCTACTCGTATTTACCCTGCAAATAACTTCGTGGCGATAAATCCTACATGCAATCAATTTGAATATAATGGGTATATATATATATATATATATATATATATATATATATATATATATATATGTGTGTGTGTGTGTGTGTGTGTGTGTGTGTGTGTGTGTGTGTGTGTGTGTGTGTGTGAGAAATGAAGGATGAAGATAATCCGACGTAATGGGAAATGAAAAAGGAAAAACAAAAAAAAATGTTTTTTCTATGTATTCATCAACGTTTCGTCTTTATTTGTAAGACTTCCTCAGGGTGATAATTTTAAGAAAAATGTCATACAAGTACATGAAAATATTGGGTTGACATTTCTTCTCATTAACCCATCATGTCAACCCAATATTTTCATGTACTTGTATGACATTTTTCTTAAAATTATCATCCTGAGGAAGTCTTACAAATAAAGACGAAACGTTGATGAATACATAGAAAAAACATTTTTTTTGTTTTTTCCTTTTTCATTTCCTATATATATATATATATATATATATATATACGGACGATGAAATTATTTCTCCGAACAAAACTGTTTTGGCACCACTTTTATGTCCCCTGACAATGATTAAAAACGATATAATGATACTAAACCTTATGTATAAAATCCTGATTCAAAGTTTTGATCAAAATCCATTATACAATTTTGATTCTAGAAAATGGCTTAATCTTAAGGGATCTTGGGAGAAGAAATTGAAATTCAGGGAGCATTGTTTAATTTGTGTCTAATGATCATGGATCAAATTCAATACAAATCTGATATATTTACATTTTTAAATAGAAGGCTTACCTGCATACTGCTCCCAAAATACTTTAAAATACTCTAAAGAAATTGAAATTTGAAAGATATTTATTAATAAATTAGTTAAAATTACACAAATATCGGAATTATGTAAATTTTCACGAAGGACTACCACCCGCTTTTAGTCTCCTAATTAGTAAAATAATTAAACAAAATATAGCCCACATTACCCACCCTAAGTAATTGTGTTCTAAACTTTATAGTTATCTTTCAATTAGTTTGAGAATGAATAATGTACATTCTCTACATACAAATATTATATATAAGCGTATAAACATGCATAACTTTATAAAGCTATATATATATATATATATATATATATATATATATATATATACAGTAGAAAAAATGTGGCCTGTTAAGGCACCCACAATATATATATATATATATATATATATATATATATATATATATATATATATACGGTTTGTTGTTGTTAATCACTTTTTGCTGCTTGTTGTAAATACCCGCCGACTTGGCATTTACAAAGTTAAATTCCTCCTAACTTCCAAGCTAATTTGTGGTGGCCAACGCGTAACGCTCTTGATTGCGAATCAGTGGCGATTTGTTATCGGAGTTCGTGCCCGCCAACCGTCGGGAATTAACTTTCTGCACTGAAGATTGCGTAAGCATGTAAGGTCGATGTCTGTTGATAATGTATATATATATATATATATATGTATATATATATATATATAATTAGCTTTAGAGAATTAAAAAAATAATAATTGCAGAAAACAGCAACTCACTTTCTTATTATTAATCGCCATTCGGCATTGTGGGAAGAATTGGAAACATGAATAAATGCTTTGTTTTGTTTGTTATTTTTATTTTGAGTGATATATCTAAGACAACTTTTGTATTTCAGTGAGTACTGACGAAATGATCGATTCTTATGGAAATCAATTTCCAAAGCAAAATCAATCTCAATATTCAACATTTAAACTGTTAAAGAAGTATTTTTTTTAATGCAAAAGATCGATAAATAAATAAACTTAAAGAGCAGTATAATATTTTCTCTCTTTTTTGTTTCATTTTACTTTAATCGAAGTTCTCAGAAATCAAGGGGTCGCCTTCCTGTGGCTAACACTTGATCTCTATATGAGATACACAGATATTCTAATATTCCATTAAATTTGTCCTTTACCTGTCAAACCTTGAGTTAATAACTAGTTAAGAACGTAAATTTTCCTCCCCCCCCCCATTGATTATTTAACTGTGTTATAGCACATGATTCGAGGACAAGAATTCATCTAGTCTGATGGAGTATAGAGCTTATTTAGGGCAACATCACTTGGAAAAGTTTCACTGTTCCTCGTACAAGCCAGTGTTAGAAGCCATGCCGAGGGGATCTTATTTAGGCTACGAATACTATGTTATTTTGAATATTTAGTCGGGGTTTACTTGTAGTAGGAAGTGTTCTCATGGCAGGTTGTCCTGACAACCCCTTGTACAGAGAGACCTTAGACACTCGTGTACAGTGTCTAGTAGGCATTCAAGTTCTCTCCAGTATGCATTCAAGTTCTCTCTAAGTCGGCATTCAAGTTCTCTCCAGTAATATCATGATGTGATTTAATATTAATTTCGAAATAAAAGAAATGTTACACAACTTTCTGGAGAAAATTCCAGAGAATACGTGAACAACATCCAAGTTCTATGAAACTCCTTTAAACTCAGAGACAGTTGCCAGAAAGATTAGCAACGTCTCTTCTGTGAGAAAGAATTTGCAAGAAAGAAAAGAAGACATCCACCACTAGATTACGAAGTAAGTTTTGTACTCTGTCATGGCAGGAAATAGTGCTGTTAGCGGCACCACCCCAGATGTGGCAATAGTGTTCCATCTTAGGATGTATTTGACTCTTATACATGTAGATAATTACGTAAGAAGTGAGGTAGAATGATCAATTATTTTTCCAGCGATCTTAACAATGGATTTAATGTAAGTCTCCTATTTCAAGTTTGAAATGAAGGCCAGTTCCAGAGGTTTATCAAAGCAGTGGCTTTTTCAAGAAGAGAGACATTTATTTCAATTGAGACAAAGTGAAGATTTGGACGTTGTTGGTGGAAGTAAACAGATTTTACTCTCAATCAATAATCGGGGCATTAAAATCCCCAGTACAAGACATTCACTCTGGCATTTGGAGACAGCTTTCATGGCATTGCCCAGTCTTTGGTATTTAACATCTGTAGAACTTGGACTGTGATGTACAGAAAATACAGGAATATATTCTCTACCCATGTTTATATTGCTAAGAATAGCAGCAAATTGCCTTATATAAGACCCTTTTTGACGGTAGCCCTTTAGATAGCACTCTTTTTGATATTACCTATTTACAGGGTACATCTTTTGATGATACTCATTTTTATGACATCCGTTATGATGGTGCCCCTTTTAGTGCTATCCCTTCTGATTGTAACCTTTTAAGATCACCCTGTATATTTTACCCCTTTATATGATAATCCTTTTCATCGTACGCCATTTAATGTAAGCAAAAATATGCTCTCTCCAGTCGTATAATTTAAGTTTTACACCTCACCTAAATACATAAATGAATTTACATTCAGAAAAGTGAACAGCTAAAACAAAAAATTACATCTCAATCCGGATAGAATGTTGCATTGATTTAAGTTTCAATTGAATAAAAAGTCATACATTTGAATTATATCAATAACTGTGAAAATATAAAACAGTAACGTAACTGAGAAAATGTAAGAAACCATTTGAAAAGAAAACGGAAAAATCTTTTATGAAGAAAAAAGTAATTTTAGTTTATATTTTACTTTGCTTTTTATTTCTTCTCATATTTTAATAGATTTGATCTATTGGAGGAAGCAATTAACTCAGTATCTTATTAAATTAGTCTTTTATCTTCTATTATACAAACTAAATATGTGTGTCTGTCTTCCCTTTAGAGAGAAATGTTCAAAGATCTACATAAAAGCTAAAAGTATATTCATCTGTACAATTTTCCGGGGAAAACAATGGAAGGTATTCCGAATCTCTACGTGCAACCCTATGAGGGCAGAATCACTTAAAACTTCAAATGTATCCTATTTTATGAAATGTAAATCATATGTATAAAATTCTTCGGGAAAGACAATGTAAATGGTCTCTCGATATTTATGTATTCTTCTGTGTGCCGAATCTAAGGGATATATAGTGGAGAAAATATTAAAACTTCAAATATGTATATTCTGCGAACATTTAAATTATATTTATAAGAAACTTATTCGTATTTTTTACTCGCTCTCTTTCTCTCTCTCTCTCTCTCTCTCTCTCTCTCTCTCTCTCTCTCTCATTACATCAAGCCAGCTGATTTAACGTTAGTTTTAAAGGTTTTTAATATTTCTATTCACATATCCAAACAAACACAAGCATGAAGACACAAATCTTAAAATACTCATCAAATTTAGTCAAACTAAGGAATTGAAATAAGGCGAAACAGTTTGCATTCGTTTACAAAGTTGTCCTCTCATGATGTCTAATACGTGGATACTTCATTACAAAATCTATTTTGAATCTTATCTTGAAAAACTAAAAACCCATGCAATAAAAAAGCGGTTGAGACTTGTACTTTTTTATAGGGATGCAAGTTTCCTAACTTATTTCAATGTAACAGATACATCTCCGAAAAGCATAGTATTGACCACGAAACCACCGGGGACCGGTTCTCATTTTTCAGAAGCCACCATTGTTTCGCTAATTCTGTTTTGTTCTTGAGATCTGGGTTGTTAAAAGAGTGTTTGTGGTCATAAAAGCGTTGTTTCCAGTTACCCGCGGAGATGCCGATGTAGACTTTATTGTCCCTGTTATTATCTTCCGGATGAATAGTGGCCTTATACACCACACACTCAACTTTACAGTTACCGTCCAGTGGGCAGTTCTCTTTAACTTGGCAATTACATTTATCTACTGTAACCTTATTTTTACTAGAATTGTTTAGTAATTTACGATTATGGGTGCTGATTATTTTATCCATGTTTTTGGTACAAGAGTAACTAATTTTTATGGTTTTTCTATTAAATATCTTTCTGAGTGGATTATTCATGCTAAAATGCTTATCTACTAGGTTCAAGAATACTTTCCCGATGTTGATGTTACATATATATGTTACATATATATATATATATATATATATATATATATATATATATATATATATATATATATATACATATATATATATATACATATATATATATATATATATATATATATATATATATATATATATATATAACAACGGGCGGACGCTTTGGTAGCATCAAGAAGAAAACGGACCTTAATAATTATAAAAACGGTAATAGCTCGACATTTGTTATGAAACACTTTCGATTTCTGATGAAAGATATGTGATACGAACAATTTAAGATAAAAGTCAAGTAAAAAATGAATGATTTTTAATAAAAAATAATATTTGCATCTTATACGTGGTTTCAAAGGCATTTACCTAATTTCAAAGTTATATATATATATATATATATATATATATATATATATATATATATATATATATATATATATATATATTGTCTGAAGCCGGAACTATATTATTACTTTTTATTTATTATACTATTGTACTATCCTTTAATGATCAATTCAGTTTATTATACTATTTCAGACTTATGTACTATCTTTCAATGCTCAATTCAGTGAGTAGTGTAATATATGTTCTGTGATCTTGATACTATCCTCCCAATGATTACTTTCTCCTTTGGGGGTAGTGTAGTATCTGTTCTGTCGTCATGAGACCATCTTCCCAGGCATTATCTCATCTTTGGGGTAGCGTACATCAACAAGAAATTGTCACAATCGGCTGTTTATTAGTAAACTCAACACTTACATTATATTTCTTTGCCTTTTGACTAGGAAAAAAGTGTAGCATCTGTTCTGGTGCTATACTTAGTCTATTTTGTCATCGCTGAATGAAGGAGAAATCTTTCTAGCTTTAGGCAATTTTTATTTTTGTTACATTTCAATGTGTTCCTTTTTTGGGAGGAGGGGGATTTTTCCCACATTAAAAAATCGACCTTGTGTCTAACTTTTCCCTCGTGGGGAGGCAAGTAAATACTAATATAGAAATCAAGAGACTTGTTATTTTAGTCATGCAAGAAGAATGTTTAAAAGTATATTCCACCGTTCATGAATTTTCGGATAGAATCAAAGAAAAATAAATAGGTCACGAGTACATCTGGTATATATATATATATATATATATATATATATATATATATATATATATATATATATATATATATATATATCATTTATAAATAATTATTCAAAGCTCTAGCAAGATTGAGCACTTTCAGTTAAGTTGACAACAAGCCGTCATTTTGCGTAATGCATACCTAAATGCCACGCCTATTGAGTTCTCTCTCGGCTGCTTGCTGGATAGCTGTTGTGTTTGCTATTTAGATGGTAAATAACTTCCTATTCTAGACAATGCGCGTTAGAGCAGTTGTACGCGCCTCGGCCACTGAGTAAAACATGACTTTCGTTTCGCGGTTCGAACTGTGTGGCTGGCGGAGATTTTCTTCTCACGGGTTTGGCATGAAATACTAATGTATATGGGTTCATTTTAAAAATAAATAATATTTATTATAATAATAGAGCGTCTTGGTCCAGTGGTAGAACGCTGGACTATAGACATCAATATCGAAGGTTCGATCTCTGTCTAAGTTAGCCATGCTGATGACGATGTGAGCCAGAAACACGTGTCCATGAATTACTTTTATGTACGTATAAAATAAATAAAAATATATATTAACGAAAAATACGTCCTATGAAGTTAAGGGCGACTAATAATGCAATTTTCTGCATCTTAATCACTTAGGAAAGTGAGACAATCGAAATAATAGTAAGCAAAATAACAACGAACGCTGCAATCACCAATAAAAAAAATTACATAAAAATACATTAAATATTTAGGTGAAGAAAATCGTACATATTTTTAGACAGAGCGTCTTGGTCGAGTGGTAGAACGCTGGACTATAGACATCAATATTGAAGGTTCGATCTCTGTCTAAGTTACCCATGCTGATGACGGCTGTGAGCCAGAAACACGTGTCCATGGATTACTTTTATGTACGTATAAAATAAATGAAAATATATATTAACGAAAAATACGTCCTATGAAGTTAAGGGCGACTAATAATGCAATTTTCTGCATCTTAATCACTTAGGAAAGTGAGACAATCGAAATAATAGTAAGAAAAATAACAACGAACACTACAATCACCAATAAAAAAATTACATCAAAAATTTAAAAAAATTAAAATACACATTATGTATATATATATATATATATATATATATATCTTTTAATTTGATGGGTTTTCCTGTTCGTCTTTTTGCAGTTATTTAACGGCCCAATTATATATATATATATATATATATATATATATATATATATATATATATATATATATATATATATATATATATATATATATATATATATATAATTGGGCCGTTAAATAACTGCAAAAAGACGAACAGGAAAACCCATCAAATTAAAAGATACGGAGTTCGTGAAATCTGTGTGAATATATACTTTAGACGACCGATCCTCTATCCTTAACAAGGAAAGGTTTTATGTTAAATGTCGCCTATCGATCAGTAAAACATTCCGAATTGCTTCTATAAATCACGAAACAATAATATTAAATGAAACAAGTAATCTATACGTTTTATATGATAATTGTTATCTAGATGACAGCCTACATTGATTTTAAATGGTGTCTACATGCTGGAAAGATTTACTATAGATTGCGTCAACGGAATATTTATTTGAAATTGACTCTATATGCTTGAAAACATTTCATTTTAAATGGAATTCAAATGGTGGTAAACATTTATGTGTATTAAGTCTTTATTCCAGGAAATTTCATTAAAAAAATTGTATATGCTAGCATTTTTTTTAATTTGACTAATATGGCAAGAAATATTTACGTCTATATCTTAGCCTATATCAATTTAAAATTGTATCTTTACACAATTAATATATTCCTTTTTTTATTCAATAAATAAAATTGTAGAAAATAATATTCAGAAATTGTTCATTTTTAATTAAATAATTATATATATATCTTAAGACACACTCATTTAATTTCAATAAATGCATCATTTAATAAATATGATTTTAGAAAAAATATTCAGATATTGTTCATTTCTTAATATATATATATATATATATATATATATATATATATATATATATATCCTTTCATTTAAATAAAAACATTATTTAATGAATACAATTTAAGAAAGTAATGTTTAGAAATTTTACATTTTTAATTGAATAGGTCAGAGTACATGCATTAAATAAAAAAAATTTAAATAAAATTTAGAAATTTTTCATTTTTAATTGAATATATATATATATATACGTACATATATATATATATATATATATATATATATATATATATATATATATATATATATATATATATATATATATATATATATATATATATATATATATATATATATATATATGGGGGTGAGATAGAGACAGAGGACATTCTCATTTAATGTTAATAGAAACATTTATTTAATAAATAAAATTGTGAACAATAATATTCAGAATAGTTTCATTTTTAATTGAATATATATATTTGAAGACATACTTATTTAATTTTAATAAAGACATTATTTTATAAATATAATTTAGGTAAATAATATTCAGAAATTTTAATGTAATAAAGAGCGCATTCATTCATTAAATTGAACGTTACTTGTGTCAATCCGCTGAAAATTTCTTCTTTCTTCGGTTAACTTTGGTTTCGTACACAATGGACTAATTGTGCAAAGCCGTCCTAAGAGGCAAACTTTACCTATTCTGCATAAGCAGCAGGAATTGGGTGCTAGCTGTAGGTTTTGAGGCTAGTAGAGATCTTAAATACTAAGCATGTATAACTTGCTTTGACTGTATTTCTATGGAAAAAATTGTGGATCTTGAAGACACAATTATTTAAATTTAATGAAAGCAAGTTTTGAAACTAATACTCAAAAGTGTTCATTTTTAATTGAATATGTATATAAGAGAGCATTCATTCTTTAAATCAATTTGTAGAAAATAATATTACAAAATGTTAATCTTTAATTGAATATTTATAAAAGGACATCTTGATTCACTAGATATAATTTAGAAAAATAATATTCAGAAACTTTCATTTTGATTGAATATGTATGAAAGGACATACTTTTAGAATAACAATACTCAGAAATTTAAACCCTAAAAGTAACTGTTAAAAAAATCATATTTTTAGAAATCAAAATGCTGTTGCATGCGTAGATAGATCTTCGTTATTATGGATTTTTATTGATAGTATCTCACATCGTCGATCGTTTTCATGGAAAAGGTCAACATCTGCTACATACCCTGGTGATCACACACACACACACACACAAACACATACACTTATATATATATATATATATATATATATATATATATATATATATATATATATATGTGTGTGTGTGTGTGTGTGTGTGTGTGCAGATACGCATATATATATATATATATATATATATATATATATATATATATATATATATATATATATATATATATATATATATATTTAATATCGCCGTAAGCGATATTCCAAGGTTTCAACCCAAAGGTCTTTTCAGAGCAAAATTAGTTATTCATTTAAAATATTAATTCGTCAAAATGTAAATACTGTTAAATATTAAGGTACCCACCTTAATATTAATGCCGTTCGCTAATATATATATATATATATATATATATATATATATATATATATATATATATATATATATATATATATATATATATATTAGTTAGTATATATGCTAGCGATTAGGCCGGATCTGCTGTTGACGGAAATGTCAGCACGGTTTGGAAATGTTTGACCCTCCCTGTAATAAGCTGTCAAATATGACAACAGAGAGAGTATTGATTTACTCCTCTCCAGGAGTTAGGCACAAGGCCAGTTGTTATCTTACTCCCACAAGTAAGATGTGATTCAAGTTCGGGTCGGGAAAGTGGGGTTTGAAAAGCCAGCGCCCGAGAGGTAAGCACTCTGGCCATTTAAAAATTGCCTGGGCAGTCCCGTCGGCATTCCCCGGTAGGGGCGCCTCAGGCAGTAAGCAATAAACTTACTCCTCCCCAAAGAGGGGAGGCAAAGCCTGGGAGGGTGGACCTCCTAGAACTGCACAGGACAGACCCATTGACCGGCGTAAGTCAAGCCCCGAAGGGCAAGACAATACCAGTATGGGGTGCAGTATCCATCGGAACAGATACTACACTTTGATCTTAGCCAAAAGGCCAAGAATAGGTCCAAGAGAGAGTAGCAGGCTCAACTCTCGAGCGTTTTAACGAAGCGTCCGAATTAAGAACACGCGTTTAAGAATAATCTAACAAAATATTAATATAATTAAGCGATGCGCTTAAAACATAAGTAATTATGTCTCTTCTCACCACTTTGACTTTTCGGCCGCTTGACGATAATATGGTTAAATAAATCTTTCAATTTCATGATAATTAATGTAAGAAGTACGCGACAGTCTTTGTTTAAGCTATCCAAATTATCCCCAGTCGGGAGGATTACCAACACAATTGCGCATGAAGCCAACAGACACCATCAAAAGTATGGATTTTAATTTGATTAAATAAAGAAAATACTTAGCCTCATCTAACAACATTACCTTATTACTCTTATTTATCAAAATACAAGTGAAACTTGAACTATCAAAAGATACACCTGATTTGAAATGTATATTTAAATATACATGGGTGAAAAAATAGGTTAGCTTTGTTGCCTTTGTGCTGAAATTTTAGCATGTCTATATGATAAAATATTATTATTATCATGATCATTTTTGTTGTTGTTATTGTTATTATTATTGTTATTATTGAGTTCAAACACGAGTTATTATCAGTGATCGCTCACTGGCAACAATAGCTGGTGTTCCTTGGAGTCTTAGTGAAAACAGGTTTCTTTAGATTTCTAGCACGTTCAGTTTTTTAGTGAAAACAAGTTTCTTTAGATTTCTAACACGTTCCAGCTTTTTAGTGTAACCATTGCAAATCATTTTGCGCTGCCGCTTGATTCTTCTCTGATAGTAACCGTTGCTTTTGTCAGGCAAGAAGCCTCTTTAAAATTCCAGTACTCTGCCAGTGGAGATATGGATGGTGAACTCTGGTGAACTCTCTCTTCGGTCTCTACGTCCTCGCTGAGAGTTTGTGTGGCACCAAGTTATGCTGTTGCTAGGGCAGGTTATTTAATTTTTTTATCTATTCCGATAGTGTCAGTTTCCTTGGTTTGGTGTAATATTCTTCTAGTCTCATGTACACAGTGTTATTATATTTCCATTAATTGGTCAGCTTTATTTGGTTATATGTGTTGGTTTCCACACTCGCGGATTTTTTTTATTATTTCACCTGTTTCTATCAATGCCGTGCTTTGTATGATGTCAATCCTCCATTTGATTCGTCCGTATTTCTACGTCTCATAGAATTGTATGTGTTTTATTTTCCAATTTTGGCTCATATTTATGCATGTGTTATTTACTTGGATGTTTAACGCGCATTCGCTTTCATTCACTTTGTATTTTTGTCTATAGAGTCTACATTTTCTACTTTCTTGGGTATTGGCTATCTTGCCTTTTATGTAGTTAATTATGATCGAGTTGTTTTGTGCGGCTCTCAGTAGTAAATTCGTTTATCTGTTTAAATGTCCTTTTCATAGCCATGTCAATGTGTTTCCGTGTGCCATTTCCTTAATCAGTTTTATAAATGGTCCATGTAGCTGTTCCTCTTCCCGTTTTGATTTTCTCATATTTTTGTATCTCATTTCACTGCTCAGTGTTTATTCTGAGGGTACTTTTTGGCAGCGTTAATCAGCCTTTTGCATGTTGGGTTATGTATTTTATCACACAGTCTTTTATATTTACTTCTTATTTTCTTTTTACAGAGAATCCGCCAGTATTATCCATTGAGTGCAATGCATTGTGCATGGTGATTACTTTTTTTTGTTTTCAGGTACGTGAGTCTTTCTTTTGTCCAGTCTATGAAAAGTCCAGCTCATCTTACTAAGGATACTGGCTGTCTATTTATTCCTTAGATTAGGTTTCCGCTGCATAATTTAATTTCAAATGGACTTTATTGTTGTTTTTGTGTATTCTTTTCTAATCTTCTCTTTCAGTGCTGTTTATTTGAAAACTTCCTCTTCTAGAACGCCCAGATATTTATAGTTAGCGTGTTCACCAAGTGTTCTCATCACCTCTCGGTTGAACAGTTCTATGCCTTCCTTCTAGTGTTCCCTTCTTTATTTCAAGTAGCACACATTTTCCATTCCGAATTCCATTGAGATCTCCTGGCTAAAAGTTTTGATTGTGTTCATTAGTTACTAGTTTATTTTGTCCTTTAAAAAAGTTTATGTTCATCCATATACATTTTTTCCTTTGTGTTTTTTAATTTATATCCGGCATTGCAATTTCTCGGTTTTTGAGTGCCATCATTATTTTCTCCATCATATTGATACTTTTCTCAGATATCCTGTACATCCTTAAGCATGCGGGATTGTATCGTAGTCTTCCTTGCAGTCGATCTGTGCCATGGCTATGTTTTTTTTTTACTTCTTACTTCAGGATATGTTGGTCAATGTATATCAGGTCATTTGTCCGTCTTTTCGCTTTCCGGCATCATTTCTTTTCATCGAGGAGTGGTCCACGATTATGACAGACCTACTCCTTCAGTTATTTTTTTCTTCGTGATTGGTAAGCAGTTTATTGGTGTGTAGTTGCTTGGGATCGTCAAGTTGGTTTTTACTTAGGTTGGAGCGGGAGTTTCCTGGTTCTTAATTTGTCTCGGTAAACGCCTGTGTGTGAGTCATCTCGCATCTTTAAATATATAAAGTTGACAACGCTTATTATCTTGTGAGTCGAATAATTCATCTTCTGGATTGTTTTTCTCCTTTTGCCTTGTAAGTTTCTCATGTTAAAATCGATCACAATCTTTGTAAATCTTATGTATAAGTGTGTTCATTTTTTCCTTCCTAACATGTGCTCATGTCGACATAACACAACTTTTTCCGTCTTTCTCTATTTATTATATATACTTACGTATATTATAAAATAATATATTCTATTCTTTGTTTCAGTATTTACTCCTATAGTAGTAGTAGTAGTAGTAGTAGTAGTAGTAGTAGTAGTAGTAGTAGTAGTATAAAATTACTACGACATGAGTAGAACAGTAGAAGTATAAAATATACTTATGGTAACGAAAATACACCGAAACGTTTGCCGAGGGAAATCAGCAGGCTAAATGCATTCAACCTGATGACTTCTCTCAAAAATTACCAACATATATAAATAACATTACGTATAAAACGAGTAACCACATTTGAAAATGTGTAACCTAAATACAATTTATCCCGTGATGCTAATTCTGGTATCTCGAGATTTAAATTGTAAACATACTTCTGGAACTGGTTTGTTGTTTTTACGTTTAAAGAGTTCACGTTCTCGACTGTTTTTTTTTCTTATCTTCTTTTCTTCAGTATTTTGTTCATTTGTTTTTATCACCTGAAGATGATTCGACAAAGATTCGAAAATGCTAGTGATACTTATGGAAGATTCATTAATTTCTTTGATTTTTACACAAAAACATAGAAACATATTTTAAATTAAAAAAGGTATGATCAAGCGGAAAAACTCTGTTATGTTTAGCAATGTTTTCTTAGCTGAAAGAATGCAGGATAAATACACATAACATATATATATATATATATATATATATATATATATATATATATATATATATATATATGTGTGTGTGTGTGTGGGGGGGTGTGGGTGTGGGTGTGTGTGTGTGTCATTTTAAATCGTTACAAAACCAAATCGTCAATAAAAGACTCGTTAAATAGCACTGTTGTGGGTTTCACTGAGCATCCAACTTACATTTTTGAATGAGTTCAATGTCGCTAATTCGCGAAATGTCATCGACAGGCGTAGCAGATGTGTGAACTTTATTTCAGACAAAGAACCTTGACGAAATGCAGAATCCGATCAATATCAACTGGACTCATTATACAACACATGTTGAGAAAGCGAACAAGCTGTAAGTGTGAAATTTATCATCCGAATGTTTGCTTTTTCAGCCACAACTCTTGCAAACTGCAGGTGATTATTCGACTGATTTCTTTTTAATATCTAAAAATAATTAAAGATGTGTGACACCGAAAATCTGTTACAATTCTGCTTCTTTAATGTGAGACATCGACATTCATAATTGTCCTTCCTTTCCGGAGAGCAAATCAGTAAAATCCATAATATAAATCTACTGCCTCTGTCTGCCTGGTTGTCTGTCTGTCTGTCTGTCTGTCTGGAGATGCAAGTGAAAACAAACCCGGTAAACGTTACTGCTGTTACATAACGAAGGCTGTGTTTGGATGTAAGAGTTTGGGTTACACTTAAAAGGTCACAGGTGACATCAAAGCGGAAGTTGATGAAACCATGTGACTCCCGGTCGGGGGTTTTCTGTTTCTTTTTGACTGACAACTTAAGCAAGCGAAAGCGGGAAGTGACCGTTCCCAGAGGAGCCCTAGCGAGGAGGGGAGGAGGGCGGTCGTGAAACCAGGTGTAACAAGACTGAGAAATGCATATTTGCTTCCATCAAAGACTCAATCTCTCTAGACATGATATCATAATGTAGTCAATATCAAAACGAATTTAATTTTTGTAGAAGAAGAACATAAGTCAAATCGTGAGACTGCATACCTTCGTCTGACAACGTAAAGATATGCCAAAGTCTTACCTGGGCTGTACTTCTCTATATTGTATGAAGTATTCTCGAAGTTATGTCAGGTAAACGTTTATTCCTTTAAAATGTATATCTGATCAGGTTGCAATTTACGGTGGTGGTTCCTTTTATTACAGAACATTAGGTCCATGTATAACATTTTAAAAAATCAGAAATTGAAATTTCGTAAAAAAATTGAATCTGACCAAACCTTTTAGGTAAAAAGTAAAGGTCATTTTCATATAAGATGCAGGACTTCATTGGCAACAATGTGTGCTAAGAGCGAGTCTCTGCAGTTAACAAAACCAAAGTTATCACGAAATTGTGACTTTTACGATTTTCATTACATTGACTTTGACCTTTTACCTTTTACCTGTATATTCCAAAATTAAATCAGTTCTAAAGTAGACTATGACTGATATGTTAACCAAATTTTGTGACGTTTGGTCAAGCGATGTGGACGTTAGGCTGTACACAAACAAACATAGTGACAAGCCGATAAACTCGACCGAAAACATAACCTCCTGACAAAGGTAATTAACGGTACTTTGAGAAACATCGATAGACAAAGCTTTTAAAAGAAAGAAATTAAAATATATAGAAATTGTAACAGAGGAAAATTAAGAGACTGGATTACAGATATACTGCTAATAGAAATTTGATGCAGAGACTTCGGAGCTTCTTTAAGAATCAAGATGCTAGAAAACAAGGCAGTGAAGGGCCACATGCTAAAATATAGTGTTCGGTTTTTGCAAAGAACAACAGAACATACCAGCAATCGAATATGATTATGTAGGATAGACTGGCGTTACAAAAACTGCTTCAAATGTATAGAATTGTAATTATATTTTATCCAAATATTAGAGCAACGGAAAGAGCTTCGTTAAATATTTGTCATGGAGCGTTCTCGTAAATAATAACATTTTGGTTATTCCCTTCATCATTTTAAGTCTTCTCATGATATTATTCATCATCTAACTGACAACCTATCTATTTTATTTACTCTTATTCTCGAGTGGCTGTCAGCTTTGATAAAGGGTGACTAATTTATTTTTTGAAATCCATTGTCTATATAATGTTGCATGTATCTCGCATTTAATATCAGGATTGGTCGCCCTGGTAAGAAAATGTAATGCTCGTAAGGTCCGGAATATTTCATGATCTAGTGGATGGCATCATTGGCGAACGGTCCCAATGTTATTCCCAATTTATTTTTTGAGCTCTCAACACCGTCAAATTCGCGGCCTTATTTTTAAAGCGGGATATTACCATCCTTTTCTATTTGCTCCAAAGTATTTTCTAAACACTAAAACAAGCGGTTCACCACTCGTTTTGTTATGTTTCTATATCACTGGGCATTGAATACTTTGACATTGAAACTCAAGCGTAGATATGATTGTCTATGTGTATGATTGTCTAGGTATATGATTGTCTAGGTATATGATTGTCTAGGTATATGATTGTATATGTGTATGATTGTCTAGGTATATGATTGTATATGTGTATGATTGTCTAGGTATATGATTGTATATGTGTATGATTGTCTAGGTATATGATTGTCTATGTGTATGATTGTCTATGTGTATGATTGTCTATGTCTATGATTGTCTATGTATATGATTGTCTATGTCTATGATTGTCTAGGTATATGATTGTCTAGGTATATGATTGTCTATGTATATGATTGTCTAGGTATATGATTGTCTAGGTATATGATTGTATATGTGTATGATTGTCTAGGTATATGATTGTCTATGTGTATGATTGTCCATGTGTCGCAGGTCATTGGCTAGTACAGAGTATCTATTACGTCAAAAGTGAGGGAGAGAAATGTTACATCTTTTGTACAGGTCAATCCAGCATTGAAACACACATCTTTGGCTATCTACCCTTTTAACCATCTTACCAATTGTCGCCACCTAGAACATTAACACCATTAATACAATTTTAATATACAGATCAAATTCTATTAAACATTTCATCGGATAGTTCTAAAAAAGTAACAATTTCATTAATTTCTTTAGCATCATTTATCAATTCATCCAATTCCATCTCAAAACTTTCTAACTTATTGTTGTTGTTAATCCGATCTGGCAACGGCTTCCAAAAAAGGTATTGCTCTATTAGCAAAAAGAATCAATTGGTTAATAGATTTGGTTTTTCAAATCTGCTTGACAATACATTTCAGATTGAAGTGAAATATAATTATCGCATTAAAATTTACTTCTATTCAAACACTTAATTATTTTATATCATAATACAAAATTAAGTTCACCACAATAGTCGTTTATTGCCACGATAAATCAAGCGAAAACAAAACATTATCACTTTTTTATTATTAAGTAGTTGTTCCTATCCGGCGTTGACCGGGTAGAGGAAAAATTCAAAATATTTCAGGATACACAGCACTTCAACTTCTTAATCCTATCCCCATCGCACAGAACGTGGAGCAAGGGTTTAATTTGGGGAGACATAAACATTGTGTCAGTTTCGATTGTTACGCACACCCAACACGGCTCCCTTATGAACGCTGTAACGTTTGTAGCGTTCCAAATTACATCCTTAATTGAAAAGTTAAAAATCAAAATTGCAATATGAAGTTGTGTAATTATTGAGTGCCTTAATGTTAATAAATCAGTTATCTTAAGAATGTAATTAAGTTCAATACATAGAGGTTGCCCTATTGGTAATTGCGATTCGGTCGCATAATTATCGAAGTAGAGTGAACGCTGAGAAATGTACGGATGCACATAAGTGTAAGAATAGTAGTAATGTCTCTATCTGTTGACCGTATCTAACATGTATTTAGGTGTACCTGTATTTGCTATAAAGATGACTAATTTAAGATTTGAGACTATCAATGTTTAGGGTTTTTTTCTCCAGTTTTAGACCTTATATAAAACTAGCAGAGCTACCCGGCGTTGCCCGGGGTCATAAAAAGCACAAAATAGAAGTTAAATAGTGTGTGTAACATGTTTATATTAAAACTTTTAAAAAATGAAGCCTCCTTGCTGTTCTCGACTACGCTCGATCCATTTTTATTATAGTATGCTAGTTAATTATAGTTGGCAGAAACCATTCTGTTTGAAACGAATATCTTGGCGACATTTTAAAGAACTCGAGGTAAAATTCTACGATTTTTAATTTGTGTTCAAAAATGAGTCATAATTGTTAGATATGAATCAAATCTTCATTGAATAAATGTCCATTCTTGACCTACATGAAATGAAAGGTCAAATACAATCCGATTACAATTATGGCAAGCGAATTCGGGTTTTTTATCAAGATGTTTTAGACAAAAGTTTAAAAACCGCTTTGAAGTTATTATGCAAATCACATAAGGATAGATAACCTGAATTAACTTTGAAAATTCTTCATCAAATTTTAAACATTAATTTATGTAAATTAATGTAATTTATGGTGAATACAATTCATAGGTATTTTACAGCATGTTTTATTTAAGTTATTAGATTTGTTATAAAATCTGCCCTTCGGAGCTATGGTGTAAGACCAGAGAATAATTTTCACTTCGATAACATCAGAAATTGAGGAACTCCTATAGTAGAACAAATCTGGAGTTGTCATATCTGGGGAGGTTCCGCTCGGAGCACTCTTTCTTGTTTTGACAAGATACAAAACGGACTTCACAATCTATTGGGGGATGATCTCTTCTTTTCTCTTCATCCCTTTCACATAGAAGAGGATGATAGCCTCTTTTTACTGCATCGATATGTTAATGGTAGGTGCTGGGCTCTAATCCCTTGTTTCTTGTGTAAGATATTCACAGCAACAACCCACCTGGTTACAATCACAGCAGAGAACTTCCCTCTCTCTCTCTCTCTCTCTCTCTCTCTCTCTCTCTCTCTCTCTCTCTCTCTCTCTCTCTCTCTCTCTCTCTACCACGGACTAAACCGAACTTCCATGTTTCTTTCCTTGATATGTGGAAAAATGCCACTAAGTTGCTTCCCAGACGACTACAACATGGTCGTCTTCTAGACTAATGTAAACAAATACTTGTAGAGTAGTCCTCTTGAATAATCAATTCCTCTTGCCGATTCGACAGTAGTTTTCGTTCTTCGCGTAGTGGCACTCATCGTCCAACCGACGATATCTTTAACCCTTATCCTCGCGTGGTCCCAGGGCTTTGATAAGCGGAGACCCATTTGTAAAAAGATAAATAAATAACAAACACACATCAGAATTAACACGTCGAATTAACACGTCGAAATGAAACGTCGAAATGAATAGCGCTTTCAAATCTTAATAAAATGTAAACGTTGACACATTATCATCGTTATTCCCGGATCAAACTGTGTAAAAATTGTCTGAAAACTCATATCAAACGATTTTGACTCAACTTTGTCAATTGCTAGAATGTATTGAATCGTTTACATACAGCGCTTACGTCTTTAGAGAGTCTGATGAATTTATCAAATATAACGAATTGATCAGTGGTATTAAAGAACGCCCAATCGTATGATATTCTATTCACTGAAAGTTGTTCGTTCTGAAATGTTTGGCTTTATTTTGCAATGTGTTGTCAATGTATTCTTGTATAACGATCCACAATCTATTTTATATTTAAAAGTTTTTAGTGTGTTCGTAGAATAGAAAAACAAAGTCTCATTCTAACATTTAAAACAACTTTATTGAGTCATTTTCGTTGTGGTGCAAATAAAAGGGAATGAAAGAGAAGAGTGTTAGTAAATGAATACGTCCATGAGTATGGACGAAGACAAAAGCTAGCAAGTCTACAAATAAGATAAATATCATTTTTGTGAGGAAAACTTCATATATCAGACAGTTCATGCGTACGAGTGTGTTAAAGTCAGACCGTGGCTATGCGTATGCGTAGATATCTATGTGTGTGTTACATTAAGTCCACGTGTGTGTGTCCGTAGCCATGTTGGATCCTAGGGGCTTCTTTTTGAAGTCAAACCTATGGCCAGAAGACTCGCGGGTCGCATTAATAGAGAAGTTTGTGATTAATCTGGATGAGTAGTTAGCAGTGCCGTCTCTTGGTTAAGAAAATGGAGAAATCTAGTAGACGCTCCCTTTTATAATCTCCTGTCATGTGTCTTGTATGAGAGATTGGCCCTTATAAAACAAGCCAAAAACGAAGTTAAATGCTTGCACTAATCAGTGGCCAGCTTAGAAATTCAGCACAAATTAAAAATATCGCTAATCGCGACTTGTCGCTGCTGCTGCTGCTGCTGCTGCTATTGTTATCACTTGTAGTACCGCTGCTAGATGCTTGTAATGAAACAAGGCGCTCTTTATTAATAGATAGCAGGTAAGTCGAATGAAAGCGCTTTTGAATCATTTGTTGATAAGATTTTAAAAAGAAACATCAATAAAATTGGAACAAAAAGCATATAATAACTTTAAAAAGGAGATAAATGTATTATAATACATTTTTAATTCGTCCATTCATTGTGCAAGAAATTGTAAAAAATATATTTTATCGAATAGAATTTTTAAAACTACTTTTTTCTGTAATTAAATACAGTTTCGTATATATTTTTATCGATTAAAATTTACGAAAAATAATTATTCTACCTCCCTCGGATTTAATAAATAAAATAAAAAGTATAGTTAATATTTTATATGTTATGGAAATTAAATGCTGTACTTAAATTTGCATACATATTTA
The DNA here is from genome assembly GCA_963556195.1 of Sepiola atlantica. Taxonomy (NCBI): domain Eukaryota; kingdom Metazoa; phylum Mollusca; class Cephalopoda; order Sepiida; family Sepiolidae; genus Sepiola; species Sepiola atlantica. The sequence goes on along the minus strand of OY744545.1, from coordinate 22,992,485 downwards.
CTAAATGTATACATAAATAAAGTTAATGTATTATTTATTTTCATTTTCTGAATTATAAGTAAACTTTAATTGCATTTTTATTGATCAATTATATTTTTGAATGTCAGAAAATATTTTACTCGATTCAATAAATGTAATAAAAATTGACATTAATTTTGTTCGTTTTCTACGGAGGAAAATGTTGTTTGATTTGACATAAGAATGAATAACCGGCGCAATTTAACAAAGAAAATAACTTATGTTCTTTTCTTATTGAATAACTTTCAGGTAATAACTTTCCTCTACTATGAAGAACAACTTCAAGATTGTTCTTGCGTTTTAAAATATGACCTTCTGTATGTCGTAGAATGTGGCCATAGAATAAATAGTCATATACAATGCTACCAAGATAAATTTCCTTTCATTTAACATTTAAAAGAAGTCATTCCAACCACCGATTACCGTAGACGATATAACCCTCCAAACGTTTATACTCGTCGGCATAGCATTCTCTAACAACACGAATTGGAATAGATACATAACACATCACTCAATAAGTCCCAGCTCTACCTTATAAAACAACAACTTTTAGGAAAATTCTGATGTTATTCATCAACATAGTCTCCTTCTATGGGGATACACTGGTTCCAACACTCCTCTTACAATTCGAGGCCTTTTTGTAGAACGAATTGTGTTTGGATTCAAAATACGCCTCAGTTTTTGATATCACTTCTCCATTGGAGTGAAATCTGGAGTTTTTTACGGTCTGCAAACAGTCGGTAGTCGCTTGGTCCAGATCTGCAGAATAGGGTGGGTGCGGAAGCATTCAAAGTGCAATTCATGTAGCGTTGCCATTGTTGCAATCGACTTGTGACACAGTGCAGTATTTTAGAGAAAGAGCACTTTTTTCTTCTTCATCTGTGGCTGTTTGGTGCGCTTTCTTCCTTCAAACGTATTCATAATATTGTACAATATTCACTATTGATGGTTCTGCCTTTCTCAAGGTAATCGATGAACAAAATACCTTGCGCATTCAAAAATATAGAGGTTAAATCTTGTCTGCTGATGTTTGTGTCTTTGGTCGTTTTGGACAGCTTAAGCCTTCTGCTGCCCATTTTGCTGACTGCCGATTTAACTCCGAAGTGAAGTGGTGGATCTATGTTTCATCCATTGTCAATCATTAATGCAAAAACTCATTTTTGTTGCATTAAAACAGCTGCAAACAACCCTCTAACTCGTTGACGCATTGCTGATTTTGATCGACTGTGAGCCAATACGGCACCTACTTTGAACACAGCTTTCTCTTTGACAAATGTTCATGCAAAATAGTGAATACACCTTCGCCTTCTGATATATTCAACCCCTCTGCTATCTCACGCAACTTCAATTTAAGATCAGGAAAAACGAGTTTGTATACTTTTTTGATGATTTCCGGGACAACTACAGTATTTTGCCTACCTGAGCGTAAAGCACCATTATGTAGGCTCCCTTTACCAGACTAGTGAACTTGTCACACCTGCTAGTATTCCATATTTCTATGAAACCACCATTAACCCATGCATTGATAATTTTGTCACATCTGTGCTGGTGCACCAACCACTAACTTCTCTTTTTTTGACAGGGTGCAAAAAAGAGTTTCTAATCTGAATAGGTCTCGCACGGTCTGCCATGCTCCAGTTCCTTTTAAATCGCCACAGAGTTGCATTCCTGTGCTTGTTTTAACGGAAATGTGATCCGATAAACTTGAACCCCTCAACGAAATTACTTTTAAACACCCGGCTAGCAGCAAAACTCCACTCCTTTACTGAGAGATCTTTCTACTCTAATGGGTTTTTTTTAGGACCGCCTGGCTTTTGAATTCCATTCCTGCTCCCTGCATTCCCGGCCGTTATAACATGCAGAAATTTAAATGTAATGTGAACAAGACATCTTATTGACCAACTCCTCACTAAGGTTTCCCTCTATAAATCGTGCCCTTATCACGGTATCCCCTTGCGTCTCAGTAGCAATATGCCTTGTTTTGGGTCTGAATAAAAGTTTTAAAGGCATTTTTTATTACCCCTTACTCAGCTTAAATGTGTGTAATGTGTGTCTAATATCTTGCCGACATAACATTCGGTTTCCCTATTATGTTTCCCTATTGCAGACTGTATTTCTGAAGATTATGAAAATACATCTTATATGGGATCCACATCAATAACATTACTAGAAAATATCAGAATATATAGACATTATCTATGTACGTAAACTGATATATTGGATGGTTCGGGTTTCGTAACATCAGCATCCACGATAAGGTGGCATGATTCGTCTAAATGACTAAATTCCAACATCATTATGTATATAACAATGCATAGTTTTGTGCCATATATTATCTACTTGTTGAAGGGACACCCACTTTTTGTCACTTCTTTTTAATAAGAAATTAAAGGAAATGTAATAGTAAACCGTTTATTGAGGATTTCTTCTTTGTCTTTTATGTGTTAATCCCGAGTTACCCGACGTAACTCGGGAAGATGGAGGTTTGTCTCCACTGAACACGATCACAGGCTTGGTCCAGCTAAAGTCCCGTTTTTCAGATATCTGCAGAGTGTCTGCCCATCTCATCCTCTCAGTCGCTTCCCGGTGACTTCTAATGAAAAGGCAACTTTCGCGACGGTGTCATTGTTTGCAGCACATGTCCAAACCATCTAAGCCTCCATTCCCTCATGTTGCCCTCAATCGGTACGATGCAGCAACACCTTCAGATATCCTTATTGCAGACGTGGTCTATCAGTGTAATTTCAGACATTAAGCGAACCATTTTTGTTTCCAAAACGGCGAATCATCGTTCCGCCTATTAAATATATTTAATAAATTATGTATAAACTGTTTACTCTAAAAATGTTCCTTCACTAACGAGTCACCACAGATGAAGGCTAAAATTTACTCGAGGATAATGGTTAATCAGAAGGATAGATTTTCCGTTGAATCGTGAACAATATTATGAGAGGATTGAAAATGATGAATGAAATAAAAAATGATTACTTATAAGGACGGTTTATCATAGTATTTGTTTATATTATATTTAAAGACGACCACGTTGTAGCCCGTAGGAAGAAATCCCGTGGAAGTGTGTTCCACAGATGCGAAGTTCTTGGAATAAAAACCTGTGCATGGAAATTCTATTTGATGTTAGTTACACGTGGGAATAAAAGAAAGTTCTTGGCAGTTGTTGTAGACGATCGAGTTCTTGCTGCAAAAGTTTTACAAGAATGAACCAGCGATTAACGCTCAGTGGAGCATCTTTCATGGAAATAATGATACAAGACAGAAAGACTAGCAACATCATTTCTTCTGTGAGAAGGGCTGTGGGTGGACGGTAGAGAACTAAAGAAATGATTCCCCACTAGATTGCGTAGTTGATTTTTGTACTCTGTTACGGCACGAAAGAGTGAGCTGAGTGGCATCTCTTTTCATGTGGCAACAGTACAAAAGTATTAAAATAGTTTATCATTAAAAATAATTTACATTATTTACACTCCCTCTGGTCGCATATATATGACGAACAAACATATACTACTCTGTCCCCCTCAGAAGAGGGGGTAATGCTTAACCCAGAAAAGGAGGAAGTAATTTCTGAGCGTGGTAACATGGCAACATAACAGATACTACACTACCCTCTGACTTGAGCATTGAAGGTAGTACATTTCTCTGAAATAGTATAGTAAACTGAATCTAGCATTAACGTCACATTTTCACTCACCGATGTGGTGTATAAACAAGTATACACCCGTTCCATCGGTGCAACTTGGGTTCTATTCGCTGATGTTTATAAAAATGTTTATTTAAAAAGAGAGGCAGTCACAGAAAACATCAGAGCGATAGGCCACTTGTGTACGCGTGAGAGAGAGAGATAAAACCAGATACACGGATAACTCGCCTTGCTACACTAAGCTACACTGTGCTCACTACCTCCCCTTTCATTGGGAGAATCACCCAAACACGTATTTTCTGCTTAAAGTCTCGAACCCCAAAGAGATCGGAAATCTCCGACTGGAGGTCACGTGGTTTCATCGACTTCTGTGTGGGGGCACCTCTGACCTTTAAGGGTCACTCAAACTGTTTCCATTCAAACACGGATGTGTAACATTAAAATATAGTAATAGTATAGCTTGGACTTCAGACTAGAAAATGTTTTACGTGTGTCTTTGTCGCCAAATAATTCTGATGAGAGTTTTATTACTTTGACAATTGCTCCTAAAAGTGATAAAATATGTCCTTGCTATTTTGTTCAAATTTACCGTTATAAAAGCACTTAATTAAAGTATTGAATGATATCACATAATTGCTTCAATGTTGACAATCTTTTAGAAAGTCTGCTAAGTTTGTTCATATTTCAAATTATTGATCCTCTGTTCAGTTTTGAGCGACATAAAACAAGCTTTCCAATTCACTTAGCCTTATTTTTGCTCGCAGTTAAGACCAAAACAACATCTTTCCACTAAACTACCAGATCCGAGCCGATTTTCCATTACTGTTTATTGATTAATCTTTTGCAAATAGCTGTATCATCATTGACTAACTTTACATTGACTTAATTAAGTATCATTCAATTGAAACAATAACCATCTTTATTTGCAGAAATTTGCGTAATTTGAGTGGGACATTTTCTTGTAGTTTGTCGAAGGTAATCTATTCGTATTAACCATGCGACCAAATGTTGCAAATTGCGTGACGAAACACATCTAAGTTTATCCTTATCGCTTTACGAGACTACAAAGAAAACTTACTTTAATTTCTCTTGTTATAAATTTTAACGACTCCAGATAGACACGTCAGACTGAGGCAGCAATAAACCGCGCCATTTCCTAGCAGACCTGGGATTCTGTAAGCCTATGTCAGGAGACACCATAAGCAATAGGCTGTTAATCTCATATGATATCAAGAATATCAGCTATTATACTATGTGGGTAGATAAAAGGATAAAACAATCCGATGGGATGAAATTAAAAATGAAACAGTGGAAGACCCATAAGCTCAACGTTTTGTCCGATGTTATGTGGGCTTTTTCAAGAGCGGACAAAAAATTTCTAAAAGAAAAAAACACTTTACATATTTGCATATATTTCCCTCCATTTAAATCCTACCACTATAAATATTCCCCAATTATTTGACCTTCCCGTCTGTTGTCATTTTTAGCACACTTTTCATCCGCTCTTGAAAAAGCCCACATCACATCGGGCGAAACGTTGAGCTTATGGGTCTTCCACTGTTCCATTTTTAATTTCATTATACTATGCATCATGCTCGACATCAGCTGTAAGTAAATGCTTCTGCATGAAATTATCTTTTAAATATATGTTGTTAAAATATATTATTCTTGTGGTTAGGTCATAGGCTAATAATTTCTAAGGCTTTCGTAGAGTCTTGTGAGATAAACAATTTTGGAAAGAAGAAGCTATGTTCGGTGAAATTATGTTTGGTGTTAGGCACACAGAGAAATAAAGGAAACCTTTTTGCAAGTACGGTATAAAGACGAGTTTTTGCATCTAATATGTCTAACATGATTCCACCAGGTGGGAGCTCAGTCGAGCACCGTCCGTGGAAATGACGATGGAGTCGATAAATACTAGCAACGTCTACGTAAAAGGGACGGAAGAGGATCGGAGAGAGCACCCCATATAATATATTGAATACAAATAGAAGAGAGCAACCCATATAATATATTGAATGCAAATAGAAGAGAGCAGCCCACATAATATATTGAATGCAAATAGAAGAGAGCAACCCATATAATATACTGAATGCAAATAGAAGAGAGCAACCCACATAATATATTGAATGCAAATAGAAGAGAGCAACCCATATAATATATTGAATACAAATAGAAGAGAGCAACCCACATAATATATTGAATGCAAATAGAAGAGAGCAACCCATATAATATATTGAATGCAAATAGAAGAGAGCAACCCATATACTATATTGAATGCAAATAGAAGAGAGCAACCCACATAATATATTGAATGCAAATAGAAGAGAGCAACCCACATAATATATTGAATGCAAATAGAAGAGAGCAACCCACATAATATATTGAATGCAAATAGAAGAGAACAACCCACATACTATATTGAATGGAAATAGAAGAGTGCAACCCACATAATATATTGAATGCAAATAGAAGAGAGCAACCCACATAATATATTGAATGCAAATAGAAGAGCATGACTTATTAGCATCCTCGATGATCGCGACTTAGGGTTGAGAAGTGATCGATTAAAAGGCTTAATTTGAGGGTGCGGCTATAGAGAGGTTGAGGCAGTTTTGAACTGGAGAAAATTAAACAAAGTGAATCGATCTTTCGAATCAATCATATGTCTCTGAAAACGACTTAGTTTCATCTTCACCTATGTCGTATTCTGGCTGTTACACGACGGTGAACTGTCTGGTGAAATTTTAATTAAGTTTTTTTAATTGATTAATTGAGTTTATTTTGGTCCTGGAAAAATCTAATTGCAATGATTCTACCATTAGAACGCGAAATATTATTGTGTCTGATTAAATTTATAAGATTATCTTTCGCATTGGAGTGGCAGTAAAGGATAGAATCTTATTTTGATTGTAAAAAGGTCCTTTTAAGATATTACATTTCCAAAATTTGTAAATGACAGCTTAAAGAAAAAATAAAATTGAATTGTTTATAAATGAATAGGCATGAATCACTTTTTGTCAGAACGCTACGTCTGACTAGTCTATTGGTGAACCTGAATAGCAAATAAAAACATGAGATTACAAATGAGAAACACCAAGTAACATTCTAATACATAATACTCTACTAAACTACAGTTCTATATGCCCCTCTTAAGTCTTTGGCACGATTATTAGGCATGCTTCGAAAGGTATAAGCGCTCTGTGAATGGGGTGAAGTGTACAAGCTGATGTGTACTGCATTTTATTCCGATACACCAGATATGCGCAAAGGAAGGGCGCCTAGGATTTTAATGGAGTTTTCGTTGGCTGCTGACATTTTCATGGTGCATGGGATGAGATGGTCAGCTTTTAGGTCCATTTTATTTAATACTCAGACACCACCTAGGCATTATTGGCACCCTGTATCTGCCATGGCAGAATTCATTACGATGGCAGTGGGAGTGTGGAAGTGGGGGTTGATGCCGATGTCAGCGATGTCAGACGATATGATCTGGATATTCACATTTATAAAAGACTATGGGTCAGAGCCTCGCCACTCCCACACTTTACACTTTACACACGTCACTGTATATGTGGTGTTCCAGGATGAAGGAGCGTGCCTCAGAGATCATACCCGGGAAAGTGGGAGAGTCTATGGAACACAGACTTCTCTATCATCGACAGCAGCGGCATTGTTGTTAGCAGGGGAACTGCGCTTATGTTGACGACGCCGACACATGTGTGGTTGTATGCAGGAGATATTTTCATTCTTTCTGTTCTATAGAATGGTTTAGAGTGGAATTAACCACAATTGCCACAGGGCTACTAACCTCCAGTGGTAACGCGTGGTCTCTTGCTTTGTAGGCGGCTTTTTTTCTGCCTCCTGTATGAGTTGGTGGCTGCTGCAGATGTGACAAGCTCATTTCCCATTGAGGAGGAGGCGACCGGTGGAGCGTTTACTACTCTCCTTGGCTTCAATGAGAGAGATGGTCTGCTCTTGAGTCTGTTCCGCCAGTTTGGGCTGCCCGAGCAGATCCAGCCTGATGGAATCGTAGCTAGCATGTATAAGAGTCATGTATGTTGTTGTCACTATAACTGATGTCTGTGCTACAACCTTTACATTTTATGAGGTTCTGGCATACACCAGCTGGCCCTTTCAGTCGAGCTGCAAAGGCGCGGACGGGTTTGTCCCTGTCCTGCTGCATGCTCTGTAGTTGTACTCTGGCCACTATAACGTTTTCCTGTCGTACTACGGGGGTTTCTATCTTTGCTAGTACAGTTCTCTCAGTGTAACTTGACGGGGAACTGAAGGCCTTAGTGCATCATCACAGCATTCAAGAAATTAGAAACTGATGTCGGTGCCCTGGAGGTGGCAGGAGGCTTTGTACTCTGCCCATCTCTGCTTGAAGTAGGCGAACTCTTCGCTTGAGCCGGATGCGGATATCATGGACCGTTTCAGTTTCTCCGTCCTAGCTGGTATTACCGTAGCCGTTAGTGGCGGGGAATGGGCTGTGTAGATGTGCAGATCGATCAGCCGGGAGTATTTCAGGTGCTAGAGTGCCATCAAAGGTGACCTCGCAGTTAGGGGCTTTGCATTTAAATTTTAGCCCTTACGGTTTCTGTCTCTTTACTCGGGCAGCCACACACGAGTAAACGAGTCAGACATAAATTAGTTGGCATAGATTACTCTTTGCCAGAGCGCAATGGCTGTGCATAACATAATTGTAACACAGGTAAGGAATTCATGTGCAACACACGAGGAATTTACTTACAATCGACACATGGGAGTTCGTAGTAGGAGCAGGTCCGAGACTCAGCAGGTCTGCTGTGTTTGCTCAACAGCGGGTAAAAGAGAAAAAGGGCCTATCTTATTCTCGGACCTCATGAGAACAAGGACAAGGCCACGTGTTCGGGCGAGATTTGGGAACTTGAACCTTTTTTCCAAAGGAAATAACTATCTATCCGAAAAAGTCCCGAAAAAAAGATAGCTTTACACGTTTCGTCCCTAGAGTGCCATTAAGTTAGGAAATCGAGGGCTTTAAACACATTTTTTTATGTAGATACTTAATGATAAACAGTTTTGAAATTGTGAATATTATATAGAGTCAATCGGCATTTCAAGCCGACTAGCCGTGTTCCAAGACTATTAGATAGCGAAGGTAAATAGAGGATGGTATAAATAAAAATATCAGAGTCTTTTTAGCTTTCACATCAGATCTGAAATTTGAATGTACATTTTTTATCAACTACTGCTTTTTTACGCTATAAATGTAAAATTTGTAAACTGAACAAGACTTTGTAGCCATAGACACGAAAACGAACACATTCCTAGCTTCAAAGCATATTAGATGTTTCACGTGTAGGGCAACTATTTTCCAGATAAAATAAGAACTTGTGTGCATAATGGCAGATGTTTATAGTTGGAACTATTTTGCATGTGTAGAAACCAATTGACTTTTAAAAAAAACGGACTAAAGATAGTGAGTTGAATGTTGGACAACTGAGAGAAAATGTTGGACAACTGAGAGAAAATGTTGGACAACTGAGAGAAAATGTTGGTGTTGGAAATTAGTCAGTGTTAATTACCGTGTTACTTGAAAAGGAGATCCTTGTTAAGTTTGGGCCGTCATTTTAACCTTATTACCGTTGAGCAGTGCCATCTTTCCGCCTGGCGTGACTTGTGAACACTTATCAAAGTGCCCTTGAATTTCTACTTATACTTTACTTTAGATCAATCAAACACAGAGTGGCAAATGAGGTCAGGCGAAAGGTTTTTATTCAATCCAGAGATGAGGTTTTACCAATATACAACGCAAATATGCAATGAAGATTGGTTTGCTACGACGTACATTCCTCTAGACCGATGCCGTCTAACACCAAGTCAATAAGGCCGATAACCTGATTGAACTCGCTACACCAGTTTCGATATAACCATATTCTACTGATAAGTAGTTATAAGCGTTTACATATGAACAACAATTTGTTATATTTTTAGGGAATTAGGTTACGTTAATGATTGGTTTATCAGCAAATTCGTGAAATATTTAATGATTGTGAGATGTGCCTTTGTCTATTATACGCAAAAGAGGATCGGGTTGTTAATGAGTATCTGGGTCAGTGCTGTCTGACACTCGGTGAATACGAATCATAATCTGATTGACGCTTCCACAAGAGTGTCAATATTAGTATGGCCTGTTGAGCAATCTATTCTACTTTACATTTGTTATGGCTAATCATATATGAAATTGATATCGCTTTAAATAGCTATTATCGATACTAAGTCATTGAAATGATAAGATCATACGCCATTCTGATTAAGTACTTACTATTGACTAGCTAATAAATTACTATTGACTAGCTAATAAATATCCTTTGATTGTATCCCGTCGCAATGATGGGTTCATAATAAAGCAATGGTTGTGTGATTCCTAACCAAATTCTCACACTGCATTGTTTGTGTCCAGTAGCAACGAGAAATATTCAAGACGACTGGGTGCTATGTTGGGATAAGCAGAGACAATGAATTGTGTTATTTCGAAGTTCTCCTTCTCCTAGACTAGTTACCCTACCAGGTCTTGGTAGTCTAGTCTACCCTACTATTTCAGCAATACCTAAAGAGACGGGTGCATATTTTTCCTTTTTTACTGTGACAATAGCCCAGCTCACAATTTCCTGAGCATCCGGCATTTCCTGATCGAGAATAATATTGCTAATAACCTTCTTATTCAGCAGATGTCGCACCTTTCTTCTCCTTAATGCTCAAGGGTATAATTATGATGGCCCGTTGTGAAGGCTATTAAGAGAAATGTAATCACAGAACTGATGGACATAGCAGAATATTTGTCCAGTATGCGGCGTAATAGAGAAAAATGAGGAAAGTGTATTAGACCCGACGGAAATTGTTTTAAAAAGAGAACCATGTTATGTGGTATTTAGAATTGAAATAAATTGTTTGTGACATCAGTCTCATTACTTTTCAGACACGTCTTGTATTCTCTTTCGACATTGTATAATCACAAAACAATAATTATTGAAATAAATTAGTGTTTCCTATTTATGGCGAAGCCTATATTTATTGTATTAAATGGTCTGTGTGGGTTATCCGAATAGACTTGTTATAAACAATCTATCATTATTTCATAGTTACGATAATCAACGTTTGTTTCCCTAAGGTTTTTTCCTACATACTTTAATTACACAAAATACATGTTAAAGTATTCCTTAGTTTTTAGTTTAGTTTTTTATCCATTTTAAGTGTTCTACTTAGTCGCAATTTATCGTATTTAGGAATTTGCCGTAATTCGTCACAAGATAAATAACCAAATAACTCATCTCTGATTAAGTTTCTATCTCTCACTCTCACCCTCTCTAACTCTATGTAGTTTAACCTCTCCCTTGCTTCTATTTAATACCATATTTATCGCACTTGATTCCGTCATTCTCCTTCTGTTTATTAACTGTCGAATGTAATAAAGAAAAGACAGAATAACAAGATTGGAATAGTATATTATATATAAAAGAGAATACCACCACAAATATTAATATTTTTAACCCGTAGCTCTAGAGAGTGTGCGAAAGAGAGATATATAATGAGCAGAAAGGTACTAATTTAAGAATTTGTCGTTTTACTTTATATATTTAACAGGCTTTTCAAACTTATTTTTTCTGTATCAAAAAATCTAACGAGCTCAATGCGTAACTGAACAGGCCACATTTTTTCTAGTTTCGTCAATACTAAGTGGTTCAGATCCATTCTGTTTGTTTTATCACTCATTACTGTAATGTCTTTTCATTTCAACTAATACTGGATGTTGATTATAAAATTGCACTTTTATTTATGTTTGGAGATTTTGTTCATATTCCATCGCTGTTTTGGCCAAATTAAATCAGGTCGCTATATTGTATTGTAGTGATGCGGGCGTGTATATTTGTAACAAATTGTTTCGTCGGATTTTATAATATGATGAAATGGCAGATTTTAAAATTCCTAATAAATATTGCAATTTGTACGGAAAGGAAAAGTTTGTTTCCCAGAATTATATTTTTAATATATTGTTGGGTTTTTAAAAGCGAAGACTGGTGAGCAACCTAATCTTAACAGACAACACCATGAATGGGAAAGTTAATCTTCCTCTTAGTGTTTTTTTTAACTCCGACGCCATACCAAGGTGTACGTGGTCATGCGCACGGTCTGTACTGTCGACCGTCTCGGCTAAACAGGCGAAAGGCCGCTATGGAACAGATTTCTCTAGGATGTAGTCACGCAGCCAACTACAAGTGCATTCAAGAGAGCCTTAGACAACTGTTTTAAGGATGTACATACAGAGTGAGACAAAAAAAAACAGCCCTGCACGTACTCTTTGACATATATTATTTATTAATTGATCAATCACTCTCATTGTGTAAGACATGGTGGTAGCAACAGCTGTGAAGACAACTAGACCTGAATGGGAGCTACAAATATTAGTACAAGACAGACTCGTTCAAGAAAGTGCAGGACACTTACATGCATCAGATCAAATGTGAAAATTCCCATTCAAAAAGAAGCATGTTGAGAATTACCACACATTGGAGCACCTCACTGTAGCCAATGACAATCGTCCTAGCCATTCAAGACACCCTGAGAAGTGTACAGCTGAGCTGATAGATAGTGTGAGAGAGTCAGTTCAGCAGAGACAGAAACACTGAGTGCAAAAAGCGCAAAGTTGTAAAGTTCTAGTCAGAGCAAATGTCAAACCTGTTGTTTTAGGGGTTGTATGATCAGTTTCAAAACTGATTTATTAAGTGGACACCTTACCGACCACATGCCATCCCCCTCACAGATATTTTCTCAGCGGTATACCGTAAAAACAGGGCTATGCAGTGATACCAAGGGCTATCACAGAACTGAAGGAAACCATCAGAAAGGAGGTCAGATCCATACCTTTGGCAGTTTGTAAGATCGTCATAGACAAATGTGTGTTGCGCCTCAATAGATCCATAGATCACCTAAATGAGGTCATCTCGAACACATCATGCTCTAAAATTAACAAAAAAGGCTCTCGTGCTTTGATATAAGAAGAAGAAGAAGAAAAAGAAGAAGAAGAAGAAGAAGAAGAAGAAGAAGAAATTGATCACCTAATTTTAGTTAAATTTTTCAAGACATCAACAAATGAGGTCTATTGAAAGTTTGTATTTGTACATGGCTTTTTTCTACAGCACTTATTACCTGGTATTATGCATTTTCTTGCTTGTGTTAAATTAACAATACATCGTTTACGATGGAGACTTTATTTCAACATTAAATAACCTCAGTTAAAGTCGAATTGCCGTAAAACAGGTGAACAATTTATGTTTGATCTGAGAGATGCAATATCAGTTTTGGATAATTCTGAGGGATGAACACAATTTTAACGATGATACTCTTCTAAATCGTAAGGATATCATGCAACAGACGTTCAATTTTCTGGAACACGATGGCCCTGTGACAACATCTGCCGCAATGTTAATCCGGAACTCGTTCTACGTCTCTTAAATGTCACATAACAGTATGGAACAAGATGTAACCGGTGTCATGTTTTAGATATACAATGAGGAGTCATGAGTTTTGCAGTTTGTGAAAGGTATATCACGTGACCGAAGTAGTTCAAGTCGTGGAATCAACTCTGGTTGGTAATACCGTGGCTGTTGGTCTACTGATGCGTTGATTGTGCATTACCTGACTTCCTGCGTGATTTGAAAGCCACAGAGATGAGCGTGCAATGTAGTCTAATTTATGTTTTACGCCTCCGAAGTGGGTCATGACACTGCGGAAGCGATCACAAACATGCTGTGCGAATAGTGAATGGATAGCTGATGTACAATAAACCAATTTGTTCAAAACGGTTCGCTCGAGTGGCAAGAGTATCAGTGATAAGGTGAGGTCAAGTAGACCTGAACCCGTTGATTCCAACGTCGTGCTTTCAACCAAAGAGGCAAATTCGGCGAGTCGCACTTTGAGAATATCAGGCAAGCTCGAAATCTCATAGTCCAAGTCGGTTTCTCCGCTCTATAATATAAAAATTAATCAGCATATTGTAAAGCTTTTCACTCTTCCTCGTTTTTTTTTTACTAATCAGTCACAACATTCCAAGGCTAAAAGACACTCGAGGATATGGGTTAATTAGATGGGTAGATTGTCAGTTGACTGATGATGAATATTATAAGAAGTTTTCAGATAATGAATCGAATGAATCAAATTTGATCACTTATAAGGACAGTTTATGACAAGTGTTTATTGGCATTGGATTTGAAGATAACCATGTTACAGCCCTCATGGAAGCAATTCTTTGGCAACGTGTTCCACAAATGGGAAGTTGTTGAACAGAAACTCGATTAATATCAATTTCGTTTGATGTTAGCCATACAGAAGAAGAAAGGAAAATTCTTTACGGGTGTGGAAGAGGGACGAGTTCTTGTAGTGCATTTTTTATAAGGAGCGACCGAAGATTGAATCTCAGTCGAATACCTTCCATGGAAATAGCGATAGAGTAGAGAAAGACTAGCAACGTCTCTTTTGTGATAAAGAGACGATCGAGAGCAGAATAGATCATCCCCACTAGATTGCGAAGTCTATTTTTAATGTGGCTCGATTTTAGGACGTATCTCACTCTCAGGTTTCAGACTGAGATTACATATATTTTAAGAATTAAAGGTCAACCTCATTTCTTGTGAAATCATTTCAAACGAAGAAAACGACAGATGTTCGTTAGAAATCATCTCATCTATTTTTAGTTGTATATTTTTATTTGCTTATGTATTTATTTTATGTTGTGTATTTAATTTCCATTTTTATGGGAATATAATCAGCTGTTGTGTGATTAAGTAATCAAGAAAGATGACGGCAAACTGGGAAAGCCCCTTTCGATTGATGCCAACTGACACCAGATCAATAAACTTATAATCTTTCCTCGTATAAGTTGTGCACTGCTCTCAAAAGAAACACTTTTTCGTATTGGTCTTACGTAAATATAAAATTGGTTTTAATGAAAAGACAAACACAACATTCTTGTTAAATATTCTGCAATTCATATCGCGTGTGTTTTTTATATTTTTTTATTAGTTTATATAGCAGGGCTTCGAAATATGTATACAGACTTTTAACCATTGTCGAATGGTGAAATTATACAATGATAAAATTACTGTTTTATTAGAACACTATCCATATGATTAATTTTTAAGGGAATAATGTTTAATTATGGAAAAAAAAGAGAATTTTTTTCAAAAATGCTACTGAAACACAATTTAAGCGCAATAGCAATTTAAGAGTAGGTTTTCAACAAAATCACTTATGATGTAGCAGCGTGGACCGTAGTTTCTATAAGGTGGTGACTTTTGTTGCGTTCTAGAAAAGATGCTAAAGTTCACGCTGATAATTGAAATGTGATAAATGTTGGAAAATGAATGTAAACAGATAAAAACAGAAATGCTGGATGAAAAAAGAATAAAACATTGTTTAACGAACACAAGATATGTATATATGTACAAAATTACAAGTTATTTTATGTGAGTAATTGTTCATTTGAAGTTGAGTCCTCAGTGTAGAAAGTTTAGAGTGAAAAAACTTACGAGTGCTAAAGGTGAATGTGTGTATATGTTTGTTTCGTGTCAATGTGAATCTGTGTGTGGCAGTGTGAGATAATTAGGAATTGTGCGTGTGGTCTTTTATCAGTGCGCGTATGCGTGTGACAGTGTTTTATGAGTTGAGAATGTGATTAGCTCTCTCTAGCCCACAAAGAGTCGGGAAGCTGAACGGAATAAGCACTGTCTTGTTTTACGGCTCAACTGGTTGACTACTGAAAATGCTGGTCCTGAAATACTTAGTCATCAGCTCGAAAAAACTGATTTTTACTTTAGGCGCCAAAAGCGATATTGAGCTCATGAGATGATTTTGATGTGCGGCGGATGTAATTGAAAACAGGATCTCGTGATCACTGTTTTTTCTTGATTGTTAATATTTCTATGAGAACCTGTTTTTTACGAAAAATGTAATTTCTTTTTTAAATATGATTTTTGAGCGTAGCTTGTGTGTTTTCACACACGCCCTTACTCAATTAATATTGAACTGTTCAGAACTTAAGTGAGAAGCATCTTGGAAGACGAGGAATTCTAACAAACTCCATAAACACAAACAAAAGTAGTGGAAATGCGAGTTCATTGTTTCGCGTTATCAGCAGTGCCTTGACCAAACCGGACATCATTTTGAGAATATGAAGTGTCAATGAAATAAAGTTATGTTTGTAAGTTTTATTTATAAACATATAAACATATAAACATATAAACATAAAAACATAAAAACATATAAACATAAAAACATATAAACATATAAACATATAAGCATAAAAAAATATAAACATATAAACATAAAAACATAAAAACATAAAAACATATAAACATATAAACATAAAAACATATAAACATATAAATATAGAAACATATAAACATACTAACATAAAAACATAAAAACATATAAACATATATACATATAATCATAAACACATAAACACATATAAACATATAAACATAAAAACATATAAACATAAAAACATATAAACATAAAGACATAAATACTTATAAAGATAAAAACATATAAACATAAAAAATAAACATACGTTACTTTATAAAGATAGAAATTCATTAATAGTCGGAGGTAATAAAGTAAAGAAAGAGTAAAAAGATTGCAATAATGATAAACAAAGGAAAATACCACCCTAAGTAGTAATACTATTTATCCTGTAGCTGTAAAGAAGAAAAGATAGAGAGAGATATAGCGAGCAGAAAAATACTTATTAGGATTTTGTTTTTTTATGTTTTATATTTAACTGGCTTTGCAAACTCACTTTTTCCTGATTCAAATAATCTAACTTGACCCGTTATATTTTTCTAGTTTTGTATAAATTTCGTTAATTTCGTTGGTATTTCAAATTATCTGATTTTTGTTCAATTTAGACGTGATTTGGAAAATTGCTAATTAAGGTTTGGGTGTCGGAGAGTTACGTAATTTGAACCTTTCATACATGTTATTATCAGCACTATGTTTTCTTTTTCTTTCTTTCTTTAATTTATTTTATCAAACAGACCACCTGCGGCAGGCAAAATTTATTGCCAAATCGCACTTAGGTGTAGGTGGAATATTGAATAATATGTAACGATATGCTTGCCTACCGTGCACCGCCAAAACGAAACAACGAAATGTGGTTTCCTTTGGCCTAGTACTCCCGAAAGACAATGGACACCCTCTGATAAGATGCCTACGATATGAGAATAAAGTGAATCAATGGTTGCGGAATCCTCAGCACATTGCTCCTGATTCAGTATTGCTAGAGTCAAATGACAGAGAAAAACTGGTTATATTTCGAAGTTTTCCTTCTCCTCGAATAGTTGCCCTCCTAAGTATACTCTAGTATTTCATCAATAGATGGGGAAATAAGTGAACATGTACTTTCGACTTCTACTTCCAAACTTACATTACCTGTTTTTGTGGGTTTCTCTTTTTGACCAATATCAAAGTGTAGTATCTGTTCCGATGGATACTGCACTCCATAGACTGGTATTGTCTTGGCCTTCGGGGCTTGATTTACGCCGGTCTATGGGACGGTCCTGTGCAGTTCTAGGAGGTCCACCCTCCCAGGCTTTGCCTCCCCTCTTTGTGGAGGAGTAAGTTTATTGCTTACTGCCTGAGGCGCCCCTACCGGGGAATGCCGACGGGGTTGCCCAGGCAATTTTTAATGGCCAGAGTGCTCACCTTCTCGGGCGCTGGCTTTTCAAGTCCCACTTTCCCAACCCGACCTTGGGTCACATCTTACCTTGATGGAGTAAGATAAAACTGGCCTTGTGCCTAACCTCCTGGCGAGGAGGTAAATAAAACACCAAACAAAGCACATGTACACTGATCCGTAAGGAGCTACTGTGAACTAGGGGCCAGATTTCTAGGGGCATGCTAAGTGGGTAGTTGTGCAGTGCGATATTTTTTAACATTACATTTAAATTTTTGAATGTTGGTACAGTTGGATAAACAGGGGCAGGGGGAATTCCAAAGGCAAGCAGTTCGAGGAAAAAAGCTATTACATTATAAAGTTGTCCAGCATCTGTTGACCTTGGGAGTGAAGGGGTGAAATTTTGTTGACTGTCGTGTTGGCCGGGGGTATTTATGTTTGGGGGCACAAGTGCAGCAAGTGCGTCAGAGCACATTCCATTGAAGTAGTTTCCAAAACTGTTACCAATTTAAGAACTTACCAGGCTCGACATTAGTTAAAAACAAAGATTCGAAATAAGTAAGACTAAGTAAAACTGAAAATTCTTTTAGTTCAGCATCATAGAAAAAGGATCCCACTCACTAGTTGATCTCTATAGTCTTAGTACATTCTTAAAATGGATGCGTTCAATAATCAAATAATTGTAGTGCATGCGGTCACGCTTAAATCAGCGACACTTATGTGGGTTGCTAACAAATCACAAAATCTACTGGATAATTTTAAAAGATTCACAAAATATCTACAATGCATCAAGATCAAAAACGATACTCTTGATTTATTATGCACCAGTCTATTTGCTGAATATAACAGGCAAATGTTTTATTTGCATCT
Organism: Sepiola atlantica; assembly: GCA_963556195.1. Lineage (NCBI taxonomy): Eukaryota > Metazoa > Mollusca > Cephalopoda > Sepiida > Sepiolidae > Sepiola > Sepiola atlantica. The sequence goes on along the minus strand of OY744545.1, from coordinate 22,974,228 downwards.
TACAAAATATTGAATGTTTTATTTGCTGAACAACAGCAGCAAAATGTTTTTTTTGCTGAACAACTGCATCAAAATGTTTTCTACATCGAAATTTGTATTTGCTGAACAGCATCATGAAAGTGTTTTATTCGCGTAACAGCATTATCGAAAAGTTTTATTTTCTGAACAGCACCATTAAAATGCACATTCAATACAAGAAAAAGCTCTACCACGTTTTCATAGATTTCAACAAAGCTTTTGACAGCATTTGGTACTCAGCATTGCAGCATCAGTTCCAACTTCATTAGAGTTATGAAGAACGTCTATAACTAAACCAGCAGTACAATTTATTTTAATAGAATAATTGGAGACTTGGGGGCAGGACTGTCTGGTCTCTCCCACTCTGTTCGACATCTTAGAATCATGACTGATGCACTGAAAGACCATAAAGGAACGGCCAGCATAGTAAGCAGGACAGTTACCAACTTGCGTTTTACTGATGACATCTACAGTTTCGCAAGAAAATAATATGGATACCTTATTAGGGCACATAGAAAAGTCCCCTATGGTTACCGGATACAGATCAGCACAGAGAAGGCCAACCTGATGAACTACAACACCAACGTCATCAGCATTGACATCAAGATAAATAATTAAAAACTGCAAACCGTTCAGTTTCAAATACCTGGGAGCTGTTTTAATTTATTAGGGATCCAAACCCTAAATACTATCCAAAATTGCTTCGATGGCCTGTTGTGCTCTCAAAATTCAAAAAATTATAGACTATATGAAATTAAAGGAATCTAGCATTTTATGGTGTGTCTGTGTACGTCTGAGAAGTGGTGACTCTGAGAGCAGACCTAGAGAGACTAATACAAGCCACATTGATTCGTTGTTATAGTAAACATTTTGGCTGGTCTCTCTGTACAACTGTTTGTCAGGAAAACCTGACATGAGGATACTTCACCATACAAGAACACCTTGACCAAATATTGAAAATAACATAGTTTTCAAAGTCCAAATAAGATCCTCTCGGCATGGCTATACACTGGCTCATACGATGTTACCTCAAGTAACAGCACTTAGCTGGATACTCCACCAGACAAGATGAATTCTTGTTCTGGAATCCGGTAAGACCAAGAGACCGCAAGAAAGATATACTATAACATAGTCAACTGGTCAATTGGGAAGAAATAAAATTGATGTCCTAAACTTCTTTTCTAATCAACGTTTGACAAGTCAAGATAACTTTAATGGAATATTAGAACATCTATGTATCTCATATAGAGATTAGGTGTTAGCCCCAGGAAGGTGTTCCTTGATTTCTGAGAATTTCGACTGATGTAAAATGAAACAAAAAAGATATATATATATATATATATATATATATATATATATATATATATATATAGGTCAAGGTTAGCTAACAATGGCGAAGATTACTCTCGCTGGAGTTGCATCTTAAGAATGGTGAAGCAGGACACGAAGATCACGTTACAAGGAGTGACAGAAGAATGTCAGCGTTATGTTAAACGGGATAATACCCAAAGTGAGGAAAAAAGTGTTACCAAAGTACAACACATAAATAAACAAAAAACTCCTAAATTCAATAAACAGGAAATGTGAGATATGCGGAAATACTAAGCATACTAAAGATGTATGTTGGTATAAGAACAAATTGTGTGCATCTTGCGAAATTAAGGGTTATAATAGTCTGTTGGTGGCAAGAATACGAATTTTTTTAAGTAAACGTTATGTTATCAAGAAAAGAAATTCAAAACAGTGAAAATAGGAAATAATCAGATGTACGTATAAATGGTCGTGCAATCACTTTTTACGGAATTCTGGCTCAGACATAAGTATTATTGACGAACAAACGTGGAGAAAAATTGGAAAATCTAAATTATCTGAAACCAAGAAAATAGCAAAAGGGGTTTCAGGCAAAAAAACTTTAACGGAGAATTAAAGTGCGATATTTCTTTCTGTGGCAAAACTGCAAAAATGAAAGTATATGTGATTCAAGGGCTTAATTCATGTCTCTTCGGAATAGACTGGATAGTACTGTTCAATTTATTTGAACTTCCAATGAACTCGTTTTGCAACGAAATAAACAGTGCAAAAAAGAAAAAATATATTAAAAATGAAAAATTCATGAATGAATTGAAAGAATACCCCAGAGTTGTCTCTGAGGGTTTGGGTTTATGTACAAAGACAGAAGTCAAGTTTGAACTTCAGGAAAATATTACTCCATTTTTGTTAAACCAAAGAGAAACGTCCCTTTTTCCTCCTTAGACACAATTAACAAGGAACTGGAAATACTGGAAAAATGGGGGTTATATCTAAGGTAGACCATGTGGACTGGGCGTCGCCCGCCGTCTACGTCAAAAAGAAAACAAAAAAATAAGAGTGTGCACCGATTTTTAAACCGGGTTAAACGAAGGATCATAATCAGCCACTTCCTTCGCCAGAAGACATTTTCTCAGACTTAAATGAATGAAAAGATTTTTTTAAGAATCGATCTATCTGACGCATACTTGCAGGTTAAAGTGAACGAGGAATGCTCAAAATATTTGTGAATAAATACACTTAAGGGAATTTTAAAACTAAATAGGGTCCTTTTTGGCTTAAAGGTCGCCCCAGCTTTGTTCCAGCAGATTATGAACACTACGTTGGCGATTCTTGAGTTTGCTATCGACTATTTAGACGATATTCTAGTCAAAAGTAAGAACGTTCACGAACACAAAAAAGAACATCAGAGCTATGTTCAAACGATTAGAAGAATTTGGTTTCAAATTAAGTCCCGAAAAGTGTCGATTCTTCTTGGAAAGAATTAAGTACCTCGGACAAATGATAGACAGTGAAGGCAGGAAACCGGACCCACAGAGGATCGATGCAATTAAAAATATACCTGCACCCAACACAGTTGCAAAACTACAATCGTTTCTTGGGTTGGCCCAATATTATGCGATCTACATTCCAAAAATTTACGATTCAAGAGCTCCCTTAACGAATTATTAATTAGAGACAAAAAATGGATATGGTCAAAAGATTGCGAGACGACATTTGAGAAAATAAAAAAAGTCTACTCTCAGATCTCGCCTTAGCTCATTATGATCCTGAGAAAGAAATCATCCTTGCAACTGATGCTAGTGAATATGGAGTGGGTGCTGCACTGCTACACAAATATGAAGATAGTACTACTAAACCGATCGCGCACGCTTCAAGGACTCTTCTACCGGCTGATAAAAATTATAGCTGGATAGAGAAAGAGGCATTATGTGTTCGGAGTTAAAAAAATATCATCGCTTTTACATGGTAGATCATTTATACTTCAAACAGACCATAAACCGTTAGTAAGTATATTTGGATAAAAAAAAGGCCTTCCTACCCACACTTTTAATCGTTTACAGCGATTGGGTGTAACCCCACTGAACTATCATTTTAGGATGGAATACATCGCATCCAAAAAAACATGGGTATGCGGATGGACTGTCAAGATTAATCCCTAAAAGATAAATTTTAGAAGAGACGGTTATAGCAGCACTAAAAGAGGAAAGAGAAATCTCCAGTCTGTTAAACACTATCAAAGAATTACCTGTAACGTTGGAACAAATAAAAGAGGAAGCCGAAAAAGATGATTTTATATTAAAAATAAAGGATCAGACAAGATTGAACGAAAGAGAGAAAAAGGGAACCCAGATTTCACCTTTCCCAATATGCGACAACACGCAGATATGTACGCAGATAGAATTGTAATACCTCATCCTGTACGTAAAGTGAATCTGAAAGAATGTTATACCGGTCACCCTGGCATGTCCCGGATGAAATCACTCATGCTATGCTAAGTATACTGGCCAGGAATGGACAAGGAAATAGAAAGTTTTGTAAAACTATCCCGAGGTTGTCAATTGGCTGCAAGGGCGCCTCCGATCAAAAAGAATCATTTGTCAAAAAACGGATTCGCCGTGTGCACATCTACATATAGACTATGCTGGACCGATTAATGGATATTATTACTTGATCTTGGTGGACTCTTTCTCGAAATGGCCTGAAGTATTCAAGTGCAAGCATCCTACATCTAGGAACACCATCAGTGCATTAGATGAAATTTTTAGTCGTTTCGGGGTCCCCCGGAAGCTGGTCAGTGACAATGGTACGGCGTTCACATGAAAGGAATTTAAGGATTTCTGTACTTCCTTGGACATTGAACACATTACTACACCAGTATATCATCCTAGATCGAACGGTCAAGCCGAAAAATTTACAAAAAATAAATATATGGACACGGAAGAAAAAACTATCCATAAATTTTAAGCAATTGATAGGGTAACTCATAATAGAAATAACGACTCGAAGTTATCCCCTGCGGAACTTATGTTCTCAAGGAAAATAGATCAATTTTCGATAGATTGATACCATATCCAAAGAAACAAGTTGCTAAAAAGGAAAAAAATGTCAACATAAAAAGATACTCCCCAGGAGATAAAGTATATTACAAAGGTTTTCAAGGTGGAAAAAGGTATTGGATGGCTGGTATAATTCGGAAAATCATTGGCAAAGTTGTTTACACCATAAAAAGTAAAAAGTTCGTGTGTAAAAAGACACATTAACCAAATTAGATGACGATATGTTGAAAAATAATGAATAAAGCGAAGAAGAATTCCCAATGGAGATTCTATGTGATGCTTTTTACATGCCACTACCCAATATTGTACACGAACCTATGTATACATCTACTGAATCAGCCTTACGAGCTGAACAAAATTTGTCTCCGCCCAAAACTGGAAAGGATCCAATTCCATTCATCCGGAATGAAAGAAAGAGGACACGTGAAAGAAAACCAGTGGAGTGCTTCAGCCCGGAACCTAAAATGTAAAAATATTAAAAGCAGAAAATTCAAGGGAGATTTTCAGCTTCGGAGGGAGGTATTGTGATGAGATATCTAAACCCTCTCAAGGCTGATAACTGTACTAGTATGTAGTGTATATATATACTACGAACAGTAGTATTTATGATGGACTGTATTCGACGGTATTCGAGTGTATTAGGTTAATCCTATTGGATTATCTGTAGTGCTATTGTTTTGTACAAGATATACCTTGTAATAAGCCATACTCTTTTAAAGACCGTACACTGTTTATTTTTGTTATTATAACTTCTAACCAAGTTATATAATATATATATATATATATATATATATATATATATATATATATATATATATATATATATATATCATGTCACTAATGACAAAATGCAGAACAAGAGACGGCTAATAATTGGGGCCTACAAATATAGGTTGACTACAGTAAAAACGACGAAAATTGGAGTGGTACGAGTACGTTACATTATCGACAGATCTTTCGAAAACAATATCTCATAGCACAGTTCAAAGAAGAAGAAGAAGACAGAGAATGATGTGATGACATATCGTAATGGACTTGTCTGTAGAAGTCAGAAGAGAGCGATAAATGAATAGAGCTGAGTGCCTGATCATCTGTGGTGACCCAACGGTCAGCCAGATGACTGGATAGGGAATATTATCATGAATATTTGCTGAATATCAGCGTAGAAAATATTGTTTTTACTTGATAACTTCATGAAAACAGAGTGTTGATAAAAATATTCAGAAAAATATTGTATTTTCTCAATATACTCATCAAAATATCGTATTTGCTGAATATAATCATCAACATATGGCATATGCTTAATATTCCAAATATAATATCGTATTTATTGAATATAATCATCAAAATATTGTATTTGCTTAATATAACCAGCAAAATATAATATTTGCTGAATATAATCAGCAAAATATCGTATTTACTGTACATAACTATCAAAATATTGCTATTTACTGACTATAATCATCAAAATATTTGTGGTATGTCATTAGGCAAATATCGTATTAATCATCAAAATATCGTATTTGCTCAATATCATCATCAAAATATTGTATTTGTTATAACGAATACAATATTTTGATTATGATCATTAAAATCGCGTATTTAATCATATTTTTAAATATGATTATTAAAGTCGCGTATTTGCTTAATATAATCATCAAAATATAATATTTGCTGAATATAATCAGCAAAATATCGTATTTACTGAATATAATCATCAAAATATAATATTTGCTGAATATAATTAGCTAAATATCGTATTTGCTGAATATCATCAAAATATCGTGTTTGCATTATGTAATCACCTACATATGACATTTGCTGAATATCGTATTTGCTTAATATCATCCAAACCATATCGTATCAGAAAATATCGTATTTGCAGAATGTAATTAGCAAAATATCGTATTTCCATAATATAATTATCAAAATATCGTATTTGCTGAATATAATCAGCAAAATATCGTATTTGCTGAATGTCATCAGAGGAATAACATGTTTGCTGAATATGATTATATATCGCGTTTGCATCAATACATAGCATTTGAAAATTTCCTATTGGCTGAATATAATCACCAAAATATCGTATTAGCTGAAAATGATCATTAAAATATCATATTTCCTGAATGACATCAACAAAATATCGTATTTGCTTAATGGCATTAGCAAAATATCGTATTTACTGATTAAAACCATCAAAATATCGTATTTGTTGAATGTCATCTTCAATATATAACATTTGCTGAATAACGTCAGCAAATGAGTAGTTTTACTTAATATCAACATTAAAACATTGTATTTGCTGGATTGTGTTAATTAATTCAAACATGTCGACAAAATAGAATACAGAAGAAATGAAATACATTTTTACGCATATTTTGTTTTCATACATTTCGACTCTTGTATTTTTACCATTCATGGAATTATAATAATAATAATACTGATTAAAATATATATATTTTAGTTAATGTATTTGTAACATTAATGAAATTATAATAATTCTATAAAAACACCACATATATATACCAGAGGGTGTTTTTATATTTTCATTTATGTCAAATAGAGTATTTGTAAATGTTCGATATTACATGACAGTGCTATCCTTTTAAGATTACGTGTAGACATCAATATCTATGTCCACTGATTATTATGTATGCTTGTCGGAGAGTAGGAACATGATTATTTCTCTTGATCACGTGACATGGGAAAGGTTAGAGGTATGCTTTCAGTTTCAGTTCAAATCTTAGTGAAGCAGCAAGTAATACAAGATCTGGATAGATAGAAGCGTTTAGCCGAGAATCAATTTCTGGTTAAAGAAAAATGAATACCCCGCTATCCTCGAGGTATAGATAATAACATAGCCACCCTTTTTTGAGATATGCAACATATGATTAACATAATTAAACTAGCTAGATAAATGTCACTGATCAATTCAATTATACTAAAGAAAAACGGTGTAAGCTAAAAAGAATTTTACTTTCAAATCATGTGTCTTATAACCACTTAAGTTATTTGGAACATGATTCTCTGTGTCCTCTTTTATCGATTTCAAAACCACATCTGAAAACGTCTCAAAATAAAAAAATTCACGAATAAATCTAAATATATTTTTTGCTAGTATATCACTACTCCCCCAAAGGGAAGAAGGTAAACCTTGGGAAGGTGCTATAATAAAAACAGAACAGATACTACTTTACCCCCCACATACACACACACACATACAAAAGAAAAGGAGGAAGTAATGTCTGTATTGTATCATGAAAACAGATCAGATACTACACTGCTCCCCAAAGAAGGCAGTAATGCCTGGGATAATGGTATCATAACGAACGAACTTATACTACACTACCAGGAAAGGAGGTGGTAATGCCTGAGAGAATAGTTTCATGACAATGGAACAGATACTACACTACCCCCAAAAGCGGAGATAATGCATGAGAACATGGTCTCATGACAACGTAGGTACTACACTATTCTCTTGAATTGAGCATTGAACGATAGTACATGAGTTTGAATTAGTATAGTAAAGTGAATTGAGCATTAAATGATGGTAGAATAGTACAAATAATAGATACAATAGTATAGCTTCGGCTTCAGACAGACAGATACCAAACCATCATTGGTAATGGATAATAAAATTAATTTAAATTCGTAAGAAATGCCGACGTAAACAAATAATCAACACTAATATTTTTAAATACGGGAAAACATCGCCACAAATGGGGCACGAACTTGAAGTTCAGGGACTATATCGGCCTAACGTGTGTAGAATTCATTGAATTTGAACACGTGTGTTGTTCAAATTGCAAGGAGAAAACAATGTTCTGGTAAACATTAACTTTTCTGAAGTTTGAAGGTAACGAAACAATAAAGTAGCAATATACAGTATTTAAATTTGAAGTGTGTATTAATATACATAAGATACAAACCGAATGCATTGAAAACTGCGTGAAGTTATAGACTGGAAATCAATCGAAATGTAGAAATATAGATATTAACGTTGAATAAATATTAAGTTGACAAGAAAATACTTTTAAAGAGCCGCTAAAAATTAAAATGTGCAATAATCCAAAGTAGAACATTGTAAATAGCTGGAGTATTGTGTTAAATAAGTGACCCCATGCGCACAGCAAAATCGCAGACGTGTTATAGCCTGGACAATAGATCAAAGAACGCGAACGTGTGATTTCACAAAACGAGCTCAAATAAAAATCTTAACGAGTCGCGTAAATGTCAAATATATTCATTTGCTTACGATACTTTTAAAATATATTTCTTTATGTAAGAATATGAAGACGAATAAAACAGAATATAAAACGCAAAAGACATAGGGCTGTACGTACCTTGCTTCAAGCTTGCATTCCATACAAATGCGAAACGCGATAATTTTAAATGATTGAAATAATCGATACAAATGTGTAATTGACAAGACACGTGTCTCTCTCTTTCTCTCTCTCACACTGTTCTCCTTCACACACACACTCTATCTATCTCTATCTCTCTTTCTTTTCTTTCTTTTCTTTCTCTCTCTCTCTCTCTCTCTCTTACACTGTTCTCCTTCACACACACACTCTATCTATCTCTATCTCTCTTTCTTTTCTTTCTTTTCTTTCTCTCTCTCTCTTTCTCTCTCTCTCACACTGTTCTCCTTCACACACACACTCTATCTATCTCTATCTCTCTTTCTTTTCTTTCTTTTCTTTCTCTCTCTCTCTCTTTCTCTCTCTCACACTGTTCTCCTTCACACACACACTCTATCTATCTCTATCTCTCTTTCTTTTCTTTCTTTTCTTTCTCTGTCTCTCTCTCTCTTTCTCTCTCACACTGTTATCCCTCACACACACACACACACACACTCTATCTCTTTCTTTCTTTTCTTTCTCTCTCTCTCCCTCTCTCTTTCTCTTTCTCTCTCTATCTCTCTCTCATTGTCTGTGACTATGGAACTCTCATGTTCAGAATTGAAAAAACTTAAGTGAATACAACTTAAGTTACACAGAATTTTCAAAAAGTGAATAAAACTTAACTTCAGGGAATTCTCAAAAACATATCTTTCGTTTCGGAATTTTTTAGATGAGGATTGATAATTTGGATTATTTGAATTATTGCAATGACCTGTAGCTTCACGGATATAACTGCTAATTAATCAGCTTTAAGTGGCAGTCTTCTGGAGGTTGAAGGCTCACTCATTAGTGTGGGCGATACTAAAAATACAACTACGAATTACTTAAGACTTCCATCCGGTAATGGCTGACGGGACGAGGGCAAGTTACGTCCGTTGATTAAATAAATAGTTCCGTTTGAAATTATGTACTGAGTCCCGAGTTCGACATAAAGATTCCCGAGTTAGACAAGATACAGCTGAAGAAGGTCGGATGTTACATCGTCCGAAACGCTGTGAGAATAACATCCAAGATGAGAACAGTCGTTCAAATGATCCACATAATCCGAACATATATTTGGTCTCATTTCAGTCTCGATAGACAATATATGACCATTGGATGTAAGTGTGGCATGCGTGGGGGATCTATAGTATAGCAAGAGTTGCGCAATTCTAACCGCACTTATTTTGAACCAGCATTACATATGACAGATTGCAAAGAAAAGTCCGGATGACTGGGAACAGTGTCGAGATAAGCAGAGAAAAACCGGTATTATTTCGGATTTTCCTTATCCAATACTAATTGCACAACCAAGGCTTGAGAGTCTAGTCTACATTACTGTCTGGAGGGAGGATATATTGAGTCATACCTTTCCCCGGGGTTTTAATGAAAGTAACAGCGACAGAACTCGGACTCAGCATGGTTTAATAACAATTTCGGAACAAACCCACTTTTACACTTGTTTCTAGAGGGGTTCAAGTTATATACAAGTAACTCAGCCTGCTTACTCTAAACAAGGATCCCCCTTCATCAGAAAGCCGAACAAAAACATCTTAAGGTTATCTGAAGAATATAACAGGAAAGTGACAGATTGACGATCGAAGAGTTTAAATCGTTATACATAAAGACTTCATAAAATCTTTTGGATATTATATTCCACCCATTTTACAGTGCTTTGAAAATTATTTTTTTCATCTTGACTGGTTTTGACTATTTATTGCTTGATATTTTTTTGTGTTTACGCTTTAAGTGTAACGATTTTAACTCTTTAATCGCCAATGTGTCATTTTTCTGTGATTTTTGTTCGGAATTCTGATAGGGTGGGGGCGTATTTAGATTAAACTACCTGTTTAACCTGTGTGTATCTTAAACTCATCTAGAAACATATGTAGAAACATTGTTCCGAAATTGTTCTTAAATTATAGAAGGGTATAATTTTGAATTTAATATTTTATTTATTCTAAGCGTGATTGAATATTCTAAGCGCGATTGAATATTCTAAAGCTACACCTTTGCATTTGAAAATTGATGACTATTTGAATCGATCTGAACTATCTAAAATTTGCCTTTATATTATTGCCTACCACGTGTGTGTGTTTACTCACTAGCAGTTCTAACACGAGCCATTATCGATATTCGCTCACTGACAAAAATGGGTGGTGTTCCTTGAAGTTTAGGTGACAATAAATCTACCAAGATTTCCAGCACTCTCCGCTTCTTCGATCAACGTTGCAAATAACTGTGCGTTCTCGCAACAGCTGTTTACAATTAAATATATAACGGTAGTTGTTTTTTTTTTTTGTAATTTGAATAACAATGAACCTTCCTTCGGATTCCAGTATTCTCTGTACCTTTCCAGTGGAGTTCAGGAATGTGCTTTACCCCCTCGGTCTTTCCATTCTCTCAGACCCTTCACGAACATTTCTTTAGTATCAATCTATGTTAGCAGAGTTGCGATTATTGTTGTATGCTGAAAGTGGTGTCAGATTATAGGATTTTTCTTATATCTCTAACCTGACAGTACCAGTTCCTTTGGTTTCGTGTAACGTTCTTTCTATGTTTCTACTTGTGTTTACGCGGAGTTATTTTATTTCAGTATTCCTATTGTTGGTCACTGTCACTTGGCTATGTTGTTTGGCTTCGGCACTTTAGGATTTTTCTTAATATTTCGACTGTGTTCGCCAGTACTATAGTGTGTATGATGTCAATTTCAATTTCAATTTTTCCTACGTTGGAAAAATGATTCCATCATTCTACCGCTCCAGAAAGTACCTCACTTCTGACGCAATCATCTACGTGTATAAAAGCCAGATCCGCCCTAAGAGTGAATGCTGCTGTCATATCTGGGAAGGTTTCACTCGGAGCATTCTTTCCTGCTTTGACAAAGTAAAAAACCAACAATTTATTTAACCCCTATCCTCGAGTGGCTCCTTGCCATTGATAAGCGGTTACCAATTTAGTATAAAAAATGTTGTTGCTTTTCGGAACTCTTCATGGTGCCTCTATAATTATTGGGATTGCAGTTGTTTTCTTTATGTTCCATGATCTATTCAGATCTCTGCCAAATACATTGGTATTTATTTGGGGGGGTTCGGTTTCATTCTGCTGGGACGATAAAGTTACTATTTGACGGTTTTTCCTCTTGTTTACTATTTTCATGTCTGACATTTTTTGTGTTTCAATGTTACGGAGGTTTGTATGACTTTCGCTTTCCAATAGTTGTTCTTGTTTGTGTTTGCACCATTTATCTTGATCAGCGTTTCTTAATCGCGGTTGTTCAGAATCCTAAGGTTCAGCAAAAGGTCATTAAGAGTTTTGCAATAAAAAGTAAGATAAGCTAATGCACTTTTGATTTTTGATTTTACATACGTAATATTACTAAATACACACACTATACGCTTGGTTATTGTAATATTATAATAGAGACATCACCAGATCTAACCTACTATGTTATCTTCTATATGACTTTACTAAAGTAAAGTCATTTGTTTCACTATTTGATTGGCCACGCGGTATATAGAATTCTGCTATGGTCACGATTTCGGCTGGCACTATATCCGTGTTTTCGGGTGAAAATGCATCTGTTTCGCTCGCTTTCAGTCATTTTTTACATTTTTCCAGCTCGCCTGCTTCTCGTAAAATGATCATACCTACAAGATGTCGGAGTAATTTTCACTCACAATACTGCCACCAACCTGGGAAGTATTTGCTTTAAATGTCATTATTTCAATTTTTCTCGGTCTTGCAACTGTATTTTATCTGCTATACATTTACAACCTAAATACGAATGCTCTCTTCTACCTACACTTACTGCTTTTAGAACGTTCCGATTGGATATTCTAAGGACTTTCTTTTAGATTCAGGATTACCAAATAGCAGATTACCAGAATGATCTGAATGTTTGTTACCGAACATTCATTATTCTAACGGTTTTCATGTTTATTTACTTCAGGTGCATTTTTTTAATTTCTTTCACATTTTTCTTATAACGACAAAACCTTTCTATCACGGGTCCCGCCGGGTACATTCACTTACTTAGGTTTGTTTGTTTTTTTTGTCGTCATATCTCCAGTTACGTTTGATTAAACAATTTTGCCGTCATACATATATTCCTATTCTCGAATAACCGAATGCGATTTACAAACACAAAAAAAATGAAATTCAAAGATGGCAATAATATACGTTCATTTTCTTATTTTATCTCTTTCTTTTTTATTTCACACATTGACATGGTTTTTTTTTTCGCCTTCTATTAGTATTATTATTATTATTATTATTACTATTATTATTACTATTATTATTATTATTATTATTATTATTATTATTATTATTATTGGTATAAGTTATAAGTGTTTTCGGAAGGTTCGTGATAACGGTTACTGTGGAGAATGTGTTTTGGGGCCTCATCACCGCTTGTAAAGGCAGACAAAACTAATCGCTAACATTTGTCAGACATTTTTAAAGTTAACCACTTCAATATAAGCTATTATTGTTATTGTTATAATTATTAAGATGATTATTTTAATAGTAGTAGTAGTAGTAGTAGTAGCAGCAGTAGTAGTAGTAGTAGTCATTATTTTTATTAGTAGTAAATTCTAATACAATTTATTTTATTTAACCCAAATTTGTTTACACGTAATTGCCTAAAAAAGTAGAATTCCTTTTGGGGTGGGGGAGGTTGTTTAGTTGATGGTTTTCATCTACAATAATAGCAAAGTCTTTCTGTCAAACGTAGACGTTTTTCTAAATATCTGAGTATTTTTAATTATACATGGTCAAGCTTTACACATGTTGCTCTTTGCAAAATGCGATTTTATTTTGTCTATAATTATCCAGTTTGAAATAGGATTTACATCACTTAGCGCACAGATTGAATGGGCGTACTGTTATTTATTCTTCTCTCTTTTTCGTTCTTTCTCTCTCTCTCTCTCTCTCTCTCTCTCTCTCTCTTTCTCTCTCTCTCCTCTTGACAGCAATTAAATTATTTCCTCACTCTTTCTCTCTCCTACTCTCCTTCTCTTGGCATGGCAACCAGCGATTAAATAATTTCATGATAATTAGATTTTATACGCTTTAATAAGCTCACATTGCTCTGAAATTAAAAACTAAAATACACGAAAGGATGCTCATTACAATAAACATTGGAAAACTATGTTAGACTGATGAATATGAACCGTAATATTTTTATGGGTTTGAGTTTTCCAGGGTGTTCACACTTAATCTCTAAAAACTGTGAAATCTCTTTTTTTGTGAGTTCTCATCTACAATAATAGCAAACCTTTTTTAGCCATCGTTCAATCTGTCACACTAAGGCGTTTTCCTAAATATGTTAATATTTTAAATACGTCACGGTCCAGCTTTACGCATTTTTGGTCGTCAAAAATACGATTTTAATTTCATGTTTCATTCCCAAGTTTTAAATAAAATTTACATCGATTACCCCGCAGATTTAATGGAATTTCTGTTATTTTACCGTCTCTCGACATGGCAGCCAGCGATTAAATAATTTCTTGACAATTACATTTTATACAGTTTAATAAGTTCACATAGCACAAATTTCTAAACTAAAATACACAAAAGGGCGCTAATTAAAAATAAACATGGAAAAATTATAATGTATATGGAAAAAACAGTAACATTTTTATTGTGTTAAATTACAGTTTCCACTCAAGAAAATATGTATTTACATTTAAACACAAAGCTTCCATCCAAAACACACGCAGCCCGAAACTTTTTTGTTTGTTTGTTTGTTTATTTTTTACTTTTCTAGTTGCTGTTTTACATTAACATCGAGGGGTCTGCGTTCGCGCCGAATAATCATAAGCGGCAAATAATTCAATAGTTCCAGGTTTTGGTATAGAATTATTTCAGTTAATCTACTTTACCAGGCAACGCCGAGACATTGGTCAGTTATTTAAAAATAATTGGTCAGTTATTTAAAGATAACTGTAATTTGGAACATTTTCACCTGACATTTGGTATTGATTGAACTTTTGTCATTTCAACATTGACAGTAAAACATAAATGAATAATAAACCGATGCAGCAATTATCTGTTTGTATTCTGTTTACAAATGTAGGTACATGATATTGGTTAATTATGTTAAACGTGTAATTTATTTTAAAAGTTGCGCAATGATAAAAAAAATGAGAAATGTTACTCTACATGTTCAAAGTGTAATTGTTTGCACAGTTCTCAGGTGACTACCTTTCCCACCCAGCCATATGTAACAGACGGAATTGACCGTCTACACAAAGGATATAAAGAACGAGCTAAGCTGAGAATATTTAAATTACTCTAATTTGTTTACAGATATAAAACATGTACACATAAGACATGGATAAGTAAGAAATTAAGATACAAATGCAGAGAGCAAAATAAAGTTCGGGTGAAAATGGAAAGAAATAATGAGCACAAAACGGAGGTAAATGCGGTACTGTGGTCACTGAAATCGAACTTATTCTTGAAAGGTCAGTAATGTTACAAAGTATATATAATTGAAGTGGGTAGAAGTATATTCTCGTGTGAGTGAGAATATGCTGATAAAATAACTTTCTTGAATAGGGGATAATGTCTGCAGGTAAAAAATGGTATATATGATCAATACGAGTAAAAGAAACACCATTTTGAATTTGGTTTGATGAAATGGTGCCTTTAATGAAAGATAAAAATGAATATATTAATTGAATCGGGATGTGAGGAATACCACAAAGGTATTTATCATACCGGGAGCCTGTGAACAGGCATTTTGCTTATTTAACGCCGTGACCAGAACCAATTCTTTTCTTTCAACACCCGGAGAGAGGATAAGTCGACCAAAATATCATTACCATCATACTGATATAGAGGGTAGGAAGAATCTTTGTGGGAGAAGAATGGAGAGATTTTTGTCAGGCCTGACTTCACCTATTAATAGGTGGCCATTAGCACTGATTGGCCAGAAACTTTTAAGGTCATCGTCTCTAAAATTTTCCAAGATTTTTTTTGTGTGATTAAACACAATGCCACCTTAACACATGTCTGTTTTATATTTATTTTGGGAAAGCTTGTTGTATTCACTTATGATAGTGTTTAACGTTTCGCGTCTTTGTACGCATTTTCTATTTTGCTGCCTCTTGTCCGTTTTATTTTCATGCAGTTTGTCTTGTCACGTGGTCTAATGCAGTTGTCAGTAGCGACTTTGTTTCACTTTTCACGTGTCCTTTCTATTGTTCACAGTTTTTGGTAGTGATAATCAACCTTATCTATAGGGTTGATTAGTGCTTATAGCTTCTTTACGTTTCTTGACAGTAATTTAAGATCTTCAATATACACGAGGAGATTGATGTTTTTCTTTTCTAACTATAAATGTGTATCTTGTATTGCATCCCCTGAGTTTGTCAGTGAGTGGCATGACAAAAGACAATGAAGATATTATTATTATTATTATTATTATTATTATTATTATTATTATTATTATTATTATTTAGTTGGATTTTTTTAACATCAAGTTAATTCCCTTGACTTTAGACATTCAAGCTGTACCTTAACACTTTCGCCGTTCCTAACAGGCAAACCTTTTGGAGAATTGGAAAAGAAATTGTCTCGTCAATATGTTTAATCCATTTATGTTGGCTTTTTGTTATGGTTCCAATCGTTCCAATTAAAACGGAAATCACCTTGACTTCTTTACATTTCCATAGTCTAACTAATTCCCATTTAAGATCTTGATATTTATTTATTTTTCGTGTTTTTCTCTCCTGCATTCTGGTATCAAAGGGACAGGCTATGCAAATGATTAAGCAAGTTCTCTTGTTTTTGTTTAGAAAGACTAAAATGGGTGTGGTGTGTTACAGATCCTTATCAGTTTGCATGCGCATGCTCCAACGAAGTTTGACATCGTCGTTCTTCTGTACCACTTCTGGCTTATGCTCATACTACTTCTCATTGTGGTCCAATTCATAAAGTCTACATATATTCTAGTGTAGTATCTGAGCGACTTTGTCGTGTCTCCATTTTTTATATTGATGTTGTGCTAGTATTGCGCATTTAGATACAATATGCGCTAAAGTTTCTTCCCTTTCATTACACAATCTGCACATTGGTGATTCTACAGTTTTGTCAATGTAATGTGTGATAGACCTCGTGCAAGTGGCTTGTTCTTGGGCTAGCATTAAGGTTCTCTCAGTAGATCTTTTGAAATCACCCCTGGCCAACCAATTCCAGCTGTCATTATCTCTAAATGCACTATTCTTAAAGAATATACTGTGTAGTTTATTTCCAAATAATTTTAATCCTCTCTCTTGTAACCTTTGATTCTTTTTCCACCCATTTCTTAGTATTTCCTCTCTTTTCACTTCACGAAGAAGAATCTCATTACTTTTAGAAATATATTTATATAGACAACCATCTATATTCACAAAATCCCATCTTCAACACTAAGTAGACCTCGACCACCTTCCTTTCTGGGTAGATACAATCGATCTGCATCTCCTTTCTTTGCAAAAAGCTCTATAAATTGTAAGCATTTTCCGTGTTTTGGTTTGTTGTACTCAGCTGTGAACTGGTTTTTCATTGCCTTGTTTTTAATCTTATCCGCCTCCAGAATTCCCAAGTATTTGTAGCCTCTCTCACTGTCTACATTCTTTATCAGATCTGTTGTTGGGAATTCAAGACCATCTGAATGGACAAGTTTACCCCTTTTTATAACAAGAATGGCACATTTAGTGATGCCAAATTCCACTCGTATGTCGTTACTAAATAATTCAACCGTGTTCATTATTATTATTATTATTATTATTATTATTATTATTATTATTATTATTATTAATAATAATAATAATAATTATACACTTGGAGTTTTCACGCAATTGATCATCAGAGATTGCTTACTGACAATGGCAAGTGGTGTTCACTGAAGTCTGAGTGACAAGAAGTCTATTTAGATATCCAGAAGTCCACGCCTCTTTCGATAACCGTTTAAAATTAATTAGACCAACCCGACAATCTGCCAAAGTCCATCCATTCACTGTGGAGGTTCCCAGATGAAGAAGAGCTTTCTACTCCAAAAGCTTCTTTCCTCGTGCTGCTGGACTCTGAAACTCCCTTCTTGACGGTACTGACATGCAGAAATTTAAAACTAATGTAAACAAACATCTCGCTGCACATCTCTCATTTTAAGTTGACAACCCCCCCCCCCCCTTAAAACAAAAACTCTCACCCTTTTTCTCGGTAGCCCCTTACGTCTACAGTGGCGGTCTGCCTTGTTTGGGGTGAACTATGTTAAAAATAAAAGCATTTTGCCTCATCGCAAGAACTGTTTACCTTTGATTTTCCGAGTTTAAGAAGCAATAAACCTCCCAAAATTCCGGTGGTTTCAGCATCGTTCCAGTGGAAGTCTGGATGGTGCTCTCCCTCCTAGGTCTTTTATTAATATGTTATGTGGTACCAGCCGAGGGTTTTGTCATCACTTGTGTGCGCGTTTTGGTGTTTTCTTTTAGTGGGAGAGGTCATTTTATGGGATTTCTGGCTGTTTCAGTTCCCTCGGGCTCGTGTGTTCTTTTCTATGTCTTTGCTTTATTTCTATTTCAACTTTCGTGTGTTTGGTTAGTGTTCGTAATTTTAAGACTTCGGTTATTTTCATCATTGCCATCCGTTGTATGGTAACTATTTCCCCCTTGATTCTAACCTCTATTTTTTTCATTCTGTTTGTAGTAGTAGTAGTAGTAGTAGTAGTAGTAGTAGTAGTAGTAGTAGTAGTAGTAGTAGTAGTAGTAGTAGTAGTATGCTGTTTCGTCAAATATGATATAGAGAAATGTTACATTATTCAAACAAATTAATCAAATATTTTTATCACATCTATTTCACTCTAATGAACTATCTACATGAATAAACAACCATTAGATGAAACCAATTTGGTTTCATCCTAATGGTTGTTTATTGCTACTTTACATCAAGCGACCACAAACAATTCTCACGTTTTATATTCCGAATCAGCTGCTCCTGATATTATATACTGAATTACCTCCCTATGTTATGTTTTCACTTGCCGGTGTGTGTGTGGGGGGGGGCGTGTGTAAACTATTATATAGCCGTGTCGGCGTCGGGATCCCAGCTTTGTCTGTGGATACAATCACTAGTTAGCGATGTTTAGATTTTAATAAAAGTTTCATTAAAAAGAGAACAGTCACAAAAAAAATCAGAGCGACGAGTTACTTGCGTACGCGTGTGAGAGAGACAGACACACAGACAGACAGATAGACGGATAATTTTGTTCCGCTACACCTAGTTACATTGTGCGCACCCGCCTCTCATTGGAACAGCGCCCTGGGTACATCTTTCCTGCTTGAAATATCGCCAGACAAGAGACAGAAAGTCTTCGTCTGGAAGTCACGTGCTTTCGGTGACTTCTATTTTGGGGTCACCCGTTACCCTTAAGGTGTCACTAAAACTTCTCATTAAAACAACGGCCACATGCTATATATATATATATATATATATATATATATATATATATATATATATATATATATATATGTGTGTGTGGGGGGGGGTGTTTGTTGTAACAGAGTCCCAGCCTGTATTATTATGGTATATTTTTCGCGTCTGTTCTGCTGTCTTTATTTGGCTCTGTTCTGATTTTAAGAAGTTGGTTTTCATTTCTTATTTATAAATATATATATATATATATATATATATATATATATATGTGTGTGTGTGTGTGTGTGTGTGTGTGTGTGTGTGTGTGTGTGTGTGTGTGTGTGTGTGTGTGTGTGTGTGTGTGTGTGTGTGTGTGTGTGTGTGTGTGTGTGTGTGTGTGTAATTACAGAAGATTAATACAACATCGGTACCATTGGTTTAAAATCCAAACAAAGGAGGTCTATAGTTGGCCTACTATACCGGACTCTCTTCAGCCTCTGTGTATGTCTGTCAGATAAGTAAAAAGATCTTAACTCATTTTTCTTTGATTTGTTAATCTAGGTCGTGTGGTCTCTGAACGCCCAAGAGATTTAAAATTTTAAATCCACAAGAAAACAAACATTACAAAACAAACATTAAAAATGAAAAACTACGCCCCCCTGGCTCGAAAAAAAATGAAAAGGAAAAAAAATAGAATTGTGAATTTATATTGGGTGTAAATAAATTTACGATAAGTTATAGGACGACTACCATAATGAACAAAAAAAACAATTTTGGTTTATTTATCCGTTTAAAACTAAATTTAAATTGCACAGTCAAACGAAGACAATCTCTTACGTGTCTTTACGGTAACTCAGTAAAACAGAAGTAACCCAGTTTACGAATATGGATCTCAAATGTAAAAAATGTTTATATATAAAGGAAAATCGATTACAATAAAAAATAAATGGAAAATAGGACAAAACAAGAAAGTTAGTGGAGAAATATATATCTTAATTTAGGAGATTCTGAAATAAAATATTAGAGGATGAGGAACGATTAAAATACTAACAGTGGAAAATATTAGATGCCTATATGTTATGAAAAAAAGGACTTGATAATGAATACTGACTGTAGTTTATGGACTTTATTTGCCTTTGTTTGTCATTGTTTTATAGAATTAGCACTGATTATAGCTACACCAAGAAATAAATGTATAGGTGCATTTATATATATCTTGTATATTGTATGCTAAATAAGAAAATAAATTCTGTGAAATATGGGAATCTGTTTTTCAAAACATTGGATATGATATAAAATCGAGTAAAAAATATTATAACATAGTTCTTACACTACTGAGTTATAACAATTATTTTATGTTATAAAATGTATTTTTGAACATAAAAAAATTTCTAATAGAAATTGAAATACATACATATATATATATATATATATATATATATATATATATATATATATATATATATATATATATTATTAAAATAATTATTTGTAGCCCCTTCTCACTATAAATAAAAGTTATTTTCTGTTGAACACTGTTATGAAGGCCAACTATAGCTGTCCGCCTCCTTGACACATATATAAGGTTTATTTCTAATCTCTTCTGTAACCATTGTATTGTAGTCTCCTTGATTCGCGTGTTAGGAATTGGACTTAAATTTGACTCTTGTTCCGTGGTTCGAATTGTGCGACTGACTTGAATGGTTATCTCTACACTAATTATCCCGCCAGGATGAAACGTATACGTATGTAAATAATATTTAAATATTTATTATTAAAATAAGTGTATATATATATATATATATATATATATATATATATATATATATATATATATATATATATATATATTCTATGATATAAATGCCACTTGTATGTATGTATGTATGTATGTATGTATGTATGTATGTATGTAATGACACTCGTCAAAAACTACTCAACAAATTGTCACAAAGTTGATATTGTTCCAACCGGACAACCCTCGGATGCATAATATGTCAGTATTAGAAGAGACCATCGATTTATTCGTGTAGAACAAACAAGAAACATGTAATGGGGGTGCTTAGATTTTATCGTTTTTTAACTATCTGTTTGATCTACGCAT
The DNA here is from genome assembly GCA_963556195.1 of Sepiola atlantica. Classification (NCBI taxonomy): domain Eukaryota; kingdom Metazoa; phylum Mollusca; class Cephalopoda; order Sepiida; family Sepiolidae; genus Sepiola; species Sepiola atlantica. Next base: position 22,952,959 of record OY744545.1, on the reverse strand, counting down.
GTGCAAATATTTTGGCAACTTCCGTGTTTCTACGCCGGAGCTAGATTTCATTGAAACATTTTACTTCATACTTTTTGTTTGCATATGCTAAAGAATAAAAACCTTCTCTCTCACTTACATACAAGAAACAAAAAACCAAAACTTTTGTTTTAAAATCGTCAAAACCTTTCCTGTTCACAATCAATGAGGTAGACAATTTTCGATTTTCTTACTTCGCGAAACGAATTTGAGACGTACAGAATGTTTTTGTTTTTTTAATAACACAAATATTTGCGTGCGTGTACGGTACCAAAAAATATTGCCTCAGTCCAGGCGGATTTTTTCTTTACTTGAATGTTTACACTTATTTACAAAACATAAGTTTTGCCTCCTTCAAAAACATTGGATTCGTTAAAACTGCCTAGACAACAAAAAAAAACAGTTGCTGAAATGATTTTACAGTATCAATGCATTTAGTGATTTAAAAAGTACTTAATTCTTTTGTTTGAGACTGTCTTTAGTCATTTAAAAAATAATCATCACAAACTACATAAACAATATATGGAATTCTTTCTTCGTAAAAACAAAATTATGAAACACAAAAGTCTCATTTGGTTTTAATTAATACAAAATATCATCTTTCTTCTTCTTCTTCCCATTTCCAATTTATAAAAAGAATTGTTCTTTCTTTTGGAGGGATAGCACGCAATGCCCTGCAGTGGCAGCATCGGAAGCATTCCCCGGTAGGGGCGCCTGAAGCGATTAGCAATAAACTAACCCCTTTTTAACGGGTGAGAAAGCAAAGCCTGGAAGGGTGAACCTCTTAGAACTGCACAGGACAAACCCTGATCAATACGGTACCGGTCGAAGGGATGTACCATCCATCCGAACAGATACTCCACTTTGATTTCTTTATTTGCAGAAAATATATAAGAATTTACATTCAGAGCTAATTTAGCACAAGGCCATCAAAAGTGTGGGAAATTAGATTCTTTTGGCATCCTTGGTCTAAAGTAATAAAATTGTATACCCTACTCTATGCTAGAACCATCTAAATCACCATAATACCACATTTGCTCTAGGTGTACTTCTACAAAATTTGAACCGAATGGCTGATAACAAAATAAACACTTTGCTTATATTAATAAAAAGTATAAACTTTTACAATATATTTTGGTTAATAATTAGAAGAGATTTGTTTGATGGATGGTAAAACACATTATTATTTTACTGACAAACTTTATAACAAAAAACAATCGCTGATAACAAAATAATCATTTTGTTTAAATTTTTAAAAAAATTAATTGTTTTCACACTTTGTTTAACTGACTTATTTTTCGTAATATTGTATACCGTGTTCTGTAGTCCGGTGGTTGTAGACGCTTTGTCCATTATCTAAAGTTTTAGCGTTCGATCCCAATCGACTCGAGGAGTATTTTTAACGGTGACCGAAATATACCTCTAAGGGGGGGGAGGCAGCGTTAGTAATTTCTTTTGCCCGGGCAATGGGGAGAGGGGTGCTGAAGGGAAGGTGGGGACAGCAAACATTTGCCATTTCTGGACAGCCGTACTACATGATTTAGTACTGCCAGTAAAGACAAAGCATAAATGACTGTACCCAAATCATTAAAAATTTAAATTTTACGAATGAAGTTATTATAAATTTCTTAATGAAGCTGGCAATTAAAAAAAACTTTACTTTTTTAGTTTATAAAAAGTAAAAGCACATAATTAAAATATAGTCAATTAAAACATTTTTATTTTCTGTACAGCCCTACTACATGATTCAGTACTTCCCATAGCGACAAAACCACAATTGACTATACTTTAGTAAAAATTTAGAAATTAAGTTTTAAAATGAAGTTATTTGGAAATAATTATTAGTAAAACAATAAAAAAATATCTTTACTTATGTAATTTATTAAAAAATACTTTTAGAATATTATCAAAGAGACAAAGTCACAAATTACAATATTCTATTAATTAATTTAAAGTTATTTAAAATAAGTTAGCAAGCAAAATAAATAACAGGATTGCTTAGAAATTATACTCCCACTTTTAACCCTCTACCAAAAAAAAAATTTCTTCTTATTTAATTTTTCATTTTGTGGTTCTTATGTTCTTTTTTAAATAACATTTATTCTTTTTCTTTTTAATTATGCGAGATTCAATTCTTAATAAGTTAAGAATCATCAAAAATTATAAAAAATAATATTTCTTTTATTTAAACATCATATTTTTTAAATGATCAAATACAAGTTTACTTATTAGTTATATTTAATAATTTTATGCGTTTTCCTTTTTAAAATACTAATTCCATATTCTAATTCAAAGTAAATTATTTTTAAAATTTTCAGAATTTAAATTTAAAGTAAAATAAGATAAAAATATGTTGAATCTTTTAAATACAAATATTAATACATTCAGAAAAATTGATTTTCAGAATAATAAGAATAAATGTAAATTTCTGAGTTTCGGATGAGTTCAAATAATTTATAATAAATGAAAATACTATAATTCAATTAATTTTAAACTCATTTTCATTATATCTATTCAATTGTTTAAGATGAAATTTGATTATGTTCGAAAGGTAATCTAAATAAAAACTATTTCTACGTGTCAAAAACTTTTAGAGTGGAAAATATGGCTTAAAAAACACAGAAATTCAGTAAAATTTGAAATTTCAAGAAATCTTTTTTTGCTAATCTTTTGTAATACAAATATCACTTTTCTGGAACTATTTACACTGAATTAAAAAAAAGTACGTACATTTTACTAAAAATAAAATAAGTATCCAAAAAATGTCTGTGCGATCAAAAGAATTCCGAGCTTTCAGAATAGCAACAATTAGTTTGCCAACAGAAAACTATGTATGAAATATCATAATCACTTTAATATTTAATGTAATTAATTTTATCTAGTATTTTTATTCTATCTAGAATGTATGGATTTGTAATAGAACATTACTTGAAAACCATAATAAAGTTTTCTAATATTTTTTCTAATTTATTTATTGTTTTATTAGAATAAATATAAACAGTTAATCTATTTTTATTAAAAAGTTACTTTTACAGTTTAAGTGGTCTCAATAAGATTTTATTTCCCTATCTAATTTTAAAATGATATTAATATGCTTTAAATATCGACGAATATGTTTTAGTTTTAACCTTTCTATTTTATTTTTATTTTTTTAAATATGAACTTTAATTGTGAAAATTACATTTTATCTTTGCAAAGTGAAACTGGAAACTGAACGATTGTCTGTAAGTAAAACTTCGATGACGTCGCATAGTGGATAGTGTGTGGTGGTGAACATCCCGTGTGTTTAATTGTTTATTATATTTTTGCACTACCATACATTTGGAATTAATTCTAAGTAAAATTTAAACCACTTTTTTAAATATTTTTTAGGAATGTTCCTGTTTTTCAATTTTTCCAATTTTGTTTTATTTTCAAAATTAAAAAAAATGAATTTCTTACGCTGCTGAGTACACATTCATGCGTCAACGACGAAAAGTCAATTATCATTTTGAACTTATTACAAAAAATATATTTCACGACATCGTGTAGCCCGTGGTGTCCCAAAATCAACAAAATCATTGCCGCTCTATTATTAAGGAACCTAAGTATTTTAAAATATTATTTTATTATTTTGGGGGGTACCACCTTTATACATCTATATCCCCCTCAAACATTTATTTATAAATATTATCTTGGAGGGGGGAGGTTAAAAACATGAATATTTGCTAAGAAATTTAAAGCAAAGTTAAATGACTTTCTATTCGACAGTTTAAATACTTCCAAATTCTTTTGAAATGTCGAACACGAAGTAATGGATTTATTATTTCAACTATTAACAAAATATTAAAATGGCTGACTCGTTTACGAAAGCACCGGAATGCATACTGATGAATTTAATCTCGTAATAGGATTTTAATTTACTACTTTTTTATTAATATAATAATTGGAAAAGATGGTACTTTTGTAGTTTACGGACCGGGTTGAAATAATAACATTATTTGGAAAGCCATTTTTAATATGGGGATTCTGTACTTTTACCTTACACTTTAATAAACAAAAGATATCGTAAAAATTTAATTTAACTTGAAAACTTTATCTAAAAAATAACCCGGTCCGTAAACTGCACACGTACCAAAAAGATAATACAAGAAGTGTTCGTTTTTGGTTGAGGGAAGGGGGTAGCCTCGTATTTACAACTATATCCCCCACAAGAACGGTTCTAAAATCTATTTTTAATCGATATTTATTTCATAATTACCGAATTTTCCTACTTTGATAAAATTGACGAATTTTCCTTTGCCGGATTTTCCTTTGCCGAATTTTCCTTTTCTATTATACCGAAGTAAACACAAGGTCAGTTTTTAATGTGTGGAAAATCCGGATCTCTAAAAAGGGGAACCATGAAGTGTAACAAAAATGAAAATTGCCTTAGTCTAGAAGGATTTCTCCTTCACTGACCGAGGACAGAAAAGATGAAGTGTAGTATCAGAACAGATACTATACTTTGCAATATTTATTTGCACAAAAAATACAAACTCATACAAAAATTTATATTACATTTTGCTCCTAGCTAAAAGGCCAAGAAAGTATGAAACCGTTCTAGTTAAATTTGTGGGTTGCCACCTGGACTTAAGATTATTGATAGATTTAAGTAATTTGGGGTGGCCGTTTTCTACATGGACTTAGGGTTAGTGGTAGGATTAATGGATTGTATTTATTCCCCCACCCCCAAAAAACAAGACAATTTATTTAAATTTGTGTAAATCATCGATGGTGGGGTCGAGATGGGCCAATCAATTGGTCTCCGCAAAGCCCTGATTTGACGCCGTTGGACTATTTTTTGTGGGGATATTTACGTGACCAAGTATTTGCCACGCCAATAACTAACATCGACAACCTCAAATCAAAAATCACTGCCGAGTTTGTTAAAATTAATCAATCAAATATGCTACAAAGAGTCGTAAATTCCTTGCAAAAAAGAATGGAGCAATGCATGCAGAACGAATATGGAAATTTTGAAAAATTGCTGTAATTTTAAACTCCCATAAATGAATTTGTTTCTGTTTTGTATTACCGTAATTTTTAACTTTAGAATTTCAAAAATAAATAGCTAAGTGACTTATGAATCACCCTGTATATCCGTTTCCAAAAAATATGGTCACATGCTCTTAAAACGCTATCTCGATAGCGATCGGCCAGAAATGGGTGATAATTTTACGTTAAATTCTGAAATAATTGTTTTTTTATTACCAACACGTAATCGCATAACAAAGGATAATCTCATTTTTTTATTTAGGGGGGAGGGAGTGCTGAGGTTATCATCTACAAATTTATCAACAATTATTTAAATATAACATGTTCAAATATTCTTTAAAGCCATTCAGTACGATATAAAAATTAATATGTATACTGCAGAAAGTCTTATTTATTTAGCGCAATAATTATATTTTTTTAATTATATTTTTTTAATTTTCCACAAAAAGCATATATAAAAAGCCCATGGTTTCAATTTCATATTTTCTTTCACCGCTGAGAAAACAATACGAAACTAATAGAAAAAAGATACAAATATTTGGGGGTTAACATCTTCAACATACCCAAGAGTTAATATTTTCAATATAGCCTATTTTTCTTCATTTTCTTCATTAATAAAGAGAATTTTTAATTTGGCATTTTTTTTGCTTTCTTTCATCTAAAAGTGTGGCTTCAGATTTCAGTTTGGCCTTTTTGGGCCTTTTTTCCTGAAAAGTTTAGCTTCAAAAGTCAATTATCACTCTTTTAATTTTTCTACTAAAAGTCACACAGCTCTGTTTCTTTGGCACCAATCTGTTTAATACTAACATATTTAGAATCAGCTCATCGAGTTCTATCTTTCTATTTTTCCATCTTTAAATTATATTTATAATTTAAAAAGTTATGTCGAGTTAAAGGGCATGAGGAACGTTATTCAATTGGCATTTTTGTCAATTTAAGCTGCTCAACCCTTCCATATCTTAAACTCCTTTCGAGATATTATCTATATTTTTAGATTCCTTGTGCTGTTTGCTATATTTTGGGTATATAAAAAAAATATTAGTTTTAAATAGAAAAAAGTTATGGTTATTCATAGTCAATGGAGGGCGTTATCCTACACGGTGACGACGACACATATTTTGAATAACATTTTTTCTACTCGACCAAATTTTAATGGCTTGGGGCAAGTCAATTCTAGTGCGAAACCCCGCATCAAGTTTGAATGAAAACTGAATTAATGACAAGCCCAAGAATTGGTCACGATTGGGTGAATATTGACCTTAAGCATGTTATTCACACACTGCCGTGTGCGAATGATATATATATATATATATATATATATATATATATATATATATATATATATATATATATATATGTATATATATATATATATATATATGTATATATGTATGTATGTATGTATATATATATGTATGTATATATATATATATATATATATATATATATGTATATATATATATATATATATATATATATGTATATATATATATATATATATATATATATGTATATATATATATATATATATATATATATATATATATATATATATATATATACATTGGGTATTTAGATTTGTAAGACTATGGTCACTACCTTTTGTCTGTTTACCTATATAATACCAAAAGTACTTAAGCTTTTTTTTAATGCATCTTTATTCCTATATAAGTTGACATGCAAACTATCATATCACAAGATAGTTCTACTATTAGTATTACTATTGTATTTCACTGATGATAATCGGTGGTGTTCCCTGGAGTTTTAGTGACAACAAGTCTCCCCAGATTTCCAGTACACTCCGCCTCTTTCGATTTTGATTGCAAATGACTTTGCGTTATCGCAACAGTCGCTTACCGTTGATTTCTCGCTGACAACGACCGTTGGTATTCTCTGGAATTTAAGCGGCAAAAAGCCTCCCTACGGTCCAAGTATTCTCAGCACTCCAGTGGAGGTCTGGTCAGTGCTCTCCCTCCTTGATTTTTCCAACTTCCATGACCAATCACAATTATATGGTGTGGTATCAGCCGGGACTGGTGCTTTTTGGGCACAGTTTATAACATTTCTAGCAGTTTCAGTTTCCTTGGTTTCATCTGGTGTTTTTCCATCTTTTTGTTTTACTTCTGTTGCAATTTCCACGTGGCTGGTTAGTGATTGTAGTTTATGTGGGTTCGTTTCCGCATTTCATTCTACTTTACTTTAGATTCTAGCCGTTTTGATCATTGCTGTTCGCTGTATAGTCTCATTCTTCCCTTTGATTCCAATTTCTCGTAGTTTGTTTTTCTAGGTTTTTCGGGACTGTTCCTAGTGCTCCTACGATTATTGGTATTATATTGACTTTCTTCATGCTGCATATCCCTTTCAGTTCCGTGTATTTGCTTCGTTTTCCGTCTCTTTGATCCTTATCCTGTGACAAAATCTACAATTTGGCAGTTTTTTCCTTTCCTTCGTGTTAACTATTATTACGTCCGATTACTTTTGCTTCGATGTGTTTATCTGTTTTTAACTCCATGTCCCAGCGGATTTTGTTGTTTTCGTTTTCCATTACTGTCTCCGGTTTGTCTATACCATTTGTTGTTCAAAATGCAGTCGTTTCCATAGTCCTCAGTGCACTGCTTTCCCCACTGAGTCGTATCTGTTCTTGTATTATTTCTTTTATTATTATTTGTACTCACTAGGAGTTCTCACACAGGTCATCAGTGATAGCTCACCGACAACCGGTGGTATTCCCTGGAGTCTGAGTGACAACAAGTCTCCCCAGATTTCCAGTATTCTCCACCTCTTTTCGATAGCCACCGAAAATAAACTTATATCGCAACAGCCGTTCACCATTGATTTCTCGCTGATAAGGACCATTGGTCTTCTCTAGGATTTGGGTGGCAATAAGCCTTCCCAATGTTCCAGCAGTCTCTGCACTTCCAGTGGAGGTCTGGTTTGTGCTGTCCCTCCTCGATCTTCTCATATTCCTTGACCCTATGCAAATATTTTGTGTGGTGTCAGCCTAGGCTTGTACTATTTTTTTTTGGGGGGGGGCAGGGGAGCTGATGGTGTTTCTTGCTAAATTTGTTATCTCTGTTGTGCCGTCAGGATTTTTCACATTATTATTATTATTATTATTATTATTATTATTATTATTATTATTATTATTATTATTATTATTATTATTATTATTATTTCTGATCACTAATAGTTATCACACAAGTCATCGTCAGTGGTGGCTTACGTACAACAACCGGTAGTGTTCCCTGGAGTGTTAGTGACACTTTTACGATTTACAGTACTCTCCTAATTTTTTGATCATCACCGCAAATGACCTTGCCGCACTCTTCGCACTCTTCCAGTGGAGGTCTGATAAGTACTGTCCATCCTCTATCTTCCCATCCTCCTGTGCCCTTAACAACTATTTTGTGTGGTGTCAGCCGAGGCCAGTGCGATCATCTGTAACCGCAGATAGCTATCAATGTAATGCCTGTTTTTAAATCTCCGAAACAGTTACATGTTAAACAGCTGATGATCCCCTTTTTCTATTTCAAGATTTAAGTTAAGGTCCCATGTTCATGCTTCACTGTTATATAGTTGAGACCCATTTTTAATTATTTTTGCTTCAAAACATTTCAAATGTTTTTTGCCAATAAAACAATACGTTAATACATTCGTCCTAGTTACTTACTCTCTTGTGCAAATACTAAGTCGCGTAATTTTTCATGAAACTTTACAAAGATGTTTCTTTGTGCTTGCTATAAAGAGGAACAAAAACTAGGTAAAGACGGAACTTGACATACTCAGGTACTGTACCAACATCGCTCAAGGAGCGGGTGTAAACTAGTATGTATTTAGATTTAGTTATACGTGTATTTGTTTTTGTTATTTTATTTACCACATGTACATTTTTTATATTTCAATTTCTTTTTCAATTTTGTAAAGCTCGGTATATAAAATCAGAAGCAGCTACTCCTTAAAGTCTAACCTTTCCTCACCGTCGTAGGGGGAGTGGCAACGTGACAAGAATTATGTGAAAATTCAGGATGAGTCGGCATCAGGATCCGTCGTCCTCGGGTCGTCTCTGCCTCTGCGTGTGGCCAGCAAAGGCGAGTCAGGCAAGAAACCGCAAATAAATGAAATGGCAACGCTGATTCTGTTCCATTCTTTGTGTGTCTGGTCGAAATCTTCATTAACTGAACCTTGTTATTCTCTGAGTCGTCAGAGGAAAACCCCTGCAATCTTTAAGCTTAACGAATAGTTGCGACTAACCACGAAGAATTTGTGCAGATCATACAATCTTGAGGCACGATCTTCGTGAGCTATATGCAGAAGTCCGACTCACTTAACAATAACAACATCAGCAGCAGCTGATTTGAAGTATCATGTACAGCGATAAAAAATATTGAAATATTATTTCTTTCAAAATATGTTGTTTTTTTTTATTTGAAAACATTTCGTTTTTTCCTTCAAGATTTGAACAGATTGTTGGAAAAACTGATTTTAAAAAACGATAAAGTTTTACAAAATTTTCTGAAACAGCCTATTTCTTACAAAACAAAATTGAATGTCACAAGCCGCCACTCGGTGAAGAGGTTATAACTATGATATAAACTTATTTGGGGAGAGGGGCGTTTACATAAAATTTAGAGAATTATAAACTTTAAAACTTTATCTTTTTTAATCTGTTTTGTTTACCAATTTTTCCCGGCCACGACCTTCAATCGGAGACCCCTGGGCAAGATGTACGTCCCACACAACCCCAACTTCTCCGAAACCTAGTTTTTTCTACATTCCTAAAAAACTATCAATTATTCAAATTTTGTCTACCCCAACTCAGCCCGGAGATAATCTTAAACTACATCTGATGCTGAAGCCCCAATGTGGAAGTTTGGGTAAGTAACCTCTACTTTCTACTACTCCCAGGTCCATTCTGAAAATGACTCAATAACTGGTCACCTCTGAAGATGGAATTTATTCCGAAATATAAGATTAATATTTTTAAAATATATAAATTAATCTCGCATTGTTAATGGCTTACATATCAATTTTATTAACATACCCAAAAATGCTTTAAATGGACGACCAACCAATATTACTTTACCTACATGAGCGAGTCAGGCTCTTCGTTCGACACCGTAATTTGAATCATGGCCGCCAACACCACCAGTGCAGAGAGACGTTTTATCAAGTAACAAAGAAATAAGTTTGGTTATTCTTGTTTTTGATGAAACAAAAAAAATGACTCAATAACTGGTCACCTCTGAATATGGAATTTATTCCGAAATATAAGATTGATATGAAAAAATATATATAAATTAATCTCGCATTGTTAATGGCTTACATATCAATTTTATTAACATATCCAACAATGCTTTAAATGGACGACCAACCAATATTACGTTATATATATATATATATATATATATATATATATATATATATATATATATATATATATATATATATATATATATATATGTTAAGGTTAAATAAGGAAACATTCTTAAACACACATTTAAACCTCTATCATTTATTTCACCCAAGATAGGCTCGTCAGATGCATAAGGCTGGCAGATAATTATGCATCTGAAAAGCTTGAATGAAATAAACTATAGAGCAAACGCTTAAATGTTGGTTTATGTTCGTTTTTCTTTATATATCATCTCACATTAAAAATCTAATATTAATTTGCTCGCTGGGTGTGCTTGTTGAATGACATCGACCTAGCGAGTGTAAAATCCTACTTGTGAGACATTGGCCTGGGTTCTACACTGGATGACTACACGCCTTGTTGAGAAGAGTCGGTACAATCCACAGTCGGCCTTCGCCACGGTTTGCTTAATCTGTGTTAGTTAATATGCTTTCTTGTTTGTGGTGTAGTGGCTCAGTGACTTCGGTTTCGAATCCTGAATTCGGATATGTTCTACTGATGAGCCCAAAGGAGGGCGAAACTTAGTCTAGAAAATCTTATATGTGGCTTTTCATGTGGCGTTGTCTAATTGTGGAAATAATTATATATATGTGTGTGCGCGCGTGTGCGTGCAAGATGATCGCTGTCATAATTTACTGGAACATCATGGGTCTTAATAACTCACTCATTTTCTTATTGTTTTGCCTGAATAATTCCTGTCTGTCTTTACAAATATAAACTTTCTTAATGAGTTTGATTTCACACTTTCGTCGGTTGTTAATAAATGTCGCCAGGGACGCGTTGCTCCAACGAATGATTGAAGTCCGAGAGGATTAACGAACAAGATTCGAATTTTACTTAGTACAATAATAGCGACATAACTTGACACGTTGGCACGTGGCGATAGAAAATATGTAAGGAACAACGTGAATATACTAAAGTAGTACCTGTTAGGTTAAATAGAATCTATCGCTTGCAGATTATTTATATAAAAAATAGGTCGCCAAAACAGATTAATCTATAAATATCTTGAACCACTAACTTGAAGCATAAAACGCTTACCGAAATTACATAAGCAGAAAAAAGTTTCAATATGCTCACAAATAAAACAGCCAAACCAATCGTCAAATGAAAAAGATTTGAATAAATATTTAATAAATTTACATAAAGAAAGAAATTCACTAGTCTACATGACAGACTAGTCTACATGACAGACTAGCAGAAAACATATGGGAATGTATGCACGAAACGAGTACACTAAAGTAGATTACTAAACCCGAAGATTGCAGTGAGAAAAGAACGATAGCAACCGGTAGTGTTCCTTGGAGTCTGAGTGACAACAAGCCTCCCAATATTTCCAGTACTCACCACCTCTTTTTGATAACCACCGCAAATTACCTTGCAGTATCGCAACAGCCGCTTACCATTGATTTATCGCTGGATATGGGATTTGGGTGGTAATAAGACTCCCCATGGTTCCAGCATTCTTCGCACTCTTCCAGTGGAGGTTTGGTTTTTGCTGTCCCTCTTCGGTCTTCTCATCTTTCTTGACCCTCTGCAAATATTTTGTGAGCTGTCAACCTAGACCGACGCCATTTGGGGAGGGGAGGAGCTGGAAGTAGCTTATGGTGTTTCTTGCAGTTTCTATTCATGCGGTGGCGTTTTTCATGTGGTTTTGTTTTCTTCTTGTACTCCATGTGACTGGTTATCTTCTGTAGCTTATGCGGGTTGGTTTCCGCATTCGAGGATTTTCCTTAAGATTGCAGCTGTTTTGATCATTGCCGCCCTTTGTATAATCTCAGTGATCCCTTTGGTTCCAATTACTCTCAGGCTTTTCTCCATATTTTTTAGGACTGTTCCTAGTGCTCCTACGATTATTGGTATTATACTGACTTTCTTCATGCTTCATATCCCTTTCAGTTCTCTGGCAAGTTCCGTGTATTTGCTTCGTTTTTCCGTCTCTTTGATCTTCACTCTATGGTCTGCTGGAACGGCGAAGTCTACGATTTTGCAAGATGTTTCCTTCTTGTCGATTATTATAACACTATGTTTCCTTGCTTGTATGAGTTTGTCTGTTTGTACATCCATATCCCAGAGGATTTTTTTTTCGTTTTCCAGTACTGTTTCTGGTTTATGTTTATACCATTTGTCTGCGTATTCGAAATGCAATCGTTTGCACAGTTCAAAATGTACTGTTTTGTTTGTACCATTTGTCTGCGTATTTGAAATTCAATTGTTTACACAGTTCCCAGTGTACTGCTTTCCCCACGCAGTCATGTATGTTCTTGTATTCTTTTGGGGCTAGTTTGCTGCATTCACTTATTATATGATTTACTGCTTCCTCTCTTTGTCCGCGTAGTCTGCATTTACTGTGTTCCTGGGTTTTATCTAGTTTAGCTTTAATGTAGTTTGTTCTAATTCCGTTGTTTTGTGCAGCCATCAGTAAAGATTCCGTTTCTCTGTTCAGGTGTCCTTTTCTTAGCCATGCCCAGCTATTTTCGTTAGTTTCTTCTTTTGTCAGTCTTATGATGTGTCCATATAGTTGCTTTTCTTCCCATTTTTCTTTTCTTGTCGTTTTGTATCTGGTTTGAATGCTTCCCGAGTTGCTCGTTGTAACGGTGTCTCTTGCTGCAGTGATTAGCCTTTCCGTGTGTTGAGTTATATATTTGTTCAGCTCTGTTTTGTGTGTCGTCTACACAGCCGTCTATACTTACCAGTTCTCTTTCTCCTTTGTTTCTTTTCCTTTAAAGTCTGACCGTATTGTCTTTGGGGTGCAGTGCATTGTGCATGGTCATTAATTTTCTAGTCATCTGGTCAAGGTGCCTGAGTTTCTCTTTAGTCCAGCTTTTGAATGGTCCAGAGTATCTTATTAGTGACAGTGCCCGAGTGTTTATTCCTGTTACTAGATTCCTGCTATATAATTTCATTTCTAAGAGTTTTCTTGTTCTTCGTAAGTATTCTTTTCCAATATTCTCTTTTATTTCTTTAGATTTGATGGTGTCTGCTTCAAGAACTTCCAAATATTTGTCATTATCCTGTTTGCCTAGCGCCCTCATTCAAATGTTCTGACTGAGGATTCTGGTCGTATTTATCAGCTTTTCCAGTTCCTTTTTGCTTTTTTGCAAATAGTTTCAGGTCGTTCATGTACATCAGTTGGTTTATTCTTAGTCCTGTATCTGTAAACTTGTATCCGGTATCACATTTTCTGAGTATGTAGTTGAGCGGCATCATGGCAATTATAAACAGTAGTGGTGATAGAAGTCTCCTTAGAAAATGTCTCTCTGTATTTTATCCCGGTCAGCTGTCAGTTTTCATCTCCATGTTTCCATTGCTTTCTTAATAAGATTATTGTCGGGTATTTTGAACATTTTCAAACATTCAATTATCCATGCTTGATTATTATTATTATTATTATTATTATTATTATTATTATTATTATTATTATTATTATTATTATTATTATTATTATGAGCAAAGTTTATTTTATGTTTACGATTTAGTAGATTTTTACATCTTTACACTTTAAGATTGCTAGTTTCTCGCTCAAACATAATCTTTTGAGATCCTTTAAATATCTACATATCCTAGCACATTTTTAAATTTTCCATTCAACTACCTAAGACCGTCCATTATCCTTAAGTTCTCAAATATAGTTACATATTGATACAGTATAGTTGTGTTTTTCTAGAAAAATTGATTTATTATAATATATTTTTTATCTAATACTATCTTAGTGGGTCAAGTTGGATCCCAATCCGTGTATCCAATGTTTCAGTATAAAATTTATTGTTTTTGAACATCTGAAAGAAAACGTTTTGTCCGACTTTGCAGCGTCATTTCGAGACATTTTTCACGTCCTGGTTCTGTGTCGGTTGGCAATAAATACTGTTTTAACATTCTTTGCAGAAATTGCTTCTGCTTGCAATATGGGAGATGGAAGATTGTTATTTGGGGTCATCCTATATACTTGCAAAAATTATGTATGGACTTTTCGGTAGGCGTACCTCTCGCTTTCTTCAGCGCTCTTTTGAACGTGTCCACGAACTTTTCTGTCTGACCATTGCTTCTCGCATGGTACGGCGCGATCGTGATATGTTTCACTACAAATGTCTGACAGAATAGTTTACATTTGGTAGACGTGAATTGTCTGATACAATTCAGTCAAATCCCCCGAATCGGTGGAACAATTCATGTACAAAACTAATGGCTACTTCCGTAATTGGTTTCTTACATTTTAATATTTCCAAAGCACAAACTTTGCATAGTTTCACTGCATATTCAATGTCTATGTACATGCTTGTACAATACACGAGATAAAAAGGTAAACTTGTTCAAACTTATTTACGTGTTCCTGATTAAACAATAAAACACTAAGAAAAATCGACAGAACTCTTTTTGTTTTTGATTTTCATGTTCGAACGATTTAGATTTCAGAACTTTATATGAAGGAATGACTTAAAATCCTCAAGAATGAAAACTTGTTTTGTTTTCAATCCTCTATTCTGACGTTGGAAACTTTTCTTTCGCAGATTTGCTACACGCTGTGTGTTAGAAATTCATCATGGTTTTTAACTTCTCGCTGTTAGTGTTACAACTTTTCGAGCACACCACGAAGTCTTTTTCGAAAATCCAACACCGCCAGTTGTACTAATGATGATGTTGTATCTGACATATGTCCGAGCCGTTGCCAGTGTTGTATGCGACATAAATCCGGGTTATGTTGTGTCCGAAAAAGTTCGAAAGTTCCTTGTTGCCAGTGTTGTTACCTTGAAAGGCCGATAATAAATAAGACAACACGGTGGTATATTTACAAGAGTGTGTATTGACAGAAGTACGGAATAGTATGTTACAGAAAGACTGCTCGTCTACACATAATGTTTAGAAGAGTTTATATAGGTACGAAATAGAGTAGATCACCATAGCACCACAATTAGTTTGATAATTTCCCTTGGAAATGAAACACAAACGTTTCTGTGTAGCTTACTTGTCATAAGTATATTTTTATATATTACTAAGCTCTGCTCACGTATTACGCACTGTTAAAGTAAATACTGAAATAGATATACGTGATATATTATTTTATTTTATATCATAAATGTACAGACATTAAATAGTGTGTGTAAGTGTGTATCGCTGGATGAGTGCTACAGGTGCTATGTAATCCGACACGAATTGCTGCCGGTTCAGTCAGCAGACTTGATCGGTCAGCTAGATCAAAAACAATACCTGACAACTGGCGTGATAACTCACTTGTAGAGTAAACTAAGAACTTTGAACAAAGTATCAACGTGCTTTGCGGCGCACGATGAACTGGAATTCCAATAACGTACTGCAGTTGTGGAAGAAAACTGGTTGTATTTGGTTTCCCTTGTCACTATTTGGTGTAGAAAGGCTGCTGGGATATAGGATCCAGTCGCAGTGTCCTCTTATATAGTATCAAACTACAGTACCCAGGGTACTTGATTATTTTATTTAAACAAAGGAGGTTCTCGAGCACACAACCCACTACAGAAAACTCCGAAACCACTGAACTCATTCTTCTGAAATGTCAGGTATCATAGACTATATATATATATATATATATATATATATATATATATATATATATATATATATATATATATATATATATATATATATATGTGTGTGGGGGGTATGTGTAGGCAGCATTCTTTCTCTAAGGCACGTATTATTAAAAATAACCGACAACTCATGTCTGGATATTTTTGTATGAATCCCTTTTATTTTCCGGATCAAAGTCTTAATCTCGGATGAGAATTGGCTGATGAATCTGCCGTAATTTTCTTTTAGGTCCAAAGTACTTTCTGACCCATCTCGGTCCATCTTCAGTGGAATAATATCAATCCGAAATTAGGACTTTAATCCGGAAAATGGAAGGGATTCATACAAAAATATCCAGACAGGAGTTGTCGTTATTTTTAATATATATATATATATATATATATATATATATATATATATATATATATATATATATATATATATGACGATTGGTGGTAATTATCTATAAATAATATTTTCAAATAACTCATATACACATGCGTGTTTCATGCCAAACATGCAATCATCAGTATGAAAGAAGACAATCCCTGTTGGTCACACAGTTCGAACCTCAATACGAAAGTCATATTTGACTCAATAGTCGGAGCGCGTACCGATGTATGTCTGGAAATGGGAGAGTAAATTAACGTCTAAATGGCAAATTCAGCGGCCATATCGGCAGGTCGTCAGCATATATATATATATATATATATATATATATATATATATATATATATATATATATATATATATATATATGGGGGGGATGCTGTAAGTAATTATTTACTCAAGCGTTGTTGAATGACACGGAATTTTTGCGTTTATTGATTTTTTAGCGATATTCTCGATGCATCGAGCAAGCTTTTGGGTCTTCGGTGGTAGCCGATCATTGGAGTTTTTTATTTGGAATTTGTTTTGTATTGCTTTTTTGTTTCGTTTTTTTTGCCTTTTTTTTTTTTCCAAAATATTTTTTTTGAACAAAAAGAAAGTAACTTTGTATTGTTTAATACAGCGTTACGACCCTTTGTAAAGATGGCGTCTGCATGAAAATAATTCTGGCTGAGTCAAAATTGATTCTTGAAGGATTAAATCTGATTACATTTTATTGTTCTTGAGAATCTGGTGAAAGGGTTTGCCAAAAGAACTGACGAACTAGAATCGAATTTGGATTTTGTAGAAAGAAAGCTATCGATGATAAAAATAGATAGATAGATAGATAGATAGATAGATAGATAGATAGATAGATAGATAGACCGACCGACCGACCGACCTGTGTTCATTTTATGAATAGCGCTAGTTATCGTACATCTGCCTCGATGAGACTGGTAACATTTGGAATGTACAGTCACATAAGGACACGTAGGTACTTGAGGCAGAACTGTCATGGTAGAACACAACATGCAACTACGAAGAAGTGTGTGTGTGGGGGTATGTGTGTGTGTGTGTGTGTGTGTGTGTGTGTATGTGTGTGTGTGTGTGTATGTATATGCTCTTCGATAGTGACTTTCTATGCTATCGTGTTCAAATCAGTTGTAATGTTTATCTTTGTCAACGCGCCAGCAGCACCTGTTCGTACAACGAAGACACGTGCTGATAGTGAATCGATTACAAATCAAAGCCTACCCCTCTCTCTCTCTCTCTCTCTCTCTCTCTCTCTCTCTCTCTCTCTCTCTCTCTCTCTCTCTCGCTCGCTCGCTTTTTTCCTCCCTACCACTCTGCATCTCCAGTGGAGCGTTAATAACAACCCCTCTCTTTGCTCGAAGTGAGTCGTTTGCAGAAATGCTCTGAAAACTTCAATCGCCACCTGACGATTTTGCAGCTGTTGCGCGCAGTATCTACCTCGAAATGTCATATTGCAAAGACAAAAGCTGATCCGTCAAGAATTGAAACATTCACTTAAATAAATACCAATAAATATTCAAATAATTGTATCAATTCTTTTCTGTGTTTCTTCTGTGGAAAAATGTTATCTACAATGTTGGAGTTGATTTAGTGCACATTGGTTAAAAATGCCAAATACATACATACAATCTTATATATGAAGTAAAGTGAGTTTTCCCCTATTTTATTGGCCGGTATTGCTTCACACACAGAAGCTACATATAAAATTGTGTTTTGTATGCTCATGTCCGACTTTAGTACGTGTTTTCATAAATAGTTTAATTCGAATTCAAAGATTTTATAATTTATTCGCTCAGGCGTTTTCTTTTTGCCTACTAATTTCAGATCGTGAGTAGGAGAGACAAATCCCCACCGCTACCACAATAATAAATCCTTCAACTTAAAATACCGCAAAAGAAATACGGTAGAAATATACTTAGGGTTACTTTTTCGTATTACACTGTCTGACCGCTTATTTCGTATTAATCACTACGCCTGTCAGCAATACAGACTTTCCAAAGTTACGCTTTCAGATTAAAAATAATACACAAACATTCACAATCTCATTTTCATAATGTTCTTAGAATATATATCACAAACGTCCTCTACAATTCTTTAATTTAACTGATGAGGGTCGAATCCACGATAGAACTATTGGTTCGTTTCAGAGATGTGTGTATGTTATTATTTTAACTAGTTTGGCTACATGTTTATCCATTAATTCCATATACGAACTATTCCATTGGGCAGAGTTGTATACAGGCCGGTCTTCTGTGTGAGGAGACTCAGAATCGTTTTAGTCGTATAATTATTCTGACTATTCGTTTTTTTCTTCTTAATTTTAGATTTAGTTTTCTCCTAACTATTGTCATTTTGTAATTATCAATTATGGACAAACAAATATCGAGATAGTCACGTGTTTATCTTATATTTCTTATTATTAAAACAGAATTTATGTTTGTAGAATTTTTCTGTACTTTCATATGGAATCTATTTTCTGTTGGATTTTCTTTGGTTGAAATATTTGCAAGATATAGCACAAAAGATTATAGGCACATTTGTTTCATGAACTCATTTATATTTTTACACTTGCAACCTTTTTCATGCTATTCATGTTGTTCTATTTATGTTGACTGATTTTCATTTTCAGTATTCTTCGTTTATTATTTTGTTTTTATGTTTTTTAATAATTGTTCTAAGTTATCACTACAACTATAGCTAAGTTTCACTGTATTTTTTATCGCTTGTGTAAAATATTATTTTGCGAAACTGTTAGCTTTATTTAATTTTTGTTCTGGCTTAGTTTGAACCATTTGGTTGAATGGAGGTGTAAACAAAATTATTTGTCTACGTCCTTTTCTCGGTCAGTTTATAAGCGTTTCACGTTTATTATAGCTAAAATTAATATTTTCATAATCGCTATCAGTTGAGGCTCGGTTATATCTTGTGTTCGCTAAAGATTTCATCGTTTGAAGAATAATCACGAATTCTACTTTCAATAAATTTTATTTTAATTTAATCACGTGTTATCTTTTGAAAAAATTGCTCTCTCATTCCGATCTTCGCATCCATTTCAAACAGAAGGCTGAAGATGTCTAGTTTGTCACTAAATAAGACGAAACATATCTGAAAATGTGTAGCTTAAAATGTTTGTATGAATAAAACGTTTTATACCTAATTATATATATATATATATATATATATATATATATATATATATATATATATATATATAAAAACCTTCACTCTATAATAAAAGCCAATGTGTATTAATTTGTATATATATATATATATATATATATATATATATATATATATATATATATATATATATACTTCCATTCTGTCATGCAAATGTTAGCGAGTACAACATGTGTCTTTTTTAACCGCGCATGAACCCATTTCAAGTGATGAGGGAAAGCGAGAAACGAACAAAAAGTCAGACAACCAGCTCAGACTTACCCCGCCGCCTGAAACTGAAATAAATCTTCCAATCTATAATAATACGTCAGCAGTAGATGTTTTTTTGGTTCATCAGAAATGATGATGATAATAATAATAATTTATACATAAATATTTATTATTTAATATTAATATTTTATATTAATATTTTATATTAATATTTTATATTAATATTTTAGAAATATATCCAAATAAATAGCGAGTGTGAATACGCACAGTGTTACGAACAATTTGCACATTCATGTGAATTAGAGGGTGAATGGATATTTTCCGTCAAGCAACCCTTGCTTGGAACAATATGATTAACAAATCGAGTAATATATATGAAAAATTAAAAATAAAGAATAGAAATAATTTAAAAAATGAATGTTGTATTGTAACTTTTTCCAACTGGACGAGTGAACTTCTTGGGCACTGATGAAGCCCCTCTAAAAAAAATTGTCGATATTTTCTGTATAATTTTTCATGCTTGGTATATGAAGAATATGTATGTGCTTGAGCAGGGCAGAAAAAGTGTATGTCAATACAAACTGTTTTTCGTAGAATGTGGTATCTTCGGACTACTGTTCTCATCTTGGGTGCTTTTATCATAACGTTTCGGCCGATGTAACCTCCGACCTTCTTCAGGTGTACTTTTCGGCAATCTTTCTGTCGAACTCGGGAATCTGGGCGGAATTTCGAACGGAACCCTTTATTAAATCAATAGCATGCTCTCGTTCCATCTGTCATGACTTGGAAGAAGTCTGCAGTAATTCGCAATTCTTCGCACTGAGGATTAAACCTAAGTATAATTCAATTCTAAGTGACAGTCATCTATAGGTTGAAGGTTCAACCCACATAGCATACGTACATAGATTGTTTTATGTTATTAAATATTTTGTTTTCTAGGTTTGACATAGAATTCGTTAAAAATCGGGCCAAGAACCGAACTCATATATATATATATATATATATATATATATATATAGGGTGACTAAAAAAAAACGGGCCCCGTGTACACTTTATGTGATATCTCTTTTATTTATTGACCGATTGCCCTTATTTTACAGGACATGGCAGAATCAACGACGGTGAGTACACTAAGACCTCAGTGGGAGCTGGGACAAAGAATACACTGTGTTAAATTCTACTACAAGACAGGCTCATTTAAGAAAACCCAGGACAGTTTCATGCATCAGTTCGGATGTGAAAATGCTCCACCCAAAAGCAGAATTCAGAACTGGGTGGACCACTTCGAAAAGTATGGGACCGTGGAGAACTTCAACGCTGCACGTGAGAACCGTCCAAGCTACTCGGCACGTCCCAAGAAGCGGACAGCCGAGCTGGTCGAAAGTGTGTGAGAGTCTCTCCAGGAGAGTCCGAAACGCTCTGTGCGTAAGCGAAGTCAGTCCCTCGGTATCTCCCGTGAGACTTGCAGGAGAGTGCTGGTGAACAATATTAGGGCTTACCCATACAGAATACAGACGCTGCAAACCCTTACAGCCTCAGACAAGAAGCAGAGGAGCGCTATGGCAGTCAATATGCTCGATAAGATCGAGGAGACACCAGGTTTCCTTAACCTCCTTTGGACCTCAGATGAAGCCGACTTCCATCTTGATGGAAAGGCGAACTCCAAGACAAATGTCTTCTGGGAGTCCTCCAGATCCAATGAAGTAGCCACCAAGCCCCTGCACTCTCCTAATTGCACGGTGTAGGCTGCAATCTTGGTCAGAGGCATCATCGGACAAATCTTCATCGAAGAATCTGGCGCAGCAGTGACAGTCACCAAGGAGCGGTATGTGGAGGTCCTCAAAACCTTCAAGGGTGAGCTCCAGACCCTCTACCCGTCGCTCATGAGCAAGTTCTGGTTCCAGCAAGACGGAGCCAGTTCTCACACCTCAAACCTGTCCTGAGATTGGCTGAAAGAGAACTTCGGAGGCCGAGTGATCAGTCTCAAGACTAATTTTGAGTGGCCACCCCATAGCCCGGATCTAAGCCCCCCAGATTATTTCCTTTGGGGCTATCTTAAGGACAGAATGTACGCAGGGAAACCCAAAACCATCACGGAACTCAAGGAAGCCATCAGGGAGGAGATGAGAGCCATTCCCAATTCAGTCTGTAAGAACGTCATGGACAACTTCGTTCTGCGCCTCAAGAAATGCACGGAGCTAAAAGGAGTCTATCTAGAACACATGCTGTAGAACGGAGAAAAAAAGCCCAAAGACCCTAGTGTTTTGATATGATGTGAATATAATAAACTAGTTATGCCCCAAAATTCATTTCATTCGGACGAAACACTAAGAAACGGGGCCTAATTAGATTTGGGGCCCGTTTTTTTTTGGGGGGGGGTCACCCTGTATATATATATATATCTATCTATATATCTATATATATATATATATATATATATATATATATATATATATATATATATATATATATATATATATATATATTAAAATCGATAATTACAAACTTCTCAAAATAATTAGTGATTACAGAAGACTTGGTTATTTATACGGAACAGTTAAGATACATAAACCTAATTTCCCTCTCCTACGTATCATAGTCCAAATTACTACTCCGATATATTCTTTAACAAACAGCTAAATTAACTTATTAAATTAATTTATTGCTAGTAAATATAGTCTACACCAGAACTATAGCAAATCCTACAAACGAAACAACCGGAAAATAACGATTGCTTCTCTTGACGCAGAGATCCTATTAGTTCAACACTGAAGAGAGCCGGATGGCTAAGTCCTTCCGTGTTTGAAACCGACGGAACGAATGTTGTACTAATTTATCTGTACCAAAATAAATAAATATATATATATATATATATAATTACTTCCACAATCAGACAACGCCGCAACCCACAACCTATGAAAGAAACAAACCGGAAGTCCTAGACTCGAGTTTCGCCCTCCTTTGGGCTCATCAGTAGAACACATCCAAACTCAGGATTCGAAACCCGAGTCACTTGCATGGTAAGCGAGTACTCTGCCACTGAGCTACCTCGCCACATACAAGAATGTCTATTAATTTACACAGATCAGTGGCAGAGTACTCGCTTACCATGCAAGTGACTCGGGTTTCGAATCCTGAGTTCGGATGTGTTCTACTGATGAGCCCAAAGGAGGGCGAAACTCGAGTCTAGGACTTCCGGTTTGTTTCTTTCATAGGTTGTGGGTTGCGGCGTTGTCTGATTGTGGAAATAATTATATATATCATCTCACATTCAAGAAATCTAATATATATATATATATATATATATATATATATATATATATATATATATATGTATATAATAATATTTTCTCCTCCAAATGTCTGAAAGATGTGCAAAAAACTCTCCAAATAAAACGTATAGTCGAATCCAATAGACAAATCCAACAACTAACCCAAAGTGCATAAAACAATTATTATATTGAAAAAGAAAATCATTCTCCGGGGAACTTGTTGATATTTGCCGGTGAACCGGACAAAACCACTTCGTGGGCCGTCGGTTGCAGGGAATTCCGGTCGGTACCAGGGGTTGCCGGTAGCTCATGTTACAAATCTACGCTCTGAACTAATTACGTGCTGTTAAAAGAAAACGTTTTAGGAATATTTATGGCAATAAGCTAGCTTAATACATGAAAAAGTTATTGATTATTAAAGACTGCCCGGAACTGAAAAAAACGTGTACCTAATTTTAAAATAAAATCTTCATAAATGTGTCTCCTAAATAAACAGAAATACCATTAAAGAAAATTAATGTGTTTTTTTAAATTAATTTTTCTCATGTTTTTTTTTCTTCTTTTTACAATCTGCTTCGGAAGCTCAGCGGGTAACACTTTTTAGTTGACCAGCATTTGTGTTAGATATTCTAGCATGCATAACCAGCGTTGCCCTAAGGACCAATATTATTTTTTTTTAATTTCTATAATTGCCAGGTTATAAATAAAATAGAATAAAACCTGGTCTTTGCTGCTTTTGGATGTCCAACACAAATTCTAGACTTTTATATTTAGCACTTTTGAGAGCCTGGTTGTTTCGTATCTCCATATTTAAAAAATATATATTTTAATATTAATTGTAAATTGCATGTCTTATATAATTATTTATATACTTATAATTGATTTTTTATTAATTTTTATTAATTTTAACCAATTAACCTAGTCAATGATTTTTTACTTGTGAAATATTGCGCGTATTTTTTCATGGCTTTGCTTTGTAAAATGATTTCTGCCTGAATAGATAGTTACATCTATGTCTTTCCTCGTAAGAACATGTATTCAATGCAAGTTGTTTGTTTATTTGTCGGTTTTGTTTGCTGACTTATAATCGTTTCATGAAGAAACGGTCCCTCAAAATGTACCAAAACTTTGAGTTTGAAAAAATGAACAGTAAAATGAATACAATATTGGTCACTAGAATTTAGCTTAATTAATATTGTCTCTCTTCTCTCTCTCTCTCTCTCTCTCTCTCTCTCTATATATATATATATATATATATATATATATATATATATATATATACATTTATGTACGTATAAAATTAATAAAAATATAAATATTAACGAAAAATACGTTCTATAAAGTTAAGGGCGACTAATAATGCAATTTTCTGCATCTTAATCACTTATGGAGGAAAAAACAACAAATGCTGCAATCAACAATAAAAATAATTACATAAAAATACATGTAATATTTAGGTCATAAAAAAGATATTTCTAGACAGGGTGTCTTGGTCCAATAGTAAGACGCTGGACTATAGACATAAATATCATAAGGTTCGATCCTTGTCTAAGTTAGCTATGCTGATGACGGCTGTGAGCCAGAAACACGTGTTCATGGATTACTTTTATGTACGTATAAAATTAATGTATATATATATATATATATATATATATATATATATATATATATATATATATATGTGTGTTGCATATCCTCTCCTGCTTCGACCGCGGAGGGTACGCGTTTTGTACACTCGTCATTTTTAAAACATCATAAATCGTATAGTTTGCATACCTTTAAATTTCTCCCTCGCCGCGTAGAGGGTCGCCGTCTCGATGTCGTCTAGTGGTTGAACTCCTTCCTCCTTCTTTTGCCGTGAACCACGCCGCTGCAACAAAAGCTCCATGGTCGGGTCGGAAGACAAACAATCTTTTTAAATTTAACTCCAGTTTTTATTTCAAGCGTTAGTTATCAAATCAGCTGGGAGATATTCACTAACGTCGAGACAGAGAGCAAATTACTGCTTTCGTAATTACTTAACAATTATTTCCTTAACCATTCGTGGAGGGGGAAAAGAGATATTTCGCCTGTATTTTCTTAGGGAAATATTTCCCTTAATCTGTTGTAGACTACATGGTAACAATCACATCTGATAGGTCCGCCTCCAAAACCCAGACTGCTAAAACTCACTTCTCACGAAGAACGAGTGACGTCACGGATCCCTCTGTTTCCCACGCAAAGGCCCGTGACGTCACAGAGCCTCTCGCAGGTGCACATTGACCCTTGATCTGAGGTCTCGTCACGCGGTGACCCTGTCACGTCTGTGCTTTCCGACTGTGAGAACAGGCCCGATCCTGCACTCGACTGCACGGGTCCCCTTCCGCGCTAATTCACGCAAGTCAAACCAACGATTTCAAACAGATACGTCCATTCCCATAGGGCCATTATCCAACATTCCTCTCCTCCCTATACAAAAAAAAACAATCTTAAGATTTTGATTTTTACACACTCCTCCACAGGGTCTGGTCAGGACCAGGCGTTAGCACGGCTGGACATCTCAGTTCCACCCTCTTGCCCCGGCTTTTCCAAATCGGTCCTATAACATTTCCTGGGATGTAAGGAAATTCCCCTTACGATTGATATAGGCTCCATGGCCATCCCTGTCACAATCGATAATAGGACACGCTGGGTGTTCCCCTGTCGCAATGTTGCTTGACCACTTGACCCTACGGGCATCTGCACGCGATACCTAGTCACACAATTTACCACACCCATCCATTAAATTCTTCACTCTGTTTCCCACGCAAAGGCCCGTGACGTCACAGAGCCTCTTGAAGGTGCACATTGACCCGTGATCTAAGGTCTCGTCACGCAATGAACCTGTCACGTCTGTGCTTTCTGACTGTGAGAACAGGCCCTATTCTGCACTCGACTGCACAGATCCCCCCCCACCCACGCTAATTCGCGCAAGTCAAACCAACGATTTCCAACAGATACGTCCATTCTCATAGGGCCATTATCCAACATATCTATATATATAGTCATCCACATACAGACTGTTTCGCTGCTAGACCAGTTTGTGCCTCAAGCCGGGATTGAAACTCAATATAATTATTTCAACAATAAGACAACGCCGCAACTCATGAAAGCCACAAACCGGAAGTCCTAGACTCGAGTTTCGCCCTTCTTTGGGATCATCAGTAGAACATATCTGTACTCAGGATTTGAAACCCGATTCAAAAAAAAAATCTAATGTATATATATATATATATATATATATATATATATATATATATATATATATATATCACTAAGAAAACCATAACACTGTGTGTGTTAAAATAAATAACATTTTATTTTATTTTGCCTTGTCAAAGCAAATTGTTTTTTTGATTTTTTTCATTTATTTTAATCTAAGCTTTCGAAAATTCGGACGATGAAAAAGAAAAAAAAAACAATTTGCTTTGAGAAGCAAAATTCTAATTTCCGAAAGCTATGATTAAAATAAATGTTAATTATTTTAACACACACACTGTTATGGTTTTCTAAAAAAAATAATACTTTTACGAAACAATGGTTTATAATATGTCTACCCCTTTCTACTGATTCGAACTAATATAGCCGCGCTAATAGACATACCGGATTGTTCTTTCTGACTAAGAAGTCCACATAACATTGGACGATGAAAATGAAAAAGAAAAAAATGATAAAACAATTTGATTTTTGAAGATACTGGCTTACGTTATCAAAACAAAATCGGTTATCTTCGATATCACCGTGTCATCTTATTCGTATGTGACATTATTGTCTTATATGATTGTATTTAATTCTGTGTTTGACTTAAATGTGTTTAATTATTGATATATACTGTCTTATTGCCTGTCTATTTATTTCCCACTGAAATCCCACGCTGGCTGACTAATTATTTAATTAATCTAGTTGTTTCTAACGTATCAATACTAATAGACGAGACAGGCAAATGATTTCCTTCACTATTTCAAAACATATATCCCAAACAATCCCTAAGTACTCGGTCAACGATATGCGAACAATAAAATTTTTAAAAGTCGTCATAACTATGGTAAGGAAAACAAATGTCTTCAAACTGCTCGAAAAAAGATACCCACCCTCCCGTCAAATTCGTTCCTCAAAAATGTGACTCTCCTCATTCTGCAGTCATTCGAGGCCAGGCGGCCGACCCGATACTTCCCAATGTTAATCCGATGGAAAGATAAGCACTTTTTTTATTCTTCATTTTTTGTTCACATACTCTTTGGCTACTCACATACTATTATCTTCAAATTCTAATGTGTCTTATATGAATGTATTTAATTCTGTGTTTGACTTAAATGTGTTTATTTATTGATATATACTGTCTTATTGCCTGTCTATTGATTTCTCACTGAAGAAATTCTTAAAATCCCTAGCTGGTCCAAAGTTTTGGCTCTCTTTCTTATTTCTCTTATTTGTACTCACTTGCAAGAGGGAACCCTATCTTCAACTTTCTGTTCCCTCTGTAGTATACAATGAACTTATTCTATCCACACACACACACACACACATACATATATATATATATATATATATATATATATATATATATATATATATATATATATATATATATATATATATGGAAGTCTTTTTTTAAAACCTAGGAAATACCCGAATAGTACACGGGCGCAGGCTATTTTACCCCTCTCGGTGTGTTGGACTCGTAAGACCTTGTAAGGCCATCCATCTAACAGAAAGAAATAAAACCTTGCTACCTACTACTTACGCCGTGGCAGTAAACCGTTGACGAGGGAAGCCTTCTTAGTCCTGATCGACAACCTTCCTAGAGTTGGAATCGCGAACAAAATATCTGGTTTGCAAACCTACAATTGCTTAAGGAGTAGATTGGTTCTTCCTATCGCCGGCCCTTGCACTCCTTCTTTGTCTATTAACCAAACGCAGAGGTACCAGCGCTGGGACGCCTCTAAACACTCAGTGCCTAGCCTTGTTTTCTTACTAGGACAATGAATGCCGTTTCCTTTTCTCTCTATTTGGGCAACTTGGGGAAAGTTTGTTCGCCACTAAGTCTTACATGACCAGTCTGGTTCGCTCTTGTTCCGACAGGTTGATGGTAAATGTTAGACAGCTTGTCTTGCTGCTGTTTCCGACTGACAGGACAGGAGCCCAAACTCTTGGGTAGCGTTAAGAACGGCTGCTCCATCATCAGTTGCATAATACCGTGTGGGTAGTTGTATGTGCCATGTCGCGCATGGTAAGGGATTCTGCAATTATCTCCGGTGGACTTTCCCGAGGCCACAACCCCCATGGACCAAGTCGCAACTAATGGACTGGTTGTGTGAGCTTATTGGCACCAAACAAGAACCCACCTTGGCCAACCCATTCTATAATCAAAACAAAGATGTCATTACAAAAAAATAAAATAAAACCTAAACCAGGCACCCAACAAAAAACACTTACGCCTCCGCCCTTGAGGCTCGCATTCACAAATATCCGGGGACTTAAAACCAACATCAACGACGTAAAAACCTTTCTCCTGACAAACTCCCCGGATATCCTAGCTTTAAGTGAAACTAACCTTCAATCCTCAATCTCCTCTCGCCACTTTGACATGACTGACTACCTCCCACTCTACCGTAAAGACTCTGACAAACATATGCACGGGCTAGGAATTTATGTTCGGAACACCCTCCCCTGACTAGAGAACATTAGTTAGACTCAGATGATTAAGACTACATGGGCTTTAGATTGACTTTACATCACAGCGTCAGTTACTTATATTTCTTATACCGTTCCCTTTCGACCCAGGACTGTACTCTGCTAAACCCTGTCTCTGAAAGCATAGATAGAGCACTCTCAATTGACTCGAATGCCCAGATACATGTATATGCTAATGATTCATATCACCCTACAAAGTCGTCCAAAAGCTGATGAACCGTTGCTCAAAAAAACGAGATACTACGAGCAGACTGATTTTGAGTCAATCGGAGATCACATCAGCGACGCCTCATGGAAGGAAACCTTCTCACTCCCTGCATACCAGTGTGCAAATGAATTAACTGAATAGGTCAAAACACCCATTGAAGCCTATGTCCCGATGAAAATTCCTTAGCAAGCCTCACTCTCCCCAATGACTCACCTCGGAATGTGCAGCTGCCATGAGAGGCAACAAGCATTCCGCAAATGCGGCCGCCATAAGTCAGCTACTAATAGACATAGATTTATAAAGTCAAGAAATAATTGTAATGCCGTGATAGGCGAGGCAAAAAGAAGGTATACTGAGTTAACAAAAAAAAACGCATTCAGTCACAGAAACTAGGTACTCGTGATTTCTGGAAAATCTACAATAGTGTAGTGAACAATATTCAATCAACGATTCGCCCACTATCAACCCACAATGATATCGTTTGCACGGCCACTGATAAGGCTGAACTACTTGCCGAGCGTTTCGTTTCTAACTCCACTTTGGACTCAGAAAACCACCCCTCCCCAATTTCCCATTGCGGACCGAAGTCACACTTGATAACCTTGTCATCACCCCATCTCAGGTCAAAGACATCATAAAAACCCTTGACACCTCCAAAGCTTGTGGGCCTGATCTTATACCTGTAATAGTAATAAAGAAATGCTCTGCTGAACTGGCCCCTGTCCTCTCCAAACTCTACAATAAATCCCTAGCTGAATCTTGTTTCACCGATAGCTGGAAAATTGCCTCTGTGGTACCAGTCTACAAGAATTATGGGAATAGAACCGATCCTCAGAACTACCGCCCAATCAGTCTACTGCCGATCTTTGCTAAAACCTTTGAATCCTTAATCAATCTAGCGATAGTACGGCACTTAGTTAATGCTAAACTTCTTTTCTGACCGCCAGTATAAATTTAGACAAGCACGATCTACTGCAGGCATTTTAACGGTCATCTCTGAACGCATGTATCATACACTCAACAAGGCAGAAGAAACTAGGGCAGTAGCGCTTGATATATCCAAGGCCTTTGACAAGGTATGGCATAAAGGGCTTCTCCTGAAAATACGCTCATACGGTATTACTGGGCAATTACTTAATATAATTAGATCCTTCCTAACCAAAAGAAAAATCCAGTTTGTCCTCGATGGCCGTCATGTAAGCAACATGACATAAATGCTGGTGTACCCCAGGAACAATAAAGGTCCAAGGATACTCTATATAAATGATCTCGCTGATGACATAGAGTCTGAGATTGGTTTATTTGCTGACGACACCACGCTTTACTCTCGTCATGTGGGCAAAACGGACGGCTGAATCCTTAAAAAATGACATCCAGGCTGTAGCGGATTGGGGTCATGAATGGTTGGTAACTTTTAATGCCGCAAAGACAAAACTCCTTTCCTTCAATAACTACAAGAAACCTTTCCAACCACCGATTGTCATGGCAAATAACGACCTACCTGAGAGTTCAACATTCAAACTCCTCGGCCTAACCTTCACAGGTAACATGAATTGGAACAAATACATTGAAGACATTGCCAAGGCTGCCGCAAAGAAGGTGGGCTCCCTCTACCGTGCTAGTGGACTCCTCACACCTGACATTATCCTGTATCTCTAAAAAGCCACCATCCGCCCATGCATGGAGTATTGTTGTCACATCTGGTCTGGTGCATCATCTACTAGTCTCTTCCTCCTTGACAAGGTATAAAAAAGAGTCGCCAACCTAATAGGTCCCTCACTGTCAACCAAGCTCCAGGCCCTGTCCCATCGCCGCAATGTAGCATACTTGAGCTTGTTTTACAAATACTTCAATGGATTATGCTCCGATGAATTGGTTACTCTGGTGCCCCCTCGGCGTAAATTCACTAGACCAACTCGACAATCAACTAAATCCCATCCATTCACTGTGGAGGTCCCCAGATGCCGAAGAGATTTCTACTCAAATAGCTTTTTTCCTCGTGCTGCTGGTCTCTGGAACTCCCTACCTGCCCCCTGTTTCCCCGACGGTACTGGCATGCAGAAATTTAAAGCCAATGTAAACAGATATCTCGCTGCGCAACTCCCAATTTAGGTTGACCCCCCCCAAAAAAATCATTTTTTTTTTCTAAGTAGCCCTACAGTGGCTTCCTGCCTTGTTTGGGGTGAACTATGTTTTAAAAAATTTGTTTAAATATTATACAACTCTGACCGTCCTTGCTTCATTTATTAAATTAGTCTTATTATATATCAAGCATTACAACTTCCCTAGGTAAATACAGACCGCTCCCCTGAGCTTCTGTTCTTCACTTTACGCCTATTTGTTTGGCTGACTACAAACATATTCCAGGAATATTCGAATATAACTGCCGAACAGTAAACAAATATGGTGTCTCCTACTTCTCAATTAAGTAAAACGCGTTTGATTACAAAAAATATTTTCTTAAACTACAATAATTCTCTTTTAAGAAAAACAAAATTACTTTTCACAAATACTTTATTTCATCAACTCCTAACCATGATCAAACATTGAAATACAGAACGAACACTTTCTCACTTTCTCTTCTTATAATTTGTTAGGAATTTATTCGCGCAATGAAGGAATAATATCAAAAATTCACCAAGCGTTTCTTAAAATTCGGCATAGAATTTAGGTTAATGGATTTTTCCAGGAACTGTATAAGGTATTTATTTTTGGTACTTTTCCGACTGTTAAAAACAACCTATTTACTAATTCCCACAGTCGAAAAGGATTTCTTTTAACCGAAAGATTTCACTTAAAAACAATAACAATCACTTCTGAAAAAAATAACTGTTACACCGGTCGTTCTAACAAAAGAGAAGCTACACCGGTTCTCACTATAAATAGTGCGAGTAGACAATCACCAGTGAGAAAAAGGACAGTATTGTAACTGTCTAGCCGAGTGCCAGTCAGTTTCCTTACCTTTGTACCTTTTATGTTAATACACTTGTTATCTTAACCCAGGGGCGGGCAACCTCCGGCCCGCGGGCCACACCCGGCCCGCGAAGGCTTAGCGTCCGGCCTGCCACCCTGTTATGCGTTATTATTGCAATCTGGCCCGCGGACCTCCCAGTAAAACTCATATCATTTTGTGACATAGACGTAAAAGTAGGTTTCAATTAAGATTTACAGTGGGATAAAAATGTATAAATATCAGCGAGCGATGATGCATGTATATTTCATTTATCTTTAACTATTAATTTAAAATCCTTGGCGTGATATAAAAATAGAAAAGAGAAAGAGAGAGACAAAAGGAAACGAGAGACATATAGAACTTATGTGAGGTGTGTCAAAACGAATACTGGATCAACTTGCTACTTCCCCCGTCTTTATTTTTTATGATTCCAACATCACTCTTCGTCGGCGCCTTTTATAACATCACATGCAGAAGTCTCTTGAGAAAAATATCAGATTTGTAGAGTGTTCAATGCAATTTTTGTAAAATTTATTCATGTAAACAAAATATAGTAATTCTGAGATTTCGTTTTTCATTCCGGCCCGCGATCTCCTTCCAAAAGTCTCATCTGGCCCTCACTCTGAAAAGGTTGCCAGCCCCTGTCTTAACCCAACCTCGACTTAACTTCTTCTTTTTACTGTTGGACTACTTAACAACAATAACTATGAAACGAATACACTGTCACTAACTTACGAGGTTTTGCCGACAATAATAGCGAACCGTAAACATAAAAATGTACTTCAGCGATTAAAACTATTAATTTAAAAGTATCCAAAAAATATACATACATACATACATACATACATACATACATACATACATACATACATACATACATACAAAAGACGAAACGTTGATGAATACATTAAAAAACATATTTTGGTTTTTCCTTTTTCATTTATATTTTATATTTTATATTAATATTTTGTTTTTTACATTATTATTATTTATTTGTTATTTATTTATTTTTATTTTTTTAATTTTTATTTTTTGATTTTGATTCTGAACTGTCCCAAGCACGTGACTTTCAAATTTTAAATTTTAAATTTCTTTTCTTTTTCTCCATATCATTATTTCCAAATATAATCCAAGGTTAAGATCAGATTCTGACTCTGCCTGATGAGATCTCAGTTTATAATAGCTGTTGATCGATAACATCGACATGCCAGTATCGCAAGTTTTGTACATGTCTTTATAATCATATATAAAATCTCTATTATTAAATGTGTATGTATGTATATATATATATATATATATATATATATATATATATATATATATATATATATATATATGTGGGGGGGGTATGGGTGTGTGTGTGTAAGTATATGTATATATATTTGCATGTATATGTATATGTAAATACATATTTGTGTATGTATATGTATATATATATATGTATATATATGTATATGTATATATACATATGTATATGTATATGTGTATATATATATGTGTGTGTGTGGGGGGGTGCGTGTATGGGGGGGTGTAATCACAGAAAATATATGCTACAATTATCATCAGTTTTGGTATTATGTTTGCAATTAACTTACCCTTCTTTAAAATTTCTATCTATCACTCTTATCCTCGCTCACGATATGTTGTTTGACAACCCCAACCACCCCCACTCACGCTCTTATATGCTCTCGCTCTCTAACGGTCGATGATATAAAGAAAAAAAAATTAAATGTTTCAAAGGAAATACCACCAGTATTAGTAATGTTATTGAACTTATACAGAGAGTAAGATGAGCAGCGGAATATGCTTTTGTAGCCATCCTGTATTTTCACACAAAATCTGCTAAAAATAGAATTTCTCATTAAAAAGCAACAATCGTAAGAAACATTATGTAATTAACGGAAATGAAATATGTCATAGTAGTTTGACTTTTTTTATTGAAACAGATTAAAATTATTTTATCATTTAATTAGAATCCAATCATTAAAAGTGTTTAAATGTGAGTAAAAAACATTTGAAAAGACAGCTTTTTTGTTGTTAAATACATTTTCATTGTTTTTCAGTAGCTTATTTATTTAAAATTGTATAAAAATAATAAAAGAAGTATATTTCTTTAATAATTTCGTTTTCATGGTTAATTTATTTTCTTTATTTTAGAAAATTATTATTATGCTTCCCAGCGAATTCGTCATAAAAGCGTTCGGCTATCGTTTAGTTTTGTCGAGAAACAAAATAAAATGAATGTGGGCAAAGGGAGGGAACTCTAAATATTCATTTTTATTTTGTTCAAAAAATATACAACGACATTGATATTTAAAAATATCTTACGTCTTTTTTTCTTCATGAATGTTAGAAATTTTTCATTACTTTCAAAGAATAATTATTAATAACAAATAATAATATTTAACATTAAAAGGTTCTTATTTTCGTGAGAAGCGGAAACTGATCTGATGCAAGGGAGATAACTTAGAAGTATTTAAGTTATTGACTGCATCGCATTGGTCAGTCATGGTCAGTCATGCTTTTGACATTTAAGTTTGAAAAAAGCAATTTAGATACGTCCACACATCTATATAAGAGGCTTTTTCGATCGGTCTGTTATGTTGACGGTTAAAATAGAACTTCCATCGATAAACGCGTAGATTGAATGGTCGCATCTTAAAAAATGTACTTCTTCATTAAAGATTTGAAACGCTTATAAAAAGATGAAGAGTAAATCTTCTGTATCATTTCAATTATTCGAACTAATATTCTCATCTAGGATGTTATTCTTACAACGTTTCGGCTGTTGTAACCTCTGACCTAATTCAGATACATCTTGTCGAACTCGGGAATCTATACGGAATTCTGAACCAACCCTTTTATTTAATCCACGTGTAGATTGTTCTCGTTCCATCAGCTATGACCGGGTACAAGTCTTAAGTAATTTTTATGTTATTCTTAGTATCGCCTGTGGTGAAGATCGAACCTGAAACCTACAGAACTGTCACTTAAAACTGATTGTTACGTTGCGCAATGTGTCCATAGAGATTCCAGATTTCAGCCACATGCACCTGGAGAAGGCCGGAGGTTACATCGGTTGAAATGTGAGAATACCATTCAAGCTGAGACTAATACAAATAATATAAATTATCAATCCTCATTCTTATACATAATCGTTGTCTGGTGTGTAAGTCGCAGCCGTTTACCTTTTTTACCCTAAAATAAAACTAGATGACGTGTGTGTGTGTGTGTGTGTGTGTGTGTGTGTGTGTGTGTGTGTGTGTGTGTGTGTGTGTGTGTGTGTGTGTGTGTGTGTGTTGGACTATTTCTGTCTAAAAAGATAATGGATATCCTCTAAAAGGAGTGAAGCAAGAGTTACACAATCTCCACATTTCTCGTGATCTGGTAACAATAAGAGAAATTCAATGACTAGTGTTATTTCGGAGTTTTCCTTCTAGGCCAGTTGTCCTACCAAGGCTTGGGGGTCTAGTCTGCTTTACTATTTCATCCTACTATTATGGTTATATCATGTTTAAATACCGGTTATCATCAGATCACTAAAGTTAAGCAATGTGGTGCTTGGTTAGTACTTAGATGGGTGACCATTTCTGCTTACTGCTGTAAAGCTTGCCTTCAAATGGTCTTTATATCCTCATTAATATCGTGATACACCACATTTATTGTTTAAATAAAATGTGTTTATTTAGTCCAGTTCTAATTCTAACCTAAGGTTTCCCAACCCTCAAGTGGGATCTACAACCGATTTGTTTTGTGGTCGTGAAGCCATAAAAATAATCATCCATTCTCACCTGAGGAGGTATGAATTCTAAAGCAGGTTTAAAATTGAAATATACAACTGAGTTATCTCCCCTTCAATTGGGCTAAAAATAGAACGGAAGGACAAGTTTCTGTTTTAGCTGCATTCAGCTCAGCAATTCACTGATTATACTCATTGAAAGATAAAGATGAGTTTGAAAGTTTTCGTTTATTTAGTTTTAATAATTCATTTTGTTTTGAGGGTTGATAATTTGGATTATTTGGACTACTATTCTCATCTTGGTTTTTATTTACTCTGAAAGTTAAAAGTTATAAAATTAAAAAATAAGAATAAATAAGATAATATAAAGTTCAGGGGTTGGAGCAGGAGTAACTCAGTTCCTCATTCATTCAAAGGTGTCTGCTAACATATATATATATATATATATATATATATATATATATATATATATATATATATATATATATATATATATATATATTCACAAAACACAACAAACAAAAAGTTAATATTTACTTCTTAAAAAAAATAAATACCATATTTCAATGCGACAAAATTCATTGACAAACAATACTGAAACTGGAAGGTTGAAGAAGCCTCTAATATTTTGAATCACAACGTAAAAAAGAACAAATAAATGTTTAGTTTTTGTTTTGTTTTCCTTCAGTCGCCAGACGACGTCATAATCTACGACTATTGTGTTTATAGCTACAGTTACCTCCCTTTACCTTCTGCCATTCGGAATGCGCACACTCGCATCTTTTTGGTTAACAGATCATTTAAATTCAATATTTTGTATGATTATGGATAATAAAACGATTACATCAATAAACTGAGTGAATCATTTCTTTTTAATGCTTTCAATCTGTAACTTGTTGGTAAGTATCACATTCGGATAGAAAAGAAGGAGGTGAAAAGGTTCAAAGTGAATCCTGTCGAATGGAGGTGTTGTTTGAGATGAGTGTCGAGACAGGAGATAGCCATTTTTGCTGAGTCAGCTGTGTCTGTACGTATCTGACTTGAATAAGAAAAAGGTCACCAGAGTTCGAAGGAAAAAAAAAACAACGTCTTCTCTACAATAATATAAATCAATCTTAGTCGGGATATATGGATACAAGAACGTAAACATATAAGGCAAGTTGCTTGGCTGATCCACATTATAGTTGAAATGTAGTATAGTCACAATTGATTGTGAGTTTATTCCCACCTCTCATCACCATGATGATGAGAGGAAATGGCAGTCTGTCTACGTTGATGTCTCGACTTAAACTCTCTTGTATTGCATGCTAATCAAGTTTTGGGCGATAATTAGTAGTGCACATGTGCAGTGATGCGGTAATCGCCTGTATATGAATGCACAAGTTTGGAGGTGCTTGTTTTCACCAACTAAATATCAACTTATTATCATGGAAGGCATTGCGTGTACATATGATAGAAAATAGATGTTTCGTCATATAACTGCTACATCACTCCCTGCTTAGGCTTTTAGCCAGTAAAACCAGCTAGAGATTCTTTATTGGTTGCAGCAGCAGTTGAGAGTAAATTTAAATGCAAAGTAAAATAATTGTTCATTTCGATCTGAAATGATTGTTATTGGTTGAAAAGAGCAAAATGGTTTTGTAGGTTCGGCTTGCTAGGGTCCAGTGGCTAGTATGTATATGTGCACTGGTAAGATAAAAATAGAAGGGTCCAGGCGGTGAATTCACGTCTCATATTCAGCCCGAAGATTCTAACTGAAATAAGTCTCACTGTGACTGAGACATGGAAGAATAGACAGTTTTGCGATGAGCTTTAGAAAAGCAAGGGCAAGATGGATTCAAAGTAGTCTCGCAGAAGCTGTTCGTCCGCTGTAGGGTTGGGGTGGAAATGTACTGTGATTTTCAGGTAACAAATTCTGGAGCTGAGTGATTCAAAATATCCACTGATGGCTAATCCAAAGTAATTCGATGAAGGTTATTGTTCACAACTGTAAACGCTAAGAAATAAGGCGGAGATGTACCAAGTTATTGATAGCTTAGAATGTGAATTTACCGGTTTGTGTCTACGCCTAGGAAAGGGTAGGGATATTAGCAACAATGAATATTGGGTATGGGAGAATGGTTCAAAGACTGAGGTTGAAGTCAGTAGTGTATGCGATTATGCACTGTTGCACGCATGGAGGAGTAGAGGTCAGTGTCTACTGTCGCACATGAAGAGAAACGCATGTTAATATGCATTGTTGTGAGTGAGAAGTGGATGTCTGAATACACTGTTACAGGTGATAAGAAGTATATGCGTATATGCACTTTTACGCATGAGAAAAAGTGCATGTGGATATGCACTGTCGCATATGAGAAGTACATGTATGTATACACTGTTGTGCAGATAAGGCTGCACTGCTGCGAGTGACTCCATAATCTCTACGCTGCTTCATAGTTTTCTACTGCATAAGAGGAGTTCGTACTTAACTAAGCTGTGAAAGGAATGGTAATGCCACAGTACGGGAAATCGGCATCGTAAAAGTGTTCCCAGTATGATTCACGATGAGTCGCGCAAAAAGGGAAGGATTATGAAAATTATTACCAGAAACAAAATATTCTAAAATAAAAAATGTCTAAACTTTCATAAAAGCACATTATGAAATTAGTATGGAAGACAAGAAATTTTATAATAGAAAAATAAACTTTCATAAAATATTTTTGATAAGCGATGCATGTAAAAATTTAAAGTGACGAAAAAAAACATTAACATGAGTTACAAAGTCATTTACTTGTCATATTGTGTGTGGTGTGTGGTGTGTGTGTGTGTGTGTTTGTGTGGGGGACTATGGAGAAACAAGAATTATTGCCAAGTGGTAGCCTCAAGTTACAAGAAATTCACTTTAATGCGTTTTATCTTATGGGCACAAAAAATCAAAAATCGCCATACTGGTCTGAATGCCAAGCGTATCACGGGTGAGAGCTGGGATCGACTGATTGCCCATATTGACGAGGAATAATGTCATTCTAATGAGCAATCAACAAAAATGTCCTTTGAAAAAAATAAGGAGTTAATTTAATGAAGTTCGTCATGAGTTTTATTTACGATTTAAATATTAAATCTGGACAGTATAGAGAAATGTGTGCAGAACAGGAGACTTCGATGGTATGGCCACGTTGAACGAATGGATGAGAGTTCTTGGGTTAGTAGATGTAGAACAGTTAAGGTAGCAAGTCCAGTTCACAGGTGAAGGAAAACATGGAAGGACGTGATAAAAAGGACCTGAGAGAAAGATGGATAAATAAAGACCAAACGCAACTTTTCTCAAGTCAAATGTCATGAGTGATTTTATGAGTGATTTTATGAGTGATTTTATGAGTGATCCAATGGTGATATTAATTTTCTTTTTTCAATAATTTCATGGAGTCTGCTTTCATTTAGTTTAGTTTATTTATAACTTGAAAATCAAAAATCCTAAAAATTTAAAAATAATAATCAAAACTATATGAAGCAGAAATGTTGCGGATAGAAAATTGTCAAATGAAAGAATTAAAAAGTCTATCCATACAAAATTAATTAATTTTATTTGACAACTTGTTAAGACAATGAAAGATAAAGACTGTGAAAATTGAGAGTTCAAAGTAATCAAAGCACGTTCTTCTGAAAATTTGTAAAGAGAAATTGGGTACACATGTTTGTTTCAACAGTCGATTTGTGCATTAAGACGTGATTGAACAGACATGTTCATTTTGGCTGGTGCCGTGTGTGTTGACTTGTGTTAATAGGCACGTGTGTATATTAGTATGACTTTGTTTTGTGGCATAGGCAGAGGAGAGGGAACGATCTTTCTTGGCTGGTGCCAGTAAATACTTTTAGCTGTTGTCCGCAATTTCCAAAGAGGCTGAAGTAGTCCTTCTTGGGACGGATGAAATTAATGTACTCTGCAATCTGGTTGGTTATCGTGTGACCCAACCACCCCACAGGGGCTGCTCTCCGCATGAAGAAATAAATATTAATTTTTATGACTGCTACAAAACTACTGATTGGTAATTTTGTCCAATGAAGTGTTGGTACATAAATAGCATATTTATTGTGCTGCTACTCTCAACAAGATTACACCGGTTCCTCCTTCATTAAAAGGGTGCCTACTAATATGTATGTATGTGAAGTTTACCTTTCGGTGCCCAAAATGAAAATGCTTAAACTCGTCTCTGTACAATCGACTCGATGCACGCATTCGATTGAATTAATAAAAACAAATAAAAAGATTTTAAGCCAATCAGATGCATTTCTCTGGATTTATCGGATTTGCCATTTTTGATCCACTCGGAATGCATATAAAGCCAGATTTTTCCTTCAACAAGATGTTGAGCCTAAATCCATGACAGAGCTAACATCGACATTTCTCCAGCCCCTCGCCCTTCTGTCAGGCTTTGGGAAAGCTGAGAATGCCTTTTCTAAACTCACGTGCACATTGCCACTTTGACACCAACGCACACACATACATAATGCATTAAGTCTTTCACTGTCTTACGCATACACATATGCACACTAAAGGCGACACACACACACTGCTTGAATCTCCTTTCAATGTCGTCTGCTGATTGAAAACAAATGTATAAACTTAACCACTTTAATACTTTATACATTTCTCACTGAACTTTCTAATATCAAAACAAATGATTATTGACTCTATTTAATAACTTTCAATGAAATGTAATTTATGTAATTGAGTGATGAAGTTTTGATTACGATTTTTCAGACCCATTGATAATTCACAGCCCTTAAAGTATCGACTTAGACTTCCTCAATATCTCAACTAATATCCCCCCTTGTTCTGCAAGCACACTCAAATACTGAACAATTATTATATGTTTTCCTATATTTGTAGACCTACATTTTAAACATATATAAAATATTTATTTTGTGAACTTATGCTTTTCTACTCTTTATTTTGTTTGTTTATCATATAACATCTCTCTCGCTCTCTCACACATTTGAATATTACTTCAAACGGTTTTCTTTAAAAATGTTTCTCTAAAACGGGTTCTTCTCAAAATCTCCCCCCCCCCCAAAAAAAAAAAAACTGGAACATTAAAAAGGGTCCTCCAAATGTATAAGAATATTTTTTGCAAAACAAAACAGCAAAAATTTATATTTACTTCTTAAAAAAAGAAATACCATGTTTCAATTTGATAGATTTATCAACCAACAATACAGAAAATCGAAGGTGTAGTTTTTGTTTGCCAATCGATGTGAAGAAGCATCTAATATTTGGAATTAAAATATAGAAAAGAGCAAATACATGTTTAGCTTTGTTTTTGTCTTTTGTTTTTCTTCAGCAAGACGACGTCATAATCTAACACTATTGTGTTTATAGCTACGGTTGCCTCCCTTTACCTCTTGCCGTTAGGAATGCGCACACTCGCATCTTTTTTAGTACTTGTTAGATCAGTTAAATTCAATATTTTGTATGATTACGGCTACTAAAACGATTATATCAATAAACTGAGTTAATCATTTCTTTCTAATGCTTTCAATCTGTAACTCAGTTGGTAAGTACCCCATGTGGATAGAAAAGGTTCAAAGTGAACGTTTTTATGTATATTTTATGTTAATAACTTTCGTTGCTAAATGTTTCGTTATTTTTAATTTATTTTTTCAGTATTTTGTTGAATATTTGTGTTGAAACCCCAGTTATTCAGTACCACATTCAGTTAAAGTCAAAGTAAAGCATTCTTTTTAGTTTTATCAGAATTACAGGGTGACCCGCTAAAATGCCACCGATAGAATTGTTAATAAAATTCAAAAATCATTTCTGAAATACAACCATATTTGGTACAAATAAACTTCAGTCTATGCCTGACTTGTCCACCAAGTTTCAGTCATGAATATCAAACAGTCTTTGTTTTATTGTTGTTCAATTATAT
Organism: Sepiola atlantica; assembly: GCA_963556195.1. Classification (NCBI taxonomy): domain Eukaryota; kingdom Metazoa; phylum Mollusca; class Cephalopoda; order Sepiida; family Sepiolidae; genus Sepiola; species Sepiola atlantica. The sequence continues at coordinate 22,911,386 of OY744545.1, read as the reverse complement.
GCAACAAATGTGCACGTCTGCATCACAAGGACCTGCAGATGCAACGTGCAAAATTGCAAAGTTATCAGCAACTCTGAGACACGTCTCTTTTGGCACTGCCCAGAATTTTGGCTGTGATGGCACTCTTCAATTCAAGAATAGTCTGGAGATATTTTCGATAGACATCATCTTTAAGATAACCCTGTGGGGACGTGGTCTCCTTTATCTAGCAGTGCAGACCTTAGCTTAGTAAGATAGTCTGTCTTAGTGAATATGTTAAGATCCACACTTACATTTCGATTGTCGAAGAAATGTTTAAAAGAGTAAAAACAGATAAAGCATGGGAAAAACGTATGAAAGTTGAATGAAAAATAAGACATGCATATTGTTGAAGGAAGAATAAAACGTAGTTTAAAAGTAACATAAAATATTTATATATTTACAAATTACAGAGCATTAATGTTCATTTCAAGTGTCCAGTTAGAGAAGCAATAAATGTTTATACCTGTGATTTATGAATGTGTATGTATGTGTGTAGCCATGTGTGAGGTTTGGCCTTGGTACGTCGAAGTGTGTAAATGTGAGTGTCGCTCTTTGTTCGTGGTTGTACGAATGTGTGTGCGTGAGAGTTGATAATTGGTTAGGCATTTGTATGTGTGTGTGTCTTTGTCAGCAGTGTGTGGTTGTGTGCGTTGAAGAATGAAAGGAGTGTAAACCTTTGTGTGTGTGGGTGTGTGTGTGTTTAGTAGTCAGCCGACCCGCTGACACCCCTTGCCTAGCCAAACTTGTCTTCTCTGTTAAGTGTCCGAAGAGGAAAAAGGAAAGAAAAAAGAGTGTTTGGTGTTACGTGATGCTCTTTATATGGTTGACCAGTGGTTTGGCCAACGTAGTTGGGAGCACTCCCCGTGATCAACAGTTTTGGCTTTTTTGCGCCCTTTTGATAGACTGTCTCTGGGAGCTGGTTTTTACGGCCCCAGTTTGAACTTTTGTTGTTGAAGTGAATTTGGTATTGCTTTCTGTTTTTGTGTTTACACCGTTTGTTGATAAAATAGAGGATGTCAATCTGATAAACCCCCCCTCAAATTGAAAAATATTGAAAATATTTATCAATATGTAACGTTGTATATAAGAAATATTTTTTGTGTGTATGTCTGTTTTGCTGTTGAAAATTAGAAAAAGTCGTGTGCACGATACTTGTTTCTGTAGCTTTTCCATCTGGCGACGTTTTTGTATAGGTGATTCAAATCTTTTTGTGCTGAATGATTGAGCGCAAGTGAGTCTGCCGTTCAATATTTGAAACGCATGTGGATCTGTGATTAGTTTGGGAGCAATTAAATCTGCCCCAAGGGTGATATACATTATGGCTTCGTTTTGTTGGTTAGATGATTATCAGATGCTGGTGCATGGAGTTTGTGATAGATTTATGAGTTTGCCAGAGATATGAAGCTACAAGTGAGTCTATACGTTTGAGTGAATTCCGTTAACCGGTAGATAATTAATTTGTATTCCAGTGTAAAACTTTGACGTATATTTATATTTGGTTTGAGTTGAGGTCCAGAGTTAGGATTTTTGTCCGTGAAGCTGTTTTTCTTTTGAGAGTTGAAACAGTGTATCTAGCTTCACAAAAACAAATAATCTTTTTTCAGCTGGATGAAAAGATTCAATTTGTGTGCGGTGAATAAAAATGTTCTCATACTGTTATTGTCCTAGTTGTTATCAGCGGGGGTCGGCGTTTCAATAGTTTTTTTGTTGTTGAAGTGTATTAACGCGTAAAGTTACGTATCCAATATACAAAAAATATTGAATTTCAAATAGGCGATAATACTTTGCTTGTAAATTGTTTTGAAGTGAAAAGTTTCTGGTTTTCGTTTGGTTATTGAAAGAATAAAAGTTTGTAGATTATTTTTTGTTGCATTTTTTGTTTGTTGTTGAAATGGAGAATAGAAATTCGTATTTTCTTTTTTGTTGTTTGAATTTTCATTTCCATGTGGTACAGAAAAAGAGGGTGGTGTATTGTTTCGCGCACGTTGTTACACACAAAATAAAGAAATGGCGTATTGTAGAATATTTTGCTTGTTTTTTGTTTTGTTTGTGTTCAAATGTATTTATCCGATAACCCCATAGATAGAAATCGGAGGAAGGGGGCGTGTAAGGTGAGTTTAAAGCCATTCAGAATCCTAACACCTCCTACTGATGAGACGATCGCTAAAGTATCTCTGTGGTCATTTTAACAAGTCATGTAAGAATTCTATTTTAAATCACACCATATCGATGTGAACATCCATTCACAAATTGAAAATTTAAATGCCTATCTGTTTTGAGAAAAGTTTATTTATAAATACTTTTCTTTCTTTCATTAATAGAAAATCGAAATTGGTAAGTCAATATTAATTAAAAATTAAAATATTAATTAAAAATCGAAATTGGTAAGTCAATATTAATTAAAAATATTAATTAAAAATTAAAATTTAATTAAAAATCGAAATTGGTAAGTCAATATTAATTAAAAATATTAATTAAAAATTAAAATATTAATTAAAAATTAAAATATTAATTTAAAATATTAATTAAAAATCCAAATTGGTAAGTCAATAATTGTAATCTTAAGAAGGACCTTAGTGGATTTCTTTATAATTAAATTTATGATCTTTTTTTACATTTCTACTTTGTTATTACTCATGTTTTCAAAGTTAAATCGGATTCGTGGGGTGATTGGTTAGGCCAATCCGGGTCCTGAAGGCTCAGACACATGTGGCTGGATTCTGTTATGGCAGTGAATGCCACCTGTGTCTTGCGTACAACATGCTTTCATTGCATGTTGATAGTGCGCCTTGCTTCAGCTGCACAGGATCCTGTGATAATCTTGCTGCACCAAGCTGGACAGTTCAAGGCAAGTCTTTGTGTTGACACCCAGCTATTAACAGGATGCTTTAAAGGACGTTTCTTTTGCCATTAGATTGACTGCTTGCTTTGGTACTGTGCTCCATACAGTAGTTGCAGTTAGGCAATCGGTTATCTGGCATTCTGGTTCGACCTTGAGCTTTTAGCAGAAGTGTGTAGATGCTGGGGAACCTAGCTATTTCCAGTATTTCTGTCATGCAACCTTATAAGATTATGTGTAGACAGCGCATGTAACAGTGGTTTGACCTTCATACTGCAGGGTGTCCAGGTCTCGCTGATGCAAATAAGGGCAGTAAAGACCACTGCAGCTTTTGTACACATGTCAGTAGAGCTTCGGTTTCTTTGTTCAAGTTTATTTTTGTGCAATCTTCAATATATACCAGTCCTTTTGCCCTTCTTTCCTTTTTTTATATAGTCAGGGTTAGGGTTATTCAGGTGCATGATCATTAGTGTTCTGGTTCTTTGATCTATCTTCCTAAGCTCTTCAGCTTGATGTTAAGTTTGAGTCTTTCATCTTCCATAGGCGCCACTGGATTTCATTCAGTTCAGAGTCTATGTCCAGGTAGGTGAAGTTTTCAACCAGCTGAAGGTTCTGCTTTTTTGCCGTAATGCACTGCTTATAGTATAGTTTTCTCAATGCTGGTTGGTACATTCCTTGTCTGCTTGTCTGAGGGTGAAATTAAAAACGCTCAACACACAATAGTCCATGGGATTTTTCAGACATTCACTCCTAGGGTTTCCTTGATATGTGACATAGAGCTGAGTCCTGTTGTCACATGTACGGCTTTCCTACAACTATCCTCACCACCAAGTGCTTAACAACAGTGGACAACAACTTGATATAGCCATCTGAATTGAGTTGGAGACCCTTGTTGGAAATGTGGGATAGCATGACATGGACTTTGCTGGAAACACCCAAAGACCATCACAGTTTGAGAGAATTTTGTCTTCATGATGGGCACGACTTTGTGCGATCTGTCGGCTGGCCCTCTGTTGTTCTGCGTGTTGTGCAACTCATCCTGAGAAGAACCAGAGTATCCTTGGCTCGACTCAGTGTCTTACCTTGTTCAGGGGTTTCTTGGCTCGACTAGGTGTCTTACCTTGTTCAGAGGTTTCTTGGCTTTCCTTTGAACCTTGGCAGTAAGTAGTTGGTGTATGGCCCTTAACTGGATGTTGGGAGAGGGTGCAAATATGGCAGCATACATTCCAAACGCACGTAGAACCAATGTGGAAGAGGAAGTAATCCCTGGATTTGGTATTGGTATTTTGGGACAACGGTAGCGTCATTTTGGGTTTTAGCCAGGAACCAGCCCGTCCATTTAATATTTAAGAGGAAGAAGGAAATACGTTCTATTATAGCGAAGGAAGAAACATTGGGTATAAACAACATGCAATTAAAGGAGGAAATACATGGGAGAGATACATTTAATAACAGACAACAGGGTTTTGTGAATGAAAGTGATACGGAGACATAAATATAATAACAAACATTTATATAACTAGTTTTACATGAATTTAATGATCAGTTCGTGTGAAGAAAGTGTTCATTGAATTGTCTATTTTTGGTTTATGTAACTCGTGGTTTTGGTATAGAAAAAGTTTGTTGTGTGTACACGAGTTTTGGGAAATATCTGTATATATTTCCTAGTAAGTATATGCGTATGAGAGTACAGAGACCTTGTTTATAGGAATGTGTGCATGTGAGCGTGGAAAGTTTGCATATATATATTTATGGCAATTGTAAGGTGTGAGTTCTTTGTTCGTGCGTAGAAATTAAAAATTGTTACATATTCTTTTATGCCTTCCCCCTCTTCGCTATAGCACCGAGGAAAAAGGGAGTGGACAATGACCTCCGTGTGCGCTTACGGCTGAAACGGAAAAGGGAAAAGACAGAGAGTGAGAGACTTGTCGCTCCTTTATAGGGTACGAAAACTCTCGTTGGTCATTGGCATGTCGTTTCTTGATTGGCCAAAGTGTGTTTCCACGAGATTTCCCCTTCTTTTATGTCAGAAACAAAGAAAGAGTATCGATCAATGCAGAGAAAGAAAAGGGGATTGAAATCAACGCCACTTGCTTTCTTGTGTCGCACTTGAGATCACCACAGGTGCTTGCGACTCTTGTATCAGAAGTACTGCAGATCCTTATTCAGTGTTTTCTTCATAGTCACCACTCTGCATATTCTTGCCTGGATCTTGCCACACCTTTATTTGATGAATTTGGTCGTGGTTACAGAGTCAGAACACCTGCTAGGACTCTTCCTGCTAGCCACTGTTTCATCAGCTGACATTTCACGGCCTTTAAGCTTTTCAAAAAGCTGCAGCTAAAACTTCCGAATTTTTTTATCCACCACAATCATCATGTAGGTTACTCTCTTCCGATATTCCATTGCTTTTCAATCGTCCATGGTCTCCAGTTCCCGAACCCACCAATAGTATGAATAAAAAACTATCCATTGCACTTTACCGCTATTAAATGATTCTGAAATAAAAGAATATCAAAAGAATTATCAAATTTGTCTCAAACATCCTGCATATATATGCACATTTACAATTATGCACGCATATATATATATATATATATATATATATATATATATATATATATATATATATATATATATATATTAATGTTGGGACGGAAATTAATCGGAATCGGAAAAATAATAACTTTTGGGGGTATCGGAATCGGAAAAATAATAACTTTTGGGGGTATCAGAATCGGAAAAATTGCCGCTAATTTCCGATTCCAAAAGCGATTCTTTAATTTTTTAAAAGCCTTATTTGCCATTGCCGATACTAATGACTAATGATAAATATTTGTTAATTTTTAAACTACCAGTAAAGCTAAAATCTATAAATCATAATAACGAATTATGGTAAAATGGCATCGGAAGAAATATCATGGTAAAAATGGCACTGTTAAAAATGCCACGTGTAGATAAATAGGACAAATGGCACAAATGAAAAATATGAAAATTTCATGAGTTTATAAAAACTTTGGATACAACACATAAAGAGAAAGCATTAAGAAAGTTGTCAAATTAAATAGAAAATTATATGTACATTAAAAACCCTCAGCTACATCACCTTCCCGCCCCCAAAGAAAAATTAGATTTTACTTTTTTTAGGCGAATACGTATGAACACCTGAAAAACTTGGGAGAAAAAAAACATAATTATTTTAGAATTTAAAATGGGTGATCAGTTTCGCACATAAATTTAACGTATCATGATCACTCATTTCCGAGCTAGTGTCTAACTAAACAGCGTTTTAAGGCAACACCCCCCTCAAACAAAAAAACAACCCTCCCTAAACCTTACCACTAACCCTAAGTCCAGGTGTCTCCCCATAACCTTCCCTTAAGCTTACCACTTGCCCTAAGCTCAGGAGGCAACAGTCTTCTCTCAAACAACTGACCTTAAATCCGAGTGGCAACAGAATTATGCCTGCCCTCCCCCCCAAAAAAAACAACAAAAACATGGTTATATCTAAGATTTAACACAACAACAAAAAATTAGTATTGTGTGTGGGGGGGAGAGGCTTATCCCCTATTAAAAATACCTAACTCGCCCCCACCCTACACATAATTAGACAAATCAGAATTATTTGATTTAAAAACAACAGAGTAAATACTTATTTAAAAATATTTATTTTTAAATATGGGGGAGGGGGGCTTACCTCTGTTTACAACTACATGTGGAGGGGAATTACCCCACCCCACCCAAATAAACTGAGAGAAATCGATTTTATTTGCTTGAAAACAACAGACTATATACTTGTATTATTTGGATTACTCGGACTAATGTTCTCATCTTGGATGTGATTCTTATAACGTGTTGGCCAATGTAACCTCCGACCTTCTTCAGATGCATCTTGTCGAACTCGGGAATCTTTATGTCGAACTTTTTCTCTTTATTCCCTTGTGTCATTTATACCTATACCATTTTTACAGTGCACCGTTATTATGAAAACATTGAAATACGATGTAAATTCATTTTATTTGTGTAAAAAAATGAAATTTAAAAATTAAAACATTTTTGCCAAAAATGAATTTACTAACAAACATCATTGATAATTAAATGATAAAAAGTTAAATATAAAATGTTTTTACTATGTGAAAATTTATTTATTTCATGTTGTTGGGCTTTTGTCGTTTTTTTAATTAAATAGTGGGTTTTCGTCCAAGCCTCCCAGTATTTTCAAACCTTACAAGAGGTAGGCAAAAGGTGTAAAAAATAGATGCAATGGAATTGCACTCTCTTTACAAATGCTACGCTTCGAGCATCTATGATGTGTTGTATCTTTAAAAAAAAAACAACGTATTATGAGAATGATGCTTAAACTCCTTTCTGTTGTGGACACTTTAACTATTTTACCCAGAAATTTAAAGAAAGTATTAGTACAGCTTCCCAACAAATGATTTTGTGTAATTGTTTCGTATTTTTTACACTTATGTTACTTTTTTATTAATTTATAACATAAAATTAGAATTGTATTTACGGTGTCACTGTAAATCATTTGCATGATTTAATTGCGATTCTCCAATAACAGAATCCTACCTTGTCAAAATTACCGAATTTTCCGGACACCACAATGTTAAGATTGTAACAAAATTTGAAAAACTTACCTGTTTAATATTTAGATGGTAAGGCGAGGGCAGTTCACTATGTAAGTTTGACGTAAATTGACCCCCAGGTGGTACACGGTGACATTCTCTCGTGTAGGTGGTCAATTTACGTTAAAATAACATAGTGATTTGGATCCACCCCATTATCCCTCTTTTGGATCCACCCCATTATCCCTCTACAAATTAAGCAGGTAAGTTTTTCGAAGAAGTTTCTTATAAGCTTAAAAATTGTTGCTGAATTAAGTGTACGAAAAATAAAATTTAATGTGCACGCCTGTGTAATGTGCGTAGGTGATATTTAGCACAAAATTTGTTTTAAAAAGCGTCTACCCATGTAAGATGCACACCCTAAACATCTCAGAATTGTCAGGCAGAAGTAAGTGTTTTTTTTTAGTTGTATTTAGCATAATTTCACTTGGTGACGAATTTTTCATTAACCGAGTAAATAAAACAGTTCGATTTAATATTGTGAGACTTACATTTCAATATTTTTTTAGATGGTATAGCACCAGATGTGGGAGTGTGATGTGTCCTTAAAATGGACACCAACTCCACAGGTTGCTTGTTAGGAATGAGCATCAAAATGGTAAATTTGTAATCTTATGAAGGGAAAAGAAAAAAAAGAGGACAGTTTCCGTCCTTTTTTCTTCCTTCTTCTCTCGTTGCAGTATTTTCATTTTTTAAATAAGTTACTTACTAGTGTATTTTTAAATTATCTTTTTTTTTTTTAATTATCTTTTTTTTTATTTTTTTATTATCTTTTTTTTTATTTTTTAATTATCTTTATTTTAATTTTTTAATTATCTTTTTTTTTATTTTTTAATTATCTTTTTTTTTATTTTTTAATTATCTTTATTTTAATTTTTTAATTATCTTTTTTTTTATTTTTTAATTATTTCCTGGTTGACTATGTTCAATTGTTTATGAAAACATTCAAATAACATTTTGTCAACTTACGACGAAATACTGCAAATCGGCTGTGTTTTAAAAGAGAAATACATTTTAGTTCAATCAATTTTTTTACTATCACACCCGGCGTAGTTTACCCAAAAATAAAAACCAGATTTTACTTTTGAGGGCGAAAAAATATCCACAGAAAAGGAATTAATTTTTTTAAAATGTTTTAGCTTTTAGAGTGGGAGATAGATCACTATCCTATATAAATTTAACGTAAAATGAGCACCCACTCCCGCAGTTATATGGAGATGTGGAACCAATTTTTCTTTTCAATATTTTAGAGAAAGCAAAATTTGGTAGGTGTGGGTTAACTTAACTAAGCTCATATTTTTTCCTACAATAAAATAAAGTGTTTAAACAATATTTAATGTTTTAGGATATATTTTTCTGCCCTTCCCCATGTGTGTGTGTGGAGGGGGGGATCAAAATCTACGAGAAAGGGGTCGATCAAAATCTACGAGAAAGGGGTCGATCAAAATCTACGAGAAAGGGGTCGATCAAAATCTACGAGAAAGGGGTCGATCAAAATCTACGAGAAAGGGGTTGATCAAAATCTACGAGAAAGGAGTCGATCAAAATCTACGAGAAAGAGGTCGATCAAAATCTACGAGAAAGGGGTCGATCAAAAGCAAACGATATTGACATCTCCGTGTTCAACGCTGCATTCAGGACCAACTTGCTCAGCAGACAGAACAGCGCAAAAATAGTGAAAAAATTAACCAGTGAAATAGACTAGAATAGAACCTTGAAGGGATAAGTATATCCCAATACCACTGCTGGCTTAGTATTATAAAACTGGGCTAGTATTGAGGAGAGCTGGAGAAACGTACAAGATTATAAGTTATCAAAGCCTTTCAAAATGTATGAGTTTCATTCATGTGTTTTTGTTAGTTTTATTAAATGGAGGATTATCTTTATTATTATTTACACACTATGAGTTCAGCAACGTTGAGTCTGGTCACTACTAAATGGCTGACCATTTGGGAATACAAGGTGTTATATGCGGGAAGGCTCTCTGCTTACCCCAACAGTGTTTCCAGTCGTCCTGGATTTCTCCTTGCCACTGGAATCAAGTATTGCTGGTTCAGGAGAGGTGTAGTTGGAGATTATGAAACCTTTGCTTCATAATAAACTCCTCGTGCACGTATCCATTGTATCTCAAGACTGAACAAGCCCTTTCACTACGAGTTCTTACACAAGTAATTATGTTGCATGACCCACTCCTCCTGGACTGCGGCAGTACGCGTTTCGTATCTAGTCCCACTAAGGGGCGTGGCTTTACTCGTTTCGTACACTCTTCCCTGAAAGGGCCGTGGCAGTTCACATTTAATACTCGTCATTTTTAAAACATCATAAATCACATAGTTCATATATTGTTTGCATACCTTTAGTTTTCTCCCTCGCCGTGTAGAGGATCGTGTCGTCTAGTGGTTGAATTCTTTCTTCTCTTCCGCACTGCCATGGTTCCTCGCCGCTGCAGCAAAACTCCATGATCGGGTGGGACTGCGAAGACAAACAATCCCTTTAACTTTCAACTTCAGTTTTTATTTCAAGCGTTAGTTATCAAATCAAATGGGAGATTCACTACGTCGAGAGAGAGGGAGTGAGAGCAATCACTACTTTATCGTAGTTAGTTAACAATTATTTTCTTAACCATTCATAGAGAGGGGGGAAGGATATCTCTCGCTTGTATCCCCCTAGGTAAATATTTCCCTTCTCTGTTGTAAATTACATTTTAACAATCACGTCTCATCGGTTTGCCTCCAAAACCCAGACTGACAAAACTCGCTTCTCACAAAAAACGAGTGACGTCACAGATCCCTCTGTTTCCCACGCAAGGCCTGTGTCGTCACAGAGCCTCTCGCAGGTGCACACCGACCTTTGATCCGGGGTCTCGTCACATGGTGGCCTTGTCACGTCTGTGATTTCCGCCTGTGAGAACAGGCCCTATTCTGTATTCAACTGCCGGTCCACCCTGCGTTAATTCACGCAAGTCAAACCAACGATTTCCAACAGATACGCCCATTCCCATAGGGCCATTATCCAACATTCCTCCCCTCCCTATACAAAAAAAACAATCCTAAGATTTTGATTTTTACACACCCTCCGCAGGGTCTGGTCAGAACCAGGGGTTAGCACGGCTGGACATCTCAGTTCCACCCTCTTGACCCGGCTGCCAATAAATCGGCCTTATGACCTTTCCTGGGATATAAGGAAATTCTCCTTACGATCGATATCGACTCTATGGCCATCCCTGTCACAATCGATAATAGGACACGTTTGGTGTTCCCTTGTCGCAAGGTCGCTTGACCACTTGACCCCACGGGCATCTGCACATGATACCTAGTCACACAATTCACCACACCTATCCATTAAATTCTAATAGAACACATGGCAAAACAGAAAACCCCCATTATAAAATTCTTATAATCCCTTTCTAGCCAGCCATCTAATTTCTCTGTAAGATATGTATTATCATAATATTCGACCGCTATGCTTTTCAACACGGGCCAGAGCGACCCTTAATGTGATCCATCAATTCCTCCAAGTCGGCTCGCTGCACTTTTTATATCCAATAACTTCAGGGCCGGCGACTCGCCTTTTCAATATCCTACATCTAGGGGCCTAACATTCCTCATCGACCCCATCCCTCTTCCTAACTAATTCGGACATGTCATCGCTCTGGCGCCATATTAATCCGTTCCGGGCCGAACCAAATTCTCTCACACGAACCTAATTTCACAATCATCCAGACCCGCCACACTGTCGCGGCGCTCTCGTGGGCCCCACCAACTCACTAAACAACAATGACCTATACCGATGCGATAACTCTGAGGTCCCCCCACAAAATATATATCATGCCACTCTTTTCATGACTACAAAATCGCCTCCCCTTCATGCGTGTACACCGAATAACTCTTTGTCCATATAATCGCAAGCCCACTGGCTACCTCAACGGGTCACGCGTAGCGAACATAACTCAATCCCAACCCGTCAGTTGGAAGAGATACGGCCTTACGGCCTGCACATTGGACCTTCTCAACACCCTTACCGCACCGTCAAAAAGGTCAACTCTCTCATTCTAACTCCCTTTAATTGGCTGTGTCGTGTCGTCTAGTGGTTGAATTCTTTCTTATCTTCCGCACTACCGTGGTTCCTCGCCGCTGCAACAAACTATTTTTTTCATGTATTTTCTCGTTTCTATGACCATTGCTTTTTGTCGATATTCTTTCCAATTAGCTATTCTTTGTGTTGTTCTCCTGTTAAAAATTTTCATTAGAATTCAGAAAATTATCTTAACGAGCCAAAGCTTCCTGGCGAAAATACAAATAATTTATGTTACATCCTGACCATAAGACGACATAATATCGATCTTGCCCGAGTCGTGACACTTTGATCGACAGTGATAACGCTCTGCTGGTTAGTAATGGCAACATGGTATGATACAAGATAACGGGGCAGATACGTAGGTAGACAGACATGTAGATAAATATAATTATTCATTTGGCATTTAATTCCAACTTACTTATATAGTTTCACATTTAAAAAAACCATTTGAAATAGTTTAGTGGTATGACCTCTACCGTTTTTAGATTATGTTGCAGGTTTGAAACAAACAGTTTTTAAGTTACTTAGAAGGAGAAATGGAGATACAAAAGAAAGCAAACGCATCGACTATAGACAACTATTAAAATACAACATTTTAAAATACAACCCTTAAAAATACAAAACTATAAATAAATAAATAATAAAATAAAACACCTAATAAAATAAAATAAAACATTTTTTTTAATACAAAACTATAAATTGATAAACAAATAAATAAAATAAAACACTTAATAAATCCCACCCAACAAATATATAACTCTGACCCCGGTAATTTCTTCAAAAGGGACGCTTCAGCAATGCACCGTTTAAGGGTGAATCCAAACACCATTTCCCCCTGTTGTTTACATTTCGTGACGCTAATGATTCCATATGGACTATACACGATTTAAAAAAATTTAAAAGTCAGTCCATCTGGATGAAACCGCGATCGAGCACTTTATTTATTTCTTTTCAGCATAACCTGACACTCTATATATATATATATATATATATATATATATATATATATATGATAATTTTATTTACGCAGACATGTACAAAATCTGCGACACTAGCATGTCGATGTTATCGATCAACAGTTACTATAAACTGAGATCTAATCAGGAAGAGTTAGAATCCGATCTTAACCTCAGATCATATTTGGATTCTCTCCAACATCGACATGCCAGTGTCGCAGATTTTGTACATGTCTGTGTAAATAAAATTATCATATATAAAGCTCTATTTTGATATTGAGTACTTGTTATAAACCCGGTTAAAATTCTCTGGATTACCACCCTGTGGATATTTTTTACCTGGATTATTACTATTATATATATATATATATATATATATATATATATATATATATATATATATATATATATATATATATATATATATATATATATATATGTGTGTGTGTTTATCGTTCAAGTTTCAAAGTATTGCATGGAAAGTTAATAAAATTGAAATATAAGCCAAATTAGCAATACAAGATTTTTTTTTTTTCTGACATTAATCCTATCGATTACGGAATAAAATTCCTTCTTCAGGGGTGACCAGTATTGAGTCATTTTTTTTTTTTTCATCAAAAAACAAGAATAAAGAAACTTATTTCTTTGTTAATTTGATAAACGTCAATGATGGTACGACGTCATCGCCGTGCTGTTATGAATGGCGGGTAGAATTCAAAAAACCGGTGTCGAACGAGAAATGCGTTGGCACGCTGTCAAGTAATGTGTGTGTTTATCGTTCAAGTTTCAAAGTATTGCATGGAAAGTTAATAAAATTGAAATATAAGCCAAATTAGCAATACAAGATTAATTTTTTTCTTACATTAATCCTATCGATTACGGAATAAAATTCCTTCTTCAGGGGTGACCAGTATTAAGTCATTTTTTTTTCATCAAAAAACAAGAATAAAGAAACTTATTTCTTTGTTAATTTGATAAACGTCAATGATGGTACGACGTCATCGCCGTGCTGTTATGAATGGCGGGTAGAATTAAAAAAACCGGTGTCGAACGAGAAATGCGTTGGCACGCTGTCAAGTAATGTGTGTGTTTATCGTTCAAGTTTCAAAGTATTGCATGGAAAGTTAATAAAATTGAAATATAAGCCAAATTAGCAATACAAGATTAATTTTTTTTCTTACATTAATCCTATCGATTACGGAATAAAATTCCTTCTTCAGGGGTGACCAGTATTGAGTCATTTTTTTTTTTTCATCAAAAAACAAGAATAAAGAAACTTATTTCTTTGTTAATTTGATAAACGTCAATGATGGTACGACGTCATCGCCATGCTGTTATGAATGGCGGGTAGAATTCAAAAAACCGGTGTCGAACGAGAAATGCGTTGGCACGCTGTCAAGTAATGTGTGTGTTTATCGTTCAAGTTTCAAAGTATTGCATGGAAAGTTAATAAAATTGAAATATAAGCCAAATTAGCAATACAAGATTAATTTTTTTTTTCTTACATTAATCCTATCGATTACGGAATAAAATTCCTTCTTCAGGGGTGACCAGTATTGAGTTATTTTTTTTTTTTTTCATCAAAATACAAGAATAAAGAAACTTATTTTTTTGTTAATTTGATAAACGTCAATGATGGTACGACGTCATCGCCGTGCTGTTATGAATGGCGGGTAGAATTCAAAAAACCGGTGTCGAACGAGAAATGCGTTGGCACGCTGTCAAGTAATGTGTGTGTTTATCGTTCAAGTTTCAAAGTATTGCATGGAAAGTTAATAAAATTGAAATATATATATATATATATATATATATATATATATATATATATATATAGTGTGTAGATTTCAATTTTGTGTAGAGAATCTGAATAACAGAGCTCAATGTAATTTAAACAGAGCAAAACAGAATTATAAAAAGAAAAACTATACACACATTAAGGTTGTACACATAATAACTTATTTCGACCCCTTTAATTAGGTCTCCTCAGATGTGTAGACAACCACGTCAGGGTTTTTTTTACGTGGTTGTCTACACATCTGAGGAGACCTAATTAAAGGGGTCGAAATAAGTTATTATGTGTACAACCTTAATGTGTGTATAGTTTTTCTTTTTATAATTCTATATATATATATATATATATATATATATATTAGTAAGGTATGAAAATATATTAGCTTAAAGCTAGAGAGGCGTCACAGAGGCGTTTGCGATCGATTCCTTTAGGGAATCGTCAGGCTAAGTGCATGGAATTCGTATTTTTATATATCCACGTTGTGTTTAATCTAGTTAGATAAACAATCAGACTCGCTGTTATTCTCTCACATGGGTTATGATTTTCATAAACCAATGTCTGAGCTTCTCTCAATAACAGGTTCGACTGAACTTTACTTGACATCTTTATCTTTTGCTTTGTTTTTTTATGGGGATGGCGGACCCCTTTTATGAATGTGTCGAGTCAGCAAGTGACTTTATTTGTAAACGTGCGTGATTGGAATAGATTCTTTTCTATTTATTTTTGCTATTCGTTGTTATTTTAGATGTTGGTTTAGATTTTTATTAATTATTTTTATTAACTTTTTATGTATTGTTATCCTAAAGTAAAGTTAATTATTTTTATTAACTTTTTATGTATTGTTATCCTAAAGCAAAGTTAATTATTTTTATTAACTTTTTATGTATTGTTATCCTAAAGTAAAGTTAATTATTTTTATTAACTTTTTATGTATTGTTATCCTAAAGTAAAGTTAATTATTTTTATTAACTTTTTATGTATTGTTATCCTAAAGTAAAGTTAATTATTTTTATTAACTTTTTATGTATTGTTATCCTAAAGTAACGTTAATTATTTTTATTAACTTTTTATGTATTGTTATCCTAAAGTAAAGTTAATTATTTTTTATTAACTTTTTATGTATTGTTATCCTAAAGTAAAGTTAATTATTTTTATTAACTTTTTATGTATTGTTATCCTAAAGTAAAGTTAATTCTATGTATATAGTTGTTTGCTATTTTACTTCCACAGTTGTTGAATCTCTAAAGTTAATAATTTCAAACTTCCCATTCAAACATAATCTGCACGGGTCGTTTAAATATCTACATGTACTGGCCCATCGTACTAGTTCCACTGGGGTATTGGCAAGCGTCGCTAGTGATGTTTTGAGTCGGCGTTTTTTGCCAATTAATATGCTTTTATGGTGATTATACCTGGTTTTTAAATGCAATAATTTCATAGCTACACAGTACTTATTGTTATTCGGGCTTTCCTTGGCAAATATTGTGGCTCGGTAAACATGTTTTTTGTTAAGCAGTTATTTTGTAGTGGGTAAACTTCAAGAAAATTATACATATGGAAATGAAAAAAATTAGGCCTAAGACTAGACGTACCAGCTTACATAAATAACTCATTCTTTTTAGAATGAGTTATTTATGTAAGCTGGTACAAAATAACTGCTTAACAAAAAACATGTTTACCGAGCCACAATATTTGCCAAGGAAAGCCCGAATAACAATAAGTACTGTGTAGCTATGAAATTATTGCATTTAAAAACCAGGTATAATCACCATAAAAGCATATTAATTGGCAAAAAACGCCGACTCAAAACATCACTAGCGACGCTTGCCAATACCCCAGTGGAACTAGTACGATGGGCCAGTACATGTAGATATTTAAACGACCCGTGCACATTATGTTTGAATGGGAAGTTTGAAATTATTAACTTTAGAGATTCAACAACTGTGGAAGTAAAATAGCAAACAACTATATCTTGGCAAAAAACTAATCTCATCGAAAAACACTTGCCCTGTTTACAAAATATTCAATAAAAATAACTTAAACTATCTGCTGCGAAAACTTAGAAATGATAAACAAAGCACACAATAATCCAATACTAAACGAGAATATTATAGAAAAAATAATAACAAAATGCGTAAAATATAACACTCAGAAGAACAAAAATATCACCACTAGAAATAGTAATAACTCAAATCTTAATAGCAATCAGCTAAATAGAAATAAGAAACTGTTGAACACGTGCACTCTATCCACTAAAAAATAACTGTCAAACCAAAAGCATTGTTTACCAAGCCACAATTTTTGCCAAGAAAAGCGCGAATAACAATAAGTACTACGAGGGTATAAAATCTCTTGATTTAAAAAACAGGTATTGCAACAATAAAAGTGTATTCAATGACAAAAAACGCCAACTCAAAACAGCACTAGCGACCCATTACTGGGAACTCAAAAACCGGACGCTCGAAAATACTCGAATAGAAAATAGTACGATGGGCAGTACATGTAGATATTTAGGCAACCCGTGTATATTATGTTTGAAGTTCTAAACTTTAAAGATCCAAAAACATATTAAACTGTAGAAGTGAAATAGTAAACAACTGTATACACAGAATAAACATTACCTTAGGATAACAATGCATAAGAAAAATAATAATAAATAAAATAAATAAATTAATAAAATAATAATAAATAAATAAATAATTAAACTAGACCAACACGTAAGTCGCAACGAATAACAAAATAAACAGAAAAGGAACTATTCCAATCACGCACGTATTAAAATAAAGCTATCTGTTAACTTAACTCATTCACAAAAGAGGTGCACCATAGCCATATAAAACAAAACAAAGAAAAAGATGTCAAGTAAAGGTCAGCCGGATATTTGTTTGAGAGAAGCTCAAACATTGGCTAATGAAAACATTAACTCGTGTGAGAGAATAACAACGAATCTGATTGGTTAGCTAGCTAGACTAAAGACCACGTGTATATATAAAACAATCAGTAACACAAATTCCATGCACTTAGCCTGACGATTCACCAAGGGGATGAAACGCGGACTATTCTTGTGTAGCTTAATTGCCATAAATCTATTTTCCCTTACTACATAGCTCTACTCGTGTATTGAGCACTGTTGAAGTAAATACTGAAAATCTATACATAGTACATAATATCTCATTATAACATTATATGTGTATATATAGAAATAGTAATAACACACACACGCACACACACACATACACACACACACACACACACACACATATATATATATATATATATATATATATATATATATATATATATATATATATATATATATATATATATGGGAAATGAAAAAGGAAAAACCAAAAAGGAAGTTTTTATGTGTTCATCATTTCCCATTACGTCGGATTACCTTCATCCTTCTTTTCCCATATATATGTGTGTGTGGGGGGGGGTGTTGAATATAACAGACAACTTATGTCTGGACATCCTTTCGTAGATCCTTTCCATTGTCCGAATTAGAATCTTAGTTTCGGGGGGGGGGGGGAGTTGGCCGATGAATCTGCCATAGTTTTCATTTGTGTTCCAAATACTTTCAGACTCATCCGGGTCCATCTTCAAGGGAATCACGTGAATCAGGTAAAGACCATGTGTTCGTATTATGGATCGTTTGGGCGGGAATTATATAATACGTACGAAACTATAGTTAGCATGATAGACATTTTAGTATATTATTGCTGGTATTGAAGTTAATTCTGTTAATTACGTTTTTTTTTTGTTTTTATATATAGAGCTTGTAATATATGGAGTTTTTGTTTGTTAGTACTATATTCTAAGATGGTATTTTCTAAGAGTTTTCTGAATTCCGATCGGGTGCAGGAATGGTCGTTAGTTAAGTGTTGGGCTATGGCGCTAGTATCAGACAAATGCATCGTCAACTATAGTTTCGAACTTATTATATAATTCCCGCCAAAACCATTGATTATAGAAAATGTCTAAAATTTAAGGCTTAAACTTAAGGGTCTTAAGATAAAATTTAAATTCACAGAATGAATCAAATTTAATGCCAATCGTAATTATTTGAATTTTCAAATGGGAGGTTGTATCTATATTATGCACCCTAAAAGCTTTTTAAATTACAAAAAAAACTAATAATTGGGGAATATTTATTAATTGATGTCTAATAACAAAACTCGGGGGTATCTGAATTTTCACGAACCGCTTCTGCCCCTCTTTGCTCTCCTTTGCTTAAACTAAATTAAACGAAATATAGCCCACATTACCAACCCTTATGCCTCGCAGTCGTGTTCCAAAATTCATAATGATCTGTTAATTAGTTTTGGAGTGAATCCTGTACATACAAATATAATATAAACATGTACACATACTTAAGTTTATATAAATAGATGTGTGCGCGCGTGCTTGTGCACTTCCCTACTCTGCCATAATTCTAAAAATTCCATTATGTAAATATCTTGCCTCCTTCTTTTGTAATACATTCACAGCAAGAACATCTGTTTCTAACGATTGTCATTATTTGTCATACTTCGAATGCCGTAAAGATAGTTACTTTAAAAGCTTTCAACGAGGAAAGTGTTGTCTAATTTAGCAAAATGTATCTCTTCATGGCTAATTTGATTATCTGCCCTTTAACGTTCACAAGCTGATGAAGAAACGAGACGCCCTCTTTTTCTGCGTACGTAACGCTGACGTCTTAATTGTACGTCAAGTCTGACTTCCAAGGAAAGAGGGTGGCAACTAAAGGTGATCTGAATTATCCGATTCTCTAAGTTGGTCATGAATTCGACCTCGACTTTTCACTCGGTTGTTGACTTGCTCTCCTAAATCTATGGTCACGTGCCGCCGTGAATGGCTTCATGTCTGCACTTATTACTCGTTCTTGCCACTTTTCCGACGACACGCACAAATGCGTCACGTTCGAACCTGTGTCGACTCATCGATATTTTGAAGCCAGTTCAATGGTCGACTGACACATCGATATCTGAAGTGTACAATGCAATGGTAAATTATCGATGAGAGAAACACAAAATGAAGGCCTTCATGCAAGAGGAACTTACTGCACTTCTATCCCCTCAAGGAAAATGGCGCTAAATCTTATATATATATATATATATATATATATATATATATATATATATATATATATATATATATATATATATATATATATATATATATTGTGTTATAATGAAATAATTCCAGGAGGAAATCCGGGTATGAGAGCTCAATGTGATAAACAGAGCAAGAATAAAATAAAGTATAATAACACGAAATTACATAATCATCGATGCAATAATTTATTTCAACCTTGTGGTTTTTTCAAGCATCCGATCCAGACGATTACATTTTTGAAACTGAAAAAAAAAATTAAATTCACACTCGACAATTCAAATATAATTGGAGAGAGAGGGGGTAACAACCTATTGAATACATATTTAGAGAGAGGTGGAAATTTGAAGCCTATCTAATCGTTAAGTATAAATTGAGAGGGGGGATTGTATAATATATTACAGACCGTGAGGGGGAGGCCATATGTATAATTAGAAATTGTAAAATTGGGCATAAATGATGATTGAGGAGGGGGTGTTCATGTTTTTCAAAAGAATCGGGTCGTGTCAAAAATTAACAGAAGATATAATTAATGAAGAAACTAAGGAATTCGCATCCAAACTAAACAGTGAGGATAGAGTGGGGAAAATGGATAAGAAGAACGCATATATACTTATTAAGGACCATAAAAAGAATTTCCACACCAAGAAGCAAGCTAGACTAATCAACTCCACTAAATCGGAACTCGGCCATGTATCTAGGGAGATTCTCAGGGATATTATTAATGTGACTATGGAAGCTACAAAATGTAATCTTTGGAAAGATTCATCGGATACCATTAAGTGGTTTGAATTAATTGAAGATAAGAGGAATGCCTCATTTATCCAATTCGACATTATGAATTTTTACCCCTCGATATCCAAGGAGTTAGTTACCAACAGCATCAACTATGTTAGGAACTTCGTGGATATATCCGATGAACAGGTAATATTAATTATGGCTTGTCGCAGATCCATACTTGTAAATAATCGGGAAGCATGGATTAAACTGAATAACAACAACTTTGATGTCCCGATGGGTGCTTTTTATAATGTACACAATTAGTAGAATTGTAGAGCCCAACTTAGTTGGGTTATACAGGGATGATGGACTAATTGTTATCCCTAATAGTAACGGCCCCCTGTTATCAAAAATACACACAAAACTAATAAGAGCTTTCAAATACCTAGGACTGAAAATAGATATAACCCCAAACTGTAAAGAAGTAAATTATCTAGATATTACTCTAAACTTAGAAAAGGGGATATACAAACCCTTCAACAAAGATAACCACACACCATCTTATATTAATACTAGACCCAACCACCCGAAGTGCATAATTAAACAAATGCCTAAAACGATTAACACTAGAATTAATAAACTATCGGCTAACAAGAAAATCTTTGAAACAAATAAACATTTATACAATAGAGCGCTAGATAACAGTGGCTACACTGAAAAACTCGAATATACCTGGAAGAAAAATAAAAACAAATCCAGGAATAGAGGCCGGAAAATAATATGGTTCAATCCTCCTTACTACCAACTATCTAACATCAACATCGATAAAGTATTCTTGAACCTGGTAGACAAACATTTTAACATGAACAATCCACTTAGTAAGATATTTAACAGAAAAACCATTAAAATGAGTTACTCTTGCACCAATAACATGGACAGAATAATCAGCACCCATAATCGTAAATTACTAAATAATTCTAATAACAATAAGGCTATAGTAAATAAATGTAATTGTCAGGTGAAAAATAAATGCCCACTGGATGGTAACTGTAAAGTAGAGTGCGTGGTTTATAAGGCTACAATATGTCCGGAAGATAACAACAGGGATAAGAAAGTTTACATCGGCATTTCCGCGTGAAACTGGAAACAGCATTTCTATGACCACAAACACTCTTTCAATAGCCCAGAACTTAAGAACAAAACGGAGTTAGCGAAACAATGGCGCTATTGAAAAATGATAACCGATCCCCAGTGGTCTCTTGGTCAATCCTATGTTATTCTGATGTCCCAAATGGATTTAGGCAAAGATGCAATTTGTGTTTGGAGGAAAAAATAAGAATCCTAAAATACGAACACATTAATCTTCTAAATAAACGAGATGAGCTAATGGCCAATGCAGACATAAATGTAAATTTTAAATAACCAGCAACTCGCAATCCGAGAGACCTTTAGATCTGTAACGGTGGAGGTACCAAATTGAATACGACTAGATTGTTCTTTCCCTTTAATCCCTTTCATGGTTCTTGATATAAGTATCTCGTTATGGACACATGATTATCGACTTGTATATATGTGTTATTGGTGTATTAGTGTGTTTGTGTATGTATGTGTTCATTTGTGGGGTGTTTTTATTATGGTCATATAATCAGATAATTTACTTAAAATAAAATAGCTTTAAGAGTTTTTCTGCAGATAACACGTTCGTAAAACGAGAATTAAATCGCCTTATTTTGTGGATATATATATATATATATATATATATATATATATATATGTGTGTGTGTATATATAGGTGTATAGGTATGCTTATATGAATAATTATGTATATATGAATATGCGCGTGTGTGTGTGTATATATATATGGGTATGTGTGTTTAGGTATGTATACATTTAGGTATGGTTGTATATGTATGTAAATGCGTATATGGGTATGTATATGTATGTGGGTGTATTAATTAATTGGTTCAGTTCAAATATTTTTTGAAAAATGAACAAAGCCAACATTCTGCAAAAGTGCTCAATATATTGTAGCTATTTGTGTTGGGATGTGCATGGTTTTGGGCGCCCGATGATTGTTTTGGTTTTTTTTTTCGCTTTTCCAACTGGCGTGATAATTTGATATGGCCCTGGATGATACATAATTGTAAATAAATTGGATAAAAGTGGCTAATAGATGATATTTAAAATAATAAGTTTCATTTCCCCAAATTAACAAATAGAAGTAAGTGTACAAGATAAACGTTATTACTAGATATTGTTAGACGTTAATTAAGTGATAATTAAAGATTTTTCATATATATAAAATTAATCGAAAATAGGAGAGAAAATATAAAATAATAAAAGAATAATATCATCTAAACACAGCTTAATTGAATAAATCATAATAGAAATGAATCGACGTAAATAATCTAAATTCCCCTCATAAAATATATTTTTATAATTTTATATTTTATTAATACTTGACAATAAGAACATATAG
The DNA here is from genome assembly GCA_963556195.1 of Sepiola atlantica. Lineage (NCBI taxonomy): Eukaryota > Metazoa > Mollusca > Cephalopoda > Sepiida > Sepiolidae > Sepiola > Sepiola atlantica. The sequence continues at coordinate 22,888,753 of OY744545.1, read as the reverse complement.
TGATTATGTGTATATGTGTGGGTGTAAGTGTGTATTCTGGTAGGCATGTATGTGTGTATATATATATATATATATATATATATATATATATATATATATATCTATATACAGTATCTACAATAAGTGAGTACACCCAACGAATCTTTTATTTTTTACTACATAGAACTTTAATTTTTCGTAGGATTGAAATGAAACTCGATGTGAACATAGCCATGTAGTGGTTTAATAGCTTTATAAACTATGAAGGAACAAATATCTTTTCAATGCAAAAAAAATTGAACAAAAACATTTGGAACAAGGAACAAAAAGTGAGAACACGTGAGCATTTTAAACAAATAATCTTATTTTTAATACTTTGTATGGCCTCCATTGTTATCAATAACAACAGACAACCTCCTAGGCATTGATTCGACTTGTTTATGACATGTGTCCGCCGGAATTGCGTTTCATTCACACGTGATGACCTCCTTCAGTTCGTTATTATTTCTCGGATTTTTCCATTCAATTTTCCGTTTCAGATGCTCTCACAAATGCTCTATTGGGTTCAAATCAGGTGACATACTCGGCCATGGTAAGGTATTCACCCGTTTACTGTCTGAGAACGCCTTCGTAGCCTGGGACGTGTGCTTAGGGTCGTTATTTTGCTAGAAAAATCCACATCTGCCAACACTTGTTAGACTTGGTAACATTTTTTCCTCCAATATCTGGCAATAGAGTTTGGAATCCATTTTTCCTTCGATGAAAGCAAGTCGTCCAACTCCTTTGGCACTCATACCCCCCCCCCAAATCATTAAGCTCCCACCTCCATGCTTTACAGTTGGCACGACACACTTATCCTTGTAAGCTTCTCCTTTTCGTCGTCACACACGCTTAACGCCATCTGATCCGAATAGATTTATTTTTGTCTCATCAGCCAAATGGTTTTGGTCCTAAAACTGCATGTCTTTGTCTTTATGTTCATTAGCAAATTCATAGCGCTTCTTTTTGTGAGAGGTTTTAAGCAGAGGCTTCCACCGCGGCATGCAGCCTTTAAACCCGTCTTCATGGAGAATGTTGCGCACTCACAGTTACGTTTAAACTGTGCGAAATTTTTTCTGCGATGCTAGCAGCACTCCGACGTCTGTTTCCCGCTATTAGTTGTTTGATGTGCCTCTTAGTTCAATCAGAAAACTTATTTGGTCGACCGGGGCGGCGGCCGTTTTTGACGGTTCCAGCTTTTTTATACCGTTGAACAACTTTTGCTACCGTATTTCGGCTGATTACATTGTCACTAATTTCCTTATATGAATGACCACTCTTGAATAAATTAACAATAGTTTCACGAGTTTTTTCATCTAATTCATTGCCATGAGGAGCCATTTCCAAGAATAATATGAAAAAAACTTTCGTAGCAATAGATCCAAGCAATAGTAGCGGAATGTTAGCGAAAAGCCGGTAAAATGCCTTAGGTTATCTATTAGGGTACAATAAAAAGGTGTCAACAGAAAGTTCTGCTATTTATAGCTAATTAAGTACATATTTATTCATGATAAGTGACTTTCATAACTGTGTACCAATTTATTTTACTGTGACTTTATGGATTTTTTCCCCTGTTATTTGTAATAAACAACAAATTCTAACATTAACGCTTATGCATATTTAAATTTAAATATATGGCTATGTTCATTTAAATCCTAAGAAAAAATTTAAATAAAGTTCTATGAAGTAAAAAGTAAAAAATTCGTTGGGTGTACTCACTTATTGTAGATACTGTATGCATGCATGTGTATAATAGAATGTGTGTGTGTGTGCGTGTGTTAGATAATAGTTATGTCTGAGATCACAAAATAAAAAGATTTCCTTTTTCCCGCCTTGAGGATGACTTAGGGTTTTGACACGCGTATAGCCGGTGAAGTTTGGCAGTGTCTGTGATTTTTCTTTCTTATATCTTTCCCTCTTTCTCTCTTTCTTTTTTGATTTTTCGTTTTTTTTTTCGCTTTTCCAACTGGCTTGATAATTTAGTATTTCCTTGGGGTAAGTTGACCGAGTTTGAAGCAGTGGTCGCTCGTTCAAACTATGTGTTTTATATATATATATATATATATATATATATATATATATATATATATATGTTTGTGTATAATTGTATGTGTGTGGGTATGTGGGTATGTATGTACATATGATGTGTACTTGTTTATGCATGCCTGTGTATGTGTGCGTGAGTGAGATTGTCTCAGAATTTAGTCGGTATCTACTTTCAAATCCCCTTTCTTTTCTTTTTTAGGCCCCCCCTCCACTCACAATATACATTGATTGCTAGACAGTAGGTGTCATCAAACAATGAGATGAGGGTTAATACTGTTAATTTTTGACACGACCCGATTCTTTTGAAAAACATGACCCCCCCCCCCTCCTCCATCATCATCTATGCCCAATTTTACAATTTTTAATTATACATAGGGCCTTCTCCTCACGGTCTGTAATATATTATGCAATTCCCCCTCTCAATTTATACTTAAAGATTAGATATGCTTCAAATTTCCCCCTCTCTCTAAATATGTATTCAATAAATTGTTACCCCCTCTCTCTCCAATTATATTTGAATTGTCGAGTGTGAATTTAATTTTCTTTTTTCAGTTTAAAAAATATAATCGTCTGGATCGGATGCTTGAAAAACCCACAAGGTTGAAATAAATTATTGCATCGATGATTATGTAATTTCGTGTTATTATACTTTATTTTATATATATATATATATATATATATATATATATATATATATATCACATAAATTATTACTGAAAGTAAAAATAGTCCCTGGTAACGCCGACAGCGGACAGTTAGTTGATAATATATCAAAGTTGATCAAATCCGACAACTGAAAAAGGTTGTATTTTCAATAGTTATGAATATTAATTTGTATTACTAAATGTGTTTAATAACGTACTAGTGGATCCACAACAGCCTGACCATCGTAAGGGTTTAATTTTAAATATAGCGTTCACTATTTTATCAGCTGGCTGAGATCGAGATAAAGAAATATAGTAATTGTAGCATCTAAACACCTTCAAAGGGAGTTGCCTTAATGTTGCCTTTGTAGCTTGAAGAAAAGAAGTAACACAGCAATACCCTCGGTCAGAAACTGCCGGATACTCAGGGCGTTGTGAACAGGAGTGTTGGCGCGGCGAAGAAGGGGGATGAATTATGTGAAAAAAAAAATGAAATGGTTGCAGTAAGATGAGTCATATATTCCAATATATTATGTTAGATGTTAACACAATCCGATGATCTCTATTTCGGCCATAGCTCACACAGAACAGGCACTTTTCAGACACACGTTCTATTGGATGATTATATAATAAAAATTAAGAGCCGATGACGTCATCAATAAGAATAGCCAGTGATGTTGCTGATCAGTAGGAGATGGAGTGTAATATAGAAGAAAAATATGTTTCCATTCATTCTGAAGCAAGAAACGAAAATTGCTTCAGGATTCAAAAGATTCATTTTCTTGATGTCCCCCCCCCCCCCCCCAAAAAAAAAAGAAGTGGCGCGTTCTTTAACAGTGTTCAGCGTTCGGTTGAAAAGTTACAACTCGATTTTAAATAATCTATTTAGTTAGAAAATATTCCATTATGGAGGAAATGGCATGAGGTACATGAAAATGATCAGAAATGTAGATTAATTTCGGAAGCGCTTTGCAGATGAAAAATGATTTTTTTAATGCGTACGAATTATCGAGAACAATATACGAAGGTGGAAATAAATATGCAGAATAGCGCCCATAATAGATATAAGAAACGATGATGCGAAATGCCTTTTTGCTTTTAATGCTGATTGTCTTTAAAAGATAATGCGAAAAACAACGCTAAAAATTGTAAATAAAATTATCGATGAAAGAAACACAGAATCGAAGTGTTTCTTGACATAACACCCCCCCCCCTCTAAAAATTGTAAATTAAATTATCGATGAAAGAAACACAGGATGAAAGTGTTTCTTGACATAATGTTACACCGGCCGTTCTTACACAGGAGAAACTACATCGGTTGTCACTATAAATAGTGCGAGTCACCAGAGACACTGAAGACGAAGCACAGTCTTGTAAGTGTCTAGCCAACAGCTAGTCACTTTCTTACTTTGTTAATACACTTGTTAAACCAACCCTCGACTTGACTTCCTTAATTTATTATTTACTGTGGAAAAACTTCACAACACATAACACCCATTCCTCGCTAAAAATTGTAAATAAAATTATCGATGGAAGAAACATAGAATGGCGGCGTTTCTTAACATAACACCCCTCCCCCTCTAAAAATTGTAGATTAAATTATCGATGAAAGAAACACAGGATGGAAGTGTTTTTAGCGGGGCAGGGGTGTTATGTCAAGAAACAACCCTGCCACGCTAAATTTATAAATAAAATTATCAATCAGAGAAACACAGAATGGAAATGTTTCTGGACGTAACACCCCTCTCCCGCTAAAAATTGTAAATAAAATTATCGATCAGAGGAACAGAGAATGGAGGTGTTTCTTGACATAACAGCTCTCACCCGCAAAAAATTGTAAATAAAATAATCGATGAGAGAAACACACATTAGAGGTGTTTCTTGGCATAACACACCTCCCCCACAACAAATTTTTAATAAAATTATCTGTGAGAGAAACACAGAATGGAGGTGATACTTGACATAACACCTCTCCACCGCTAAAATTTGTAAATTAAGTTATCGATGAGATAAACACAGAATAGAGGTGTTTCTTGACATAACCCCTCTCTAACGCTAAAAATTGTAGATAAAAGTTTCGATGAACGAAAAAGAGAAAATAGATGTTTATTAACATAACAAATCTCCCTAACTAAAAATTCAAAATAAAATTATTGTGTAAAGAAACAAAGCATGAAGGCGTTTTTTGACATAACACCCCTTCCCCCCGCTAAAAATTGTAAATTAAATTACCGATGAGAGAAACACGGAAGTGAGGCGTTTCTTGACATGACATTTCTCCCTGCTAAGAATTGTAAATAAAATTATCGATTAGAGAAAACGAAAGGAGGTGTTTCTTGACAACACGCCCTTCTCACGCTAATAATTGTAAATAAAATTATCGATTAAAGAAACACAGAATAGAGACGTTTCTTGACATAACATCCCTCACCCGCTAAAAATTGTAAATAAAATTATCAATCAGAGAAACACAGAATGGAAATGTTTCTTGACATAACACTCGCCCGCTAAAAATAGTAAATTAAATTATCGATGAGAGAAAGAGAGAATGGAGGTGTTTGTTGACATGACACTTCTCTCCCGCTAAACATTATGAATTAAATTATCGATGAAAAACACACCTCGCCCGCTAAAAATTGGAAATAAAATTTTCGATAAGAGAAACACAGAATTCAAGTGTTTCTTGACATAACACCCCTTTCACGCTAAAAATTGTAAATAAAATTATTGATGAGAGAAACACAGAATGGAGGTGTTTCTGGACATAACACCCCTCCCGCGATAAAAATTGTAAATAAAATTATCGATGAGAGAAACACAGAATGGAGTTGTTTCTTGACATGACACTTCCTTCCCGCTAAAAATTATGAATTAAATTATCGATGAAAAAACACAGAAAGGAAGCCGTTTCTGGGCAAAACACACCTCGCCAGCTAAAAATTGTAAATAAAATTTTCGATGAGAGAAACACAGAATTCAAGTGTTTCTTGACATAACACCCCTTTTACGCTAAAAATTGTAAATAAAATTATCGATGAGAGAAACACAGAATTGAGGTGATACTTGACATAACACCCGTCATCCGCTAAAAATTGTAAATAAAATTATCGATGAGTGAAACACAGAATTGAGGTGTTTTTTGACATGACACCCCTTTCCTCGAGCTCGTTGATTGAGAGAGAGTTTACGCTAACTAACTTCACTAGTTAATATCCTTAATTGCTTGAGAAAGGAATGGGAAGATTCTGTTTTAAGCTCTTAGATTTCCGTCATTCGGAATCTTTATCGTAACCGCTACATATTTGGCGATGTTGACTCTCTCGCTTCCAAGTCAAATCTGATTTAATCTCGATTTTAATTCTCCCACGCCGAACTCTCGCTACCAAATCTCGCAACCAACACGCAGGTGTTATGTCAACTTCTGACCTCTCGTAACCTTAAGGCCACTCAACGTCATCGTCATATATCTCCCCTGCACAGAATAGTAAATAAAATTATCGATGAGAAAAAACCCGAAAAGAGCTGTTCTTAACATAACACCTGTTGCGGGACCGACCAGGCGGGTGTCGATTGGCTACACAACTAAGAAAAGGTGGACACAGGCAAGTAACGACAATGGCAAAGAAGAGAGGAGAAACGCTGATGAACAGTTTAAAGAAGGATGTTTATTTACCATATGGTAATAACAAGTGAAGTGAAATGAGATGGTGTCGCTGTATCAGGGGTGGTGCAGGAGCTCATGACTGCAGGGTGCTGGAGCAGGAGAGTGCTGGTGCAAGAACTCGGGACTGCAGGATGTTGGATGCAGGGTGCTGGAGCAGGAGTTGGAGCTGCAGGGTGTTGATGCAGGAGTCGGAGCTGCAGGGTGCTGGAGCAGGAAGCTCGGGACTGCAGGGTGCTGGAGCAGTTGGAGCAGGAGAGTGCTGGCGTAGAAGTCAGAGCTGCAGAGTGCTGGTGCAGGAGTTCGGACTACAAGTGTTCAGGACTGCAGGAGAGTGCCGGTGAAGGAGATCAGAACTGCAGGATGCTGGTGCAGGAGTGTGTTGGTGCAGGAGCTCAGAACTGCCGGATGCTGGTGCAGGAGTTCGGACTGCGAGTGCTGGAGCAGGAGAGAGCTGGTGCAGGAGCTCAGACTTCCGGCGACTGGTCCATCCGTGGACCAAGTCGGACGTGGGGGCCTCCTGACCCCCTAGCTGAAACGAGTTTTATTTACTCCTCTCCAGGAGTTAGGCACAAGGCCAATTTTATCCTACTCCCACAAGTAAGATGTGACCCAAGGTCGGGCCGGAAAGTGGGGGTTGAAAAGCCAGCGCCCGAGAGGTTCGAAAACGGGAGATCTCATGTAACATGTGTCAAGTTACTTTCGTCGGTCCTGTGAAAGGGATTAATTTCGATAAATAAATACCGAAGAGATCTTTCGTTGTACAACACGGCCGACAGGTATCTTGGATGTATTAGTGGGGTTATCGGCTTAGTCAACAGAACGCATTTGTATTCCTTACAGGAAATATACGGAAGATATTCGCTGGCCGATTTTTGCTAAGTCATTGTAAACAAAATGGCGATTAAGCTGCTGCTGATTTTTCGCTGGCTGTTTTTACGGAAGGAGTGGCTAACAAGGAAACGCGACTGCTGCTGCTGCTGCTGTTTACGTTTTTTACGATGGCGTCTTTTTAAAACGTAAACAGACGTCGCGGTGTGTCGGGCCCCGACACACCTCTCCCCAACTAAAAATTCAAAATAAAATTCTTGTTTAGAGAAACATAGCATGGACGGTTTTTTGACATAACACCCCTGCCTCGCTAAAATTTTTTAATTAAATTATCGATAACAAGAAACGCAGAATGGCGCTAAAAATTGTAAATGAAATTATCGATGAGGGAAACAAAGAATAGAGGTGTTTTTTGACATAACACCCATCTCTCGCTAAAAAATGTAAATTAAATTATCGATGAGAGAAACACAGCATCCAGGTGTTTCTTTACATGACACCTCTCCCCGCTTAACATTGAAAATTAAATTATCGATGAGATAAACACAAAATAGAAATGATTCTTGACATAATACCCCTCTCCCTGATAAAAATTGTTAATTTAATTATCGATGAGAGAAACACGGAATTGAGGTGTTTCTTGACATAACACCCCTCTCCCGCTAAAAATTGTAAATTAAATTATCGATGAAAGAAACACAGAATGGAAGCGTTTCTTGACATAACACCCCTACCCGCTAAAAGTTATAAATAAAATTATCGTTTAGAGAAACAGAAAAGACGGCGTTTCTTGAAATAACATCCTTCCCCCCGCTAAAAAATGTAAATTAAATCATCGATGAGAGAAACACAGAATGGGGGTGTTTATTGGCCTAATACCCCTCCCTCGCAAAAATTGTAAATGAAATTATTGATTATAGAAAGACAAAATGGAGGTGTTTATTTACATAACACTCCTCCCCTGCTAAAGATTGTAAATTATATTATCGATGAGACAAACACAGAATGGAGATGTTTCTTGACATAACACCATTCACCCGCTAACAATTGTAAATAAAATTATCAATCAGAGAAACACAGCATGGAAATGTTTCTTGACATAAGCCCCCCCCCCAACCCCCGCTAAAAATTGTAAATAAAATAATCGATGAGTGAAACACAGAATGGAAGTGTTTCTTGACATAACACCTCTTCCCCCGCTAAAAATTGAAAATTAAATTATCAATAAGATAAACACAGAATGGGGGTGTTTCTTGACATAACACCCATCACCACTATAAATTGTAAATTAAATTATCAATCAGAGAAACACAGAATGGAAATTTTTCTTGACATAACACCCCCCCCCCCGCCCGCTAATAATTGTAAATTAAACTATCGATAAGATAAACACAGAATTGAGGTGTTCTTGGCATAACACTCTTCCCATACTAAAAATTGAAAATTAAATTATCGATAAGAGTAACACAGTATAGAGCTGTTTTTTGACATGACACCTATTTTCCGCTAAAAATTGAAAATGAAATTATCAATGAGGGAAACACAGAATGAAGGTGTTTCTTGACATAACTCCCCTGACACGCTAAAAATTAAAAATTTAATTATCGATGAGATAAACACAGAATGGGTGATATTCTTGACATAACACGCCTCTCCCGCCTAAAAATTGTAAATAAAATTATCGATGACAGAAACACAGAATAGAGGGGTTTCTTGACATGACACCCCTCTCCCGTTAAAAAATGTAAATTAAATTATCGTTTAGAGAAACAGAAAAGACGGCGTTTCTTGACATAACATCCCTCCCCCGCTAAAAAGTGTAAATTAAATTATCGATTAAAGAAAGCCAGAATGGAGGTGTTTCTTGACATAACACCACTGACCCGCTAAAAATTGTAACTACAATTATCAATCAGAGAAACACAGAATGGAAATGTTTCTTGACCCTGCACAGAATAGTAAATAAAATTATCGATGAGAAAAAAAACGAAAAAAGCTGTTCTTAACATAACACCTCTCCAAAATTCAAAATTCTAAATAAAATTCTTATTTAGAGAAACATAGCATAGAGGTTTTTTTGACATAACACCCCTGCCTCGCTAAAAATTCTAAATTAAATTATCGATGTCAAAAAAACACAGAATGGCGGTGTTTCTTGACATGACAGCCCTCCTCTCGCTAAAGATTGTAAATGAAATCATCGATAAGAGAAAGAGAGAATGGATGCGTTTCTTGACATAATATCCTTCTCCTGCACAGAATAGTAAATACAATTATCGATGAGAGAAAAACCGAAAAAAGCTGTTTCTTAACATAACACCTCTCCCCAACTAAAAATTCAAAATAAAATTGTTGTTTAGAGAAAAATAGCATGGAGGTGTTTCTTGACATGACACTGCTCCCCCGCTAAAAATTAAAAATTAAATTATCGATGAGATAAACACAAAATAGAAATGTTTCTTGACATAATGCCTCTTACCCTGCTAAAAATTGTAAATTAAATTATTGATGACAGGAAACACGGAATTGAGGTGTTTCTTGACATAACACCCATCTTCCGCTAAAAGTTGTAAATTAAATTATCGATGAGAGAAAGACAGAATGGAAGCATTTCTTGACATAACACCCCTACCCGCTAAAACTTATAAATGAAATTATCGTTTAGAGAAACAGAAAAGACGGCGTTTCTTGACATAACATCCTTCCCCCGCTAAAAAGTGTAAATGTTTCTGGACATAATACCCCTCCCCCGCTACAAATTGAAAATTAAATTATCGCTGAGATAAACACAGCATAAAAATGTTTCTTGACATGCAACCCCTCCCCCGCTAAAAATTGAAAATTTAATTATCGATAATCTCATAGAATGGGTGATATTCTTGACATAACACGCCTCTCCCGCCTAAAAAATGTAAATTAAATTATCGATGAGAGAAACACAGAATGGAGGTGTTTCTTGACATGCCTACCCTCCCCCGCTTAAAAGTCTAAATCAAATTATCGTTGAGATAACACGGAATGGAAATGTTTCTTGACATAAAACCCCTTCCCCGCTAAAAATTGTAAATTAAATTATCGATGAGAAAAACACAGAATGCAGGTGTTTCTTGACATGACCCCCCTCCCCGGTTCAAAATTGTAAAATTAAATTATCGATGAAATAAACACAGAATGGAGGATGTTCTTGACATAACACACCTCCCGCGCCTAAAAATTGAAAATTAAATTATCAATTAGATGTACACAGAATGAGTGATATTCTTCACATAACACGCCTCCCTCGCTAAAAATTGAATAATAAAATTATCGATGAGAGAAACACAGAATTGAAGCGTTTCTTGACATAACACCTCTCCCCGTTAAAAATTCTAAATTAAATTATCGTTTAGAGAAACAGAAAAGACGGCGTTTCTTGACATAACATCCCTCCCCCGGTAAAAAGTGTAAATTAAATTATCGATTAAAGAAAGACAGAATGGAGGTGTTTCTTGACATAACACCACTGACCTGCTAAAAATTGTAAATAATATTATCATTCAGAGAAACACAGAATGGAAATCGATGAGAGAAACACAAAATCGAGGTGTTTCTTGAAATAACACCCCTTCCCCGCTAAAGATTGTAAATTAAATTATTGATGAGAGAAACACAGAATGAAGGTGTTTCTTGACATGACACGCCTCTCCCGCCTAAAAATTGTAAATTAAATTATCGATGACAGAAACACAGAATGGAGGTGTTTCTTGACATGACACCCCTCTCCCGTTAAAAATTGTAAATTAAATTATCGATGAGAGAAACAGAAAAGAGCTGTTTCTTAACATAACACCTCTCCCCAACTAAAAATTCTAAATAAAATTCTTGTTTAGAGAAAAAGAGCATGGAGGGTTTTTTTTACATAACGCCCCTGCCCCGCTAAAAATTGTAAATAAAATTATCGATGAGAGAAAGACAGAATGGAGGCGTTTCTTGACATGACACCCCTCCCCCGCTAAAAATTCAAAATTAAATTATCGATGAACTAAACACGGAATGGAAATGTTTCTTCACAAAAATTATCGATGAGAGAAACACAGAATGCAGGTGTTTCTTGACATAATACCCCTCCCTCGCTAAAAATTGTAAATAAAATTATCGATGAGAGAAACACAGAATGCAGGTGTTTCTTGACATAATACCCCTCCCTCGGTAAAAATTGTAAATAAAATTATCGATGAGAGAAACACAGAATGCAGGTGTTTCTTGACATAATACCCCTCCCTCGGTAAAAATTGTAAATAAAATTATCGATGAGAGAAACACAGAATGCAGGTGTTTCTTGACATAATACCCCTCCCTCGCTAAAAATTGTAAATAAAATTATCGATGAGAGAAACACAGAATGCAGGTGTTTCTTGACATAATACCCCTCCCTCGCTAAAAATTGTAAATAAAATTATCGATGAGAGAAACACAGAATGCAGGTGTTTCTTGACATAATATGCCTCCCTCGCTAAAAATTGTAAATAAAATTATCGATGAGAGAAACACAGAATGCAGGTGTTTCTTGACATAATACCCCTCCCTCGGTAAAAATTGTAAATAAAATTATCGATGAGAGAAACACAGAATGCAGGTGTTTCTTGACATAATACCCCTCCCTCGCTAAAAATTGTAAATAAAATTATCGATGAGAGAAACACAGAATGCAGGTGTTTCTTGACATAATACCCCTCCCTCGCTAAAAATTGTAAATAAAATTATCGATGAGAGAAACACAGAATACAGGTGTTTCTTGACATAATACCCCTCCCTCGGTAAAAATTGTAAATAAAATTATCGATGAGAGAAACACAGAATGCAGGTGTTTCTTGACATAATACCCCTCCCTCGGTAAAAATTGTAAATAAAATTATCGATGAGAGAAACACAGAATGCAGGTGTTTCTTGACATAATACCCCTCCCTCGGTAAAAATTGTAAATAAAATTATCGATGAGAGAAACACAGAATGCAGGTGTTTCTTGACATAATACCCCTCCCTCGCTAAAAATTGTAAATAAAATTATCGATGAGAGAAACACAGAATGCAGGTGTTTCTTGACATAATACCCCTCCCTCGCTAAAAATTGTAAATAAAATTATCGATGAGAGAAACACAGAATGCAGGTGTTTCTTGACATAATACCCCTCCCTCGGTAAAAATTGTAAATAAAATTATCGATGAGAGAAACACAGAATGCAGGTGTTTCTTGACATAATACCCCTCCCTCGCTAAAAATTGTAAATAAAATTATCGATGAGAGAAACACAGAATGCAGGTGTTTCTTGACATAATACCCCTCCCTCGCTAAAAATTGTAAATTAAATTATCGAAGAGAGAAACACAGAATGTAGGTGTTTCTTGAAATAACACCCCCACCCCCGCTAAAAATTGAAAATTAAATTATCGATGAACTAAACACAGAATTGAGGTGTTTCTTGACATAACACCCACCCCCCGCTAAAAAAGGACAATAATTCATCTAGTCTGGTGGAATATCTAGATAAGAGCTGCTAATTGAGGTTCAGAATTCCTCGTATGGACTATTGTGTAACGATGCTGAGTGGATCTTATTTGGGCTTTGAAGGGGCCGTCTTATTGAATGATGCTTCGGTGGGCGTAACTTTAAATATGTCAATGTTAATTAACAAACAAAATTACGAGAAATAATTTGACTGAGAAAACTTAGTATTGGCAAGAATAAATTATTTATTTGCTTTTTACAATTGGAAGAAAAGGATTTACTAATTAATTTACATTTATAGTAGGAGCTGAAAATTTTAGCGGGGGAGGTGTGTTAATATTATTGTACTGAAACTGAGTTAATTAAATTTTGTTTCTCTAAGGTCTTTTCCTATATATTTTAATCACATAAAATACACGCTAAAATATATTTTAGTTATGGGATTGAGTTTTTTTTTTTTTAAACTTCCATTTTAATTTTTCTGATTAACCGTAATTTGCAATTAATTCATCACGTGATCCACCTTTTACTAACTTTGTATCTATCACTTACACCGTCGCTCGATGTGGTTTGATCTCCTGCTCTTACTCTATACGTTACATTCTATACATCTCTCTTCCCTCTCTTCTACTCTCTCAGTGTTTATTAGCAGTCAAAGTTAATCAAAAGAATTAAAAATAAAAAGTCCATGTGTATAGTCCATTATAAATAAAGCGGAATATCACTACAAGTACTAATACTATATAACCTTTAGTTAGTGAAGAAGAAGAAGTAGAAGAGAGAGAGGGGGAGGAGAGAGAACTGAAAGAGTTAAATTTTAGATTTTGTCTTTTTATTTTTATAAATATAACTCAAGTAACTGGCTTTGCAAACTTACTTTTTCCTGGTTCAAATAATTTAACCCGAGCTCAATGATGTGAAGATTTATTCTCCATTTTTTCATCAGTTTTTATTGATCATTAAATTAATCAATATTACTTTTTTATGATTTTAATTTCCTTCACCAAATTGCCCTGCATTCTTCCTTCCTTCATCCACTTTTCTTTCGTTAACCGATATTTACTCTTTTTTTTTCATTTTATTTGTTTTTTCTCCTGTAGATATTTTCTATTTCTATGGATGTTTTCTTTAAAAAAAAGTCATCTTCCCTAAAGGCTGAACATTTCAATTGTTTGGTACTCGTTTGATATGTTGTACAGCAAACATTCATTGTCTCGTTGTATTTGTAAGTACAACGCTGTCAGCAAGTCTGGCGTTCTTCCGCTTCTTCTTCAGTCAATTGTAAAACGGTTCGAGCCAGAAGCATGACGAATATGGAAACTCCGTAAGAAACGGGGAAAATAAAGAGGAAATATTTCGTTGAAACAATTACAAAAACAACCACCACCACCAATGATGATGATGATGATGATGATGATGATGATGATGATGATGATGATGATGATGATGATGATGATGATGATGATGATGATGATGATGATGATGATGATGATTGTTACATAACCACTCAAAGGGGTGGCAGCAAAAAAGAGGGGAAACTTAATTATTACCAAAGTAACTAATCCTGCCGACTGAGCCAGCCCTCCGAAACCACTCGAACAGTTCGAACTTCATCCTCTCCGGATCGAAAAGTCTATGAGAGGATTAATAGAGGTTACAATCTTTTTCTTTGGTAAAACATTTTCTGTAAAACATTTTCAAACAAACATTTTAAACACATTTTTAAGAGAGTCATTTTAACACATCTTTAAGCAGGCGGCCTCCAAGCCTTTAAACTGCCAACCTTAAACAAAGTTCCTTTTAAACAATTATTAATCAAACACAGTTCGTAAGAGTCATGTTAAATACATTTTCAAGAGTCACTTTAAACACCTATTTCAAGCGGGCGACTTTTAAGCCTTTAAACTACCGAAGTTCCTTTTAAACAATTATTAATCAAACACAGTTCGTAAGAATCACGTTAAACACATTTTCAGGATATTTTACCTTAAAAGAAGTTACCTCTGCAGTTCTCGTTCGTCGCTGGTCGTGACTTCGTGGGCACCCCATCTTGTTGCTGGCTGGTGATCGTCGTGTAGTATCTGTTTTTTTTTGTGGGAAAAATTTGCTTTTAAGCAGAGGACAGAGACACTCGAAGACGATTTTTTTCTGAGAGAGATTCCATCACATTTATTTTCACACTTCGGTTGGAGAGGGTTCCATTATCGGTTCTTCATTCACATCTTTCTCGCTGGGGAATGCCACGTTAATTGTACTGAATCTACTGAGAGATACAGCCCTCACGGTAAGCGGTTACATTCACAATTCGTCCGGGTCGCTTCCAACCCCAACTAACTCATAACTACTTTTCACACAAGCCACCCGGGCTAAGCGTGGCGACCTATCTCCGCCAAAATCGGGAACTCAACCCATAACTAACTTTTCACCAAAGCCACCCAGGCTAAGCGTGGCGACTGCCTCTGCCAGAATCGGGAACTCTACTCTTAACTCAACCTTCACACAAGGGATCTCACACGTCAAAGACACCCTTTTGACCTTTCAACGGATCTCATAACTGAACTCGATTGCTTTTGTGTTTCACCTATGACCTAATCACCCTGTCATCGTAAGTGTGAGAACCTCTTTTGCACTCACTTTGAACGCGGTGACACCGTCAGAATCCGCGCAATTCAGGCGATCTTTTGTGTGTCCATACATGCGTCCCCATTTATCAATGCCCTCAAGTTTTGTACTTAGTTTACCTAAATTCTATTTCTTTTACGCGGTGCACAATCAATACCAGTAGATCTACACACCTTCTAGAAACGCAGGGCATGCCATAATCCAACAATGACGACGACGACGACGACGATAATAATAACAATAACAACAACGACGACGACGATAATAATAATAATAATAATAATAATAATAATAATAATAATAATAATAATAATAATAATAATAATAATAATAATAATAATAATAATAATAATAATAATTGTGATGATATTATTTATAATAATAATAATTATGATAATAAAGAAAAAAATTTGGGGGGTATCAAATATTTTTTCTTACAAAAAATAAATATTTTTAAGAAGGTTGTCATTATCTTCTCCTTCTTGAGAGGTGTGGAGGTAATGTAGTATCTGTTCTCCTTCAAATTAGCAAAAATATGCGACCGGGGGCTTCTGCAGTATACCACCCCTATGAAATATGTTTTTAGGTGGCTTGTGCAGTATGCGCCTCTATAGAATAAGTTTACTTCTTCTTCTCCTTCATGAACAAGGGCACAAAGGAACCATTTGGGTTCTTTGATATGACAGGGGCGCATTAATATGAGTTTTTTTTATGATAGTGACGCTACATGAATGAACTTGGTTTTGGTTCTTTGATAAGACAGGGGCGTATTAATATGAGTTACTTTTTTATGATAGTGACACAACATGACCGAACATGATTTTGGTCCTTCGATACGACACGGGCGCATTAATATGAGTTCTTATGTTGCGCACCGGGGTGGTGATCAGTACGTATATAGTATGCGCACCGGGGCGGAAATAGGTATGCATATAATATGCGCACTGGAGCGGAGATAAGTACGTATAATATATATATATATATATATATATATATATATATATATATATATATATATATATTTATATATATATATATATAGAGAGAGAGAGAGAGTGACAGAATATATATAGAATATATATATTTATATCCATATATATAATATATCTATATATAGAATATATATATATATCAATATACAGAGAGAGAATATATATATATATAATAGATATATATATATAATATAGAGAGACAGTATATATATAGAATATATATATTTACATATATATATATATATATATATAATATATATATAATATAGAGAGACACAATATATATAGATTATATATATTTATATACATTTATATACATATATATATATAATATATATAGAGAGAGAGAATATATATATATCAAATATATATATAGAGAGAATAGATATTTTATATCTACCATTTACTGCAGAAGCACCGGTATTTTATATCTACCCTTTACTGCAGAAGCACCGGTATTTTATATCTACCCTTTACTGCAGAAGCACCGGTATTTTATATCTACCATTTACTGCAGAAGCACCGGTATTTTATATCTACCCTTTACTGCAGAAGCACCAGTAGTTTATATTTACCCTTTACACCGGTATTTTATATATCTACCCTTTACTGTTAAGGCACCGGTATTTTATATCTACCCTTTATTGCAGAAGCACCGGTATTTTATATCTACCCTTTACTGCAGAAGCACCGGTATTTCCAATGTACCCTATACTGCAGAAGCACCGGTATTTCCCATGTAGCCTATACTGCAGAAGCACCGGTATTTCCAATGTACCCTATACTACTGCTGGTTAAAATTAGACGATCAGTTGATTTATAAATCACGATTTTAATTTGAAACTCAATTGGGAGATTTGAAAATTAAAATTAAACAAGAAAAATTTATCTACTAATTGTCATTTTCTAAAATGTACAATAATAAACTATAACAAATAATTCTATGTAGAATACTATAGTGTTAAATTGCCACTACAGTAGAAACAACAGTAGCAATAAACATGTGTGTAGGAAAATCAAGGGTAATTCAATTTATGTTGCAAACAGCCTAAAATCATACAAAATTAGTATTTTTAGATCGTAGAAGTTTGTTAGAAGCAGCAGCTACAATGAATGTTTTATGTGTCAACTCTTCATTTGACAAACGATCCAATCAGCAGTTTCTTTCAGCCAAGGATTATTACTTCAAAATATTGCGCGTAGTATAAAAACTCAAACATGGTGTTTTTCGCTCTCTTTCCTGTTTCTTCCAGTGTTAACACACGTGCACACGTCATAATATCATCAATGTTTTTTGGGTCAGAAGGCCAACGACAAACGCAACGAGAGACACACAAATTATTAAAAGCAGCGTAAGCGTAAAGACAAAACGAAGTGTGTTTCGAAAGATGTCTCCAAATGAAGAGTTGACGTGAAAGAGTGCCACTATTCTCAAAAGGAGTCGATCGAAGAAACGATGCGATGTTAATGAAAAAAAATGAACAATCAAAGGGAAACAAATCAGCGCGAACTAAAAGGACTTTTCTATATTCTTCTGGTATTTTTTTATTTTACTAACAAAATTCTTACAAGTAAGTCTTTCTCTTTTTCTGACATGTCTTTCCTAGCAAAGTTAATAAGCCTTCGGGCAGCATAATTAAGACTTTAGTTATGCAGCCTTTCCGTGTGTCCATCGGAACTTAAATTCAGTCTATGAAGTGAACTTTGAGCCATGAACTTTCCGCCGAACTCATTTTGCCTTTTTTTCTTTCTTCAATAAATTATTTGTTGTTTAAAATAGCTTGTTCTTTTCTCTTACTGTTTGCTTTATTGTCTAGTTATTGCCCGAGGTCTTTTACGTGTATCGGTTTTGGCCTGTACGTGGTTAAAATTGCGATATTCTGCATAAATAAAGCTCTAGGTCTCTGTGTTCTATTCTGTATCTATGTTCTATCATTAGTTCGTCTGTATTCGATCCATTAGGTTTAGTATTGCCTATAACTATAAAAGGAAAAATTATATTAAGTCAAGTTTGGAAATCATGAGTGGCATGGGATCAGGTAGTTCCTGATAGCTTGTTGTCTGTTTGGAATAGTTTTCAGGCAAATCTCCGAGATGTTCAAAAAATTGGTTTTGAAAGATGTTCAGTACAAACCAATTCGCCTGTTACCTTGATCGTGTTTTGTGATGCTTCGAATCTTGCTTATGGCATAGTCGAATATATGTATCAGGGAGGAGAGGCCAGGCTATTTTATGCGAAAGCCAAAGTGGCTCCTTCTGTTAAAAGAACTCTTCCTACGTTGGAATTACTAGCTGTATATCTGGGAATTAAGCATCTCCTTATTTTGATTGAAATGTTTCCCAAGCTGTTTGAGGAAATTATCATTGCTGTAGATGCACAGGTAGTGCTATCTTGGTTGTTGTCTGAATCTGTACACACTAAGTGCCAGTTCACTAAAAATCGTTTGAAGGATATAAAATTCATTATGAATGAGATAAGTTGTAAGGGTTATACCTTAAAGTTCAAGTATGTAAGTACTAGCGAAAACCCTGCAGATTTGTTAACTAGAGGCGTTTCCTTTAGTAAGTTTAAAAAGGATAAAAACTTTTGGATTAGAGGTCCAGTATGGTTACAGACAGAAAAGTTGAAGTGGCCTGACTATAAGTTGGATTGCATTAGTGACAAATGCAAGACCTTGGTAACTGCTTATACTGGCTTGAATGGGGATTCTAACTCATGTGTGGTTGAGTTAGAAAGATTCTCTTCTCTCAAAAGGTTGATAAGTACCTTAGAGATTGTGTTTAAATTTATTGCCAAGTTAAAGGGCGATAAGCGTGATGTCAATTTTACATCTGAGGCAAAGTCCTATTTGATTAAGGTTACTCAGAGTGAGTTTTTCGCTGAAGAAATAAGTTTTCTGAAAAGTAAAGTTGAAAGTAATATTCCTTTGTTGGTGAATAAGTTGAACCTAATTTTGGATGACAACAATTTGTTACGTTGTCGGGGACGTATAGAAAACTCTGAATATTTTTCCGAAGAAGTGAAAAGTCCTGTTCTGCTGCCTAAAATGTGTCTCCTAACCAGTTTGTTGGTGATGGAGTGTCACATAAAATGCAAACATTTAGGGATTGCTGCTACGCTTGATAAGGTGCGCAATTCTGGGTTTTGGTTACCCAAGGCCAGGCAGGCCGTCAAAATTGTTCTTGCTAGTTGTATGATATGCAAGAAGTTTAATTCCTTGTCTTTTCGTTATCCTAAGATGACAAACCTACCCAAACATCGAGTTAATCTTATCAGACCTTTCTACCATACGGGGATAGACTTCACGGGTCACCTGTGGGTAGAGGACGGTAGTAAAGTAAAAAAGATGTACATATTGCTATTCACTTGTCTTAGTGTGCGTTCTATACATATGGAGTTGGTTGAAGAAATGAGTACTCAATCGGTAGTGTTAGCCTTTTTGAGGTTCTTCAATGTATATGGTGTGCCATCACACATATACTCAGACAATGCTTTATCCTTTGTTGCTGGGTGCGACTTAGTAAAAGAAGTTCTTCTCTCTGATGGATTCAGAGGAGATTTGGAAATGTGTAATATAAAACACTGCATGATTCCTTCGTATTCTGCTTGGTTCGGAGCAATATGGGAAAGGTTGATAAAAACTGTCAAGTGTTGTCTATTCAAAACAATTGGTCGCAAGAGGTTGGGTTACTTTCAACTGCTAACCATTTTGTCTGACATACAAAGAGCGGTAAATGATAGGCCTTTGACTTATCATTGTAGCGATGATGCTTCCCTGGAAGTCATCTCTCCTAGTGCCTTTATGCGTTTTTCTCCTGGGAAAACCGTGTTCTTGAACCTTGAAAACGATTCTTGTTTAGAAGTGCCCCCGAATCGAGTGGATTTGATCGAGAGTTTGAAAAGTAGAGAATGCCTTTTAATCAGATTCAAGTCATTGTGGTATGAGCAATATTTACTGAGTCTGAGGGAATTGTCTAGGGATTTGCATCAAGCGGAATTTGGTAACAAAATTAAGGTAGATGATATAGTCCTAGTTAGGAATCTCGTTAAACCTAGGCCCTATTGGAAGCTAGGTAGAGTTGTTAAGCTCACTCGGGGGTCTGACGGAATTGTTCGCTCTGCCTTGATAAAGAAGGGAGAGACATGTAGTGAGCATTCTATTAGGCATTTGTATCCTATGGAGCTATCTATATCTCATTCGTACCAAGTGAGACCTGGGAAAAATAAGGATTCGTGCAGTGATGATGATGGAGCTGAGAATTCTAAACCTAAGAGAGGTAGAAAATGTGTTAAGGATAAGAATCCTGACTATGTTTACTATTAGACTGTAAGTGAGCGATCTTTTTCTTTTTCTTTTCTTTTTTGTTCGGGAGAGTGTCAGAAATTTATTTTCTTCTTCTTCTTCTTTTCTTTTCTTCTTCTTCTAAAACCCCCTTTTATAAGAACTTGTAATGAATGACTGCTGCTGATGGCACGCGTCGGGTGTCTGAAGCGTGGGCGTTTGACGCCGGAAGCTGTTGAAATAACCGCGAAATTCAATCAGTTGCTGAAACAATCTCGAGGTGAAGAGGTCGGTCGACACAACTCGGACATGAGAAAGTCCTAAAAACAAGAATGTTAAAACAGGAACATGTAGAGAGCATGCCTGTAAAAATCTTCAAAGAAGTTGGAGTTTCAACTAGTGTTCGAGGTTGAATATTTACGTTGGACGGAGAAGTCCACTGAATTCTAAAAACAGAAACAAGGAAGATATTAATTTGAAATGCAAATGTGCCTTTAGAAAAGACAAAACGAAGTGTGTTCGAAAGATGTCTCCAAATGAAGAGTTGACGTGAAAGAGTGCCACTATTCTCAAAAGGAGTCGATCGAAGAAACGATGCGATGTTAATGAAAAAAAATGAACAATCAAAGGGAAACAAATCAGCGCGAACTAAAAGGACTTTTCTATATTCTTCTGGTATTTTTTTTTCTTACGCTGCTTTTAATAATTTGTGTGTCTCTCGTTGCGAACCGAACTCTCTCGTACCTACACTCTTTCACTTACAAAACAGGCACACTAATACACATACAGATCTTCTATGCCAATCCCATTTACACACACTTAAACGCACACGACGCCAACCAAAATGAACATGTCTATACAATTCCTGCTTACACGCTAAAAAACTCTTTCATTCAAAACTTTTTCTTGGACTGTTTGAACTCTCATTTATTGCTAAAACTTTATTTTGCATTGTCTTAACAAGTTATCCATAAAATTGAATTATTTTGTATGGATAAACTTTGTCATTCTTTCATTTGATAATGTCCTATCTTCAACAAGGTCGTGCGTGTTCAAAAATAATATCAACTCTAATCATAAACCAACCTAAGTGATGAGCGAGCAGCATAATTTACGAAAAATTTATATAGAAAAATGAACGCCAACGCGTAGAATTCTTTTGTTGTTAACCTTAAAATGATTACAGGAAATAAAAAATGCTGCGACGAAGAATTGAACTCACGCCTTTTGGTTCGCGATCAACTACTTAAAATTGGTAGCTCCTATTGTCACGACTACATCGCCGAATTACTTTTTAAAGCTACTTTTTGAAACACCGTGTGTCAGCGTGGGGACGACTAGGGTCTCTTGGTAAATGGCGACCCGTTTGATCAATCACACCAACACGTTTATGCTTTAATGGAATTAAAGAAGAGCTTTTAGGAAAGCAGACAGGGAATTACCGCTGGGAAGATTAGCATTTCATCTTTGTGAAGAATATCAGCTAAAAGTATTTAAAAAAGAGAAAATTATTTAGCTTAAATAAGTGTGCATAACCTTTTTAAAACATAAGGCTTCGTGCGCTTCATTGAACTAGACGAATAAAATTACCAAACAAGTAATAACTGTTTTTCATTTGAATTCCGCCATCACAGACTTTTATAGTTGTTTCATAAGAGTATTGGAAAACATGAAACATAAAGTTGTCATTATTGGTTGTAATTCTCTTGAGTCCAAAGTTTCTTTTACCGATGACTTTTATAGCATTTCAGGCGATGACGACACAATGCTTGTCGAGGTTTATAATTAGAATAGAAACTATGCATTAGTATCTTACTACCGTAACTAATTATATATGTTTTACTTTAATTCTTAGATTATATGGAAACAAATTACGAATCTTTCGTAAAAAAGCTACGCCAAATATACCTCTACAACTTTCAAAACAGACAAAATGCGAGTTGTGGTATAAACATTTTTTTTACTTACTCAAGAAGATAGAATCAATTCATGCCATTAAGGATTTGCACAAAAGGATCGTTTCCTTTATATTTCTACTTCCACATAAACGCACACGGAAAATATCTGTCCATCATTCCGCGTTGCGTTTTACAGTGGCGTTAATTCTGCATTTTGTACAGCCTAATCCTAACCAAACCAAACCATAGCCTAAACGTAACCCTAACCGAAGTATGTCTAGTCAGGACTCACAAAAGGAGGTCACGGCTGTGTGCGCCAACTGTGCATGGTAAAACTCATTTGTCTATTATGTTCGCGGCTCTTCTATAAAATTACAACAAAATTACAAATTTAAAAAAATGCAAATAGTTTTAATAATCTTAAACTTTGTCAAGATTGTTCTGTTTATAATACCCTCATTTTAAATTTCCTGCTTTTAATTTATTTATTCTTTAATAATTGGATTGTGGCAGAAAACTTCAGCGTTCCATAATCCATTTGCCTAAATCGACTTGTTATGCCCTCGTCAAAAGTAGTTTTCTCACTTCTAAAATAAATAAAAAATATTTCTAGTTTACTGCTGACATTTAGATGTGATGCTGTGTTTATCGACCAATTTTAACAAAATGTTGCCCACATTGGTAATTACGTTAAGAAAATTGGGGTAGGAACCAAAAGTCTTTTCTCCTGATGCGTGAATGTTTCTGGGTATAGTGCATAGTTTCTTTCAACCATTAATACGAATTCATATTCAAATCTTTCAATAGCCCTTGTCGTTCAAATATCTAATCTAGGACAGATGTTTAAGGGGACATTTTAAATTCAGAGTTAACTCACCGGGAAAACACTGAGAATTGCTTGATCTTAAACATTTATTTTTATTGTGAAGTGATCGACATATATGCTTAGCCTCCTGCTCCATTACGCCCGAGCCGGACAAACCCACTTCTCAATTTAAATGACACTTGGCATTTACAGATCCGAATCAAAGATGTTACCGGTCTTATTTCTAATAGGAAGCCGGGAGTATGACATAAAATTAGTGGCACTAGTTTCACTTGTGTAAACAAACACTGGTCCCTCATCATGCATCGTCGACACACTATGCAATTCTAACCAGAGCATATTATGTACCTCATTGCCAAGATGTCAGATAGTGTTTTGAGAAACCAGTGCACTAGGATACGTGCACTCAGGCCTACAAAAATTTCTGAGCCGCTTGTCGTCATTCCCAGAAAGGGGCATCTCAGGCTATGAGCAATCAACTAACCCCTCCTCATAGATAACGTAAAGCCTTGGTTGACCTCTTAACACTAAACAGAAACATACCTTAGCCTGACAACAACAAAGCCAACCACTATCAGACAGATTTATAAGAAAATATTGGTTGATATTCACTGATAGAGATATAGATATGTGTATGTATACATATGTGTATATATACATATGTGTATATATACATATGGGTATATATACATATGGGTATATATACGCCCTCTAAATTTAAATTTAGTTAGTACAAACTCCTTTTTTCATTCTCTTCGAATTATTCACTGTCCAACTTTTCTCAATCCTCACCTATACTGGGCCGAGACACCTACTCTCACCTATAAATATTGGGATGTGCCGGTGGGTAAGTGGATACCGACATGGACTGATGACCTGGATGTTTCAAGTTCGAATCCAGTCGATTTCACAGTACCACTTTCACTTAGGGATGTTTGCAATCTTCATGTCGTTCTTCCCGTAAGTACCTGATATCTTTCTAGAAAGAATTCTAACTTAAAAGATATTAGAGAAACCAATGCCGACACTAGAATCATCTGATTCGCACGAAATGAATGAATGGCCCATAAATATTTATATCAATCAAAGTAGTATCATATTTACACACATTAGATCACTGTGTAGAAGTTGCGACCGGATCAAGTAAGATTTACAAACAGAATCACTTCGTTTTTGTCTTCCTGTTCAACACCGGCATATTTAACACTTGTTCCATTATGATAGACTTCTATGACTTCTTTATATAATAATTACATGCAATGCTTCAAACAAACTCCATCACCCTATTATATAAAGTATGTATGTATGTATGTATGTATGTATGTATGTATGTATGTATGTATGTATGTATGTATGTATGTATGTATGTATGTTTCAGCTGTTTATTTCACAAGACAAGTTCAGAAAATCAGCTTGTCATGCTCTCGGTGTCCTAAAGTGTGCTGATCAGCTTAGTGGCCTTAAACGTCACATGAAAGTGCACAATCACCATTCACCCATAGATCAAGCCGAACAGTCTGTGCCCATCACAACCCACCATGCAGCCACTTCACCACTAGAATCCCCTTTATTAAATAGCTCCCCGACAAGTATCACAATATCATCAGCTGCCTATTTACCGCCACCATTACCTTAGAAATTACCAGAGAGAGATGATTAAGAATTGGCCTTGGTGGAACCACTTGGTAACACCATTAAGGAAGTTTAGATGATGAGGCTGGAGGAAACATCTCAACTGCCAAAAATCCAAGCTTCAAG
The DNA here is from genome assembly GCA_963556195.1 of Sepiola atlantica. Classification (NCBI taxonomy): domain Eukaryota; kingdom Metazoa; phylum Mollusca; class Cephalopoda; order Sepiida; family Sepiolidae; genus Sepiola; species Sepiola atlantica. The sequence goes on along the minus strand of OY744545.1, from coordinate 22,863,689 downwards.
AGCTACCAAAGCAGTAATAAAAACTACAAACATCGCTCTCGGAAGACTTGTTCCATCCAACATATCCTTCACGGAGTTGAATAAGATCACATATGCTGTAGGACTCTACATTGTCAGGAAAACACTCCCTCAATTCCAAAAGCAATGGGAGTCCAGAGCACAAAACACAACACCACCTTGAAAACTGAAGCTCCAAAAACAACTAAACCTTTGCAGAAGAAATTGTCTCAGACCATCAATTCCCTGCCGTTCCTAGAGTGTAAGGACGGCTGAAGAACACCTTAAGTTTAGTTTTAAATAGAAGAAAAATATAGAAAAAAATTAAAACAGTGAAGGAACTTGAAGGCAAAATTCCAGCACTCGCCAAAAGAATCCAAACAAAAGACAACAAAAACAGGGCGAAAGTGGAAAACAAACAGTTTAAAAAGAACACACGACTGTTTTACAGAAACCTAATAAGAGAGACAATCACAGTGAAAATACCACCGTAAAAGCAAAATCTAGGAGACTACTGGATGCCTCTGTTTGAGAATGAGGAGCCATGCAATCAAGAGACCAAGTGGATCTTAGATATAGCTCGAAGTAATTAAATCAAGCCAGAAATTCCAGAGTTAGAGATAAAGTCTGGAATGATAAAACAAAAGTTGTGTCGATTTCAGGACCACAAAAACCGTGGCATAGACAACATACCCAATTTCTGGCTTAAGCATCTAACAACACTTCATAGTCATTACAGTAGTTGCTTCACCAGACTGTGGCCACTGGACACACCAGCATGGCTAGTAAAAAATGATAGAACCCTCATACTCAAAACGCGTAAGACACAACGCCCTACTAAATACAGACCGATCTGCTGTCTCACTACAACCTACATACTCTTTATTTGCCTGGTTACAGCCAGCATCTACGAACACCTATCTTCTGGAGCGTACCTGGAAAAAGAACAAGCAGAGTGCAAGGGGAAGTATTTGGGCACAAAGGACCAATTGTTGATCACTAAGACAATCCTTGGAATCCTTGGAAGAGGAAGTAAAACCTAAACATGGCTTAAATCCATTACCAAAATACATATAATAGTGTGCCTCACACATGGCTTCTGTGGTGCCTTGAATTATAGAAAATCCATCTGGTTATCAAGAAACCCATGGTTGTACATATAAAGATGACATTTAGTCACACTAATGGAACAATAACAATCTCTGATGAAGGAAGATTCCTCTTCCAAGGAGATAGCTTATCTCCTTTACTCTTTTGCCTGGCGATAGATCCTCTAGCTAAATTACTGAACAAAAGCCGGAGTGCCTACAACCTGAGCCAGGGCCGCCAACAAGACCCAAACAAAAGAGTCAACCACCTGCTCTTCATGGATAACCACAAACTGTATGCCAGTTAAGACACTGACTTAAGCCGACTCTTGCAGGTTGTCCATACCTTCTCCAAAGATATTGGAATAATGTTTGGCCTGGACAATGTGCCAAGTGCTCCCTCAAAGCTGGGAAGAAGATCCAAACGGAAAACATATTTCTTGATGTGAGATAAAGACATCAAGGACCTTGAAGGGCAGGAACAATACAAATACCTTGGCATAGAAGAAAACGATTCAATTCAACATGCCAAGATAAGAGAAAAATTGGCAGATATACGTCGTGCAAAAAATATTTGCAAAACACAGCTGACAAACAAAAACAAAGTAACTGCCATTAACCAACTAGCCATGCCAGTGACAACATATAACTTTGGCACTATTGATTGGCCACAAAATGGTATCAACAAACTAGACACTAAGACGAGGAAAGCGTATTTGTAGATAAACATCACTTAAATCAGCCTTTAAAATCATTGTATCCGTTGTGTTCAGCAAAAACCTCTTCTGGGCTAGGCAGAGGGTATTTGTAATCCTTTAGTGCATTGTTCAATCCCGTGACGAAGTCTTCATAAACACGGATCTCTACTTTTTTAAGTAGACTGTAGGTGAGTCTATTTAATTCCTTGTCAATCTGATTTAATGATGCGAATTGAACTTTTTCTTTTTTTAAACTGGTTGAATATTTGGTTTTAATTCAAACTTGGCAGTCATCTTCCAAGTCTACCTAAGAAAACTTCCAAAATTGGTTTCTTTTAATGTTGTCTCTCTGCTTCAGCATTTAAAGTTCAATATTTTGGGTAAGGAGTTCATGGGTATGTTACATAATTGAAAATTTTCCATCTAGTCGTGCCCTAGAGGTCGTTTAAGTTGTTTATTATGAACATTCTTAATTTCAAAGTCTTTCCTTTTAATGTGACATTAACGATTAGCTTGCTGACAAATGTTATTTGTTCCCCAGTGAAATTTTTACCTATTGTGCTCGTTTTCACTAAAGCTGGTTTTCAAATTTTTTCCACGTTTCAAGATGTATTATTTACAGATCTGAGCCGGAATGAAGTTATAGCTTTATATTTTTATCTTATATTTTTACCTGCACATATTTCCTGATAGATTCAACATCGTCAGTTTTAGCAATTTTGATAAAGCATTTTTATTTCATTTTTAACTATGCAGTGCGACCGCAATTTAAAGTTTTTCATATTATATAGATAATCTTTGTACCAATGTAATTGCCCGCAACCAAATCACGGTTTAGGAGGCAAATTATTTATATTTGTTTGATCAAATTTTGTTGGTGAATAAATGTTCTATTTGTTACGTATTGTTCTAATATGTAACACTCTGCTTTTCTCGGTGTCTCTTGAATGTTGGAGAACAATAATAAAACGTTGGCAATTTTCTGCAACATGTTGAAGCGTTAAATTAGGTTCATTTTTAGTTTACCAAGAACCTTATTTCTGCATCCGTATTGATACTAAACTCTGTGCATTTAAAATTGTTAGCGCTTAACTACGATAGCTTGAAATATCGCAGTGTTTGTTAACTACGTTAGCGAAAGTAGTGTAGTCTCCATCTTCTCTCTTTGTTAGATTCATACATTTCAACCTTTTGCGAAAAAGCGACATTTTATGGCTAAACAATTTAGTTAATAATTTCACCGTTTCAACACGTGTAATGTTGTTGTTTGTTGTGGCAATATAAACTTGACAAATTTGGTATGTTCTCCTGTATCTAACTTTCTCAATAGCAAACGAACCTATTTTAAAATCGGTTCAATTCGCAATCTGTATTATAAACATCTTCGTATTGTCTAAAATACGAAGCAAACGTAATTTCATTTTCATGATCGTAAGTAAAATTATCCATAGCGCTCTAAATAGCTCTTTGTGAAAATGTACTATCTGTAACATTTTGACCTCTATTCGATAATTCGTTTAATCTTTTCTGTTCTTGTTAGGTATGAAAAAATATGAAAAAATATGAAAAAATATGAAAAATTATTTCAACAAATCTTTTCATTTGCTCTAATTGTTTTTCTTGAAATTTCACTTCTTTTTCTTGAAATTTCTCTTCTATACAAATCTTTTCTATTTCTATTTCATTCTGATATTCTATTTGTTCTATTTGTTTTCCTCGGAATTTCCTTTCTAGTCGAAGTTGTTGTCGTTGTTGGTGTTTAATATTGTCCAACATGGCACTTTTAAATTCCTCCATTTTCGTCACTTAAAATAAGCTACCGTGTGTTTTATTGTTTTGTTTTTTAACACGGTCGTAACTTTTTCCATTGGAAAATAAATTGTATACTTCTTAGCGAGAGAAAAAAGTAAGCTTATTTAAACTTATTTACGTGTTCCTGATTAAACAATATAAAAAACGGAGAAAAGCGAGAAACCTCCTGTTGCATTTTTTTGTCATAGTCGAACCATTTAGATTTAAAAACCTCGTGTTGGAGAATGACTTGAAATCTTTTGAATTCTCTTTTTATTCTTTAATCCTATTTTCTGATGTTGGAGACTTATCTTTCGCTTTTTGTCATTTGACCTCAATGTAAAGTCTAAAAAATCAAGGGGCCCCTTCCTGGAAATAACACTTGATCTCTATATGAGATATATAGATATACCAGTGATAATTAAAGTTCTCCTTAATTAGTAAAGAAGTAAAGAACATTAATTTCCTTAATTGACCATTTAAGTATGTTTTAGTATATCTTTCTTGTGGTGTCTTGGTGGGGTAGCCATACTGAATGGATTCTATTTAGGCTTCGAATACTATGTTATTTTGAATATTTGGTCAGGGTTTACTTGTAGGGGGGAAGTATCCTTATATCATGGTGTTCTGTGAAACCCCTAAACAGAGATACCTTAGACACTCGAGGGCAGTGTCTAGTAGGCATTCAAATGATTTCCCTTTCGCAGATTTTGTACATCTTGTGTGTTAAAAATCCAATATGGCTTTTAATCTTTCGCTCTTACTTAATTAACGGTTTTGCTAAGCACAACACCCAAGTCTTTTTCGAAAATCCAACATCGCCAGTTGTAGTAATGATTATGTTGTATATGACATAAGTCCAGGTTCTCGTTTTCAGTGTTGTGTGCAACATAAGTCCAGGTTATGTTGTGTTCGGATAAATCCGTTGCGGCCTTGAAGGGCTGATAATAAATAAGAGAGCACAGTTGTATATTTACAAGAGTGTGGATTTTACAGAAGCACAGAATAATATGTTACAGAAAGACTCGGTATTTACATACTTCCAACGTGAGTATGATGTGGCACAAGTTGGGGAGAATCAACCCAATGCCCTTAAAGAAGGGAGACTACGGTCTCCTAATAATGGCCTGTGCAGCCCCGCCACCATTCCCCGGTTGGGTGCCTCAGCCAGTTTGCAATTACCTAACACCACCCCAAAGATGGGGAGCAAGGCGTGGGATAGACCTCCTAAGACTAGTCAGGACCAATACATCAGCCCGACAGATAAAAGGTCATCACAATAGTCCAGCTAAAAAATACCACTTCAAGGTCAAAAACAAGCCAACGATAAATGTTAGATGGATAGATTCTGACCCATAAACCAGCAATTCTTCCCCCTTTGTCAGAAACATCGCTCATGAAATGTGAGTGCTAACGGACAAAATAAGAGAAAGCAAGAGTTACGAGGCTATCGAAAGTAAACCCAATGTTTATATTCAACTCGCCTAGACTGCCGGACTGATTGTCGAGAACGAATCCTCGACTAATATGTACCAGTCTAAGGTCTATTTTCAACAATGTTGCAGTTAGACAGCTCGCCCTTCGTCGTCGGCTTCTCTATATAGAATGTTTATAAGAGTCCATATAGTCACGAAATAAGGTAGATCCCCATCAAACCATAACAGTAATGCATGTCATTTAAATTATCTATAAATAATGTTTAGTCGAGGCCATATAGTAACGAAATAAGGTAGATCACCATCAAACCATAACAGTATTCTATATCATCTAAATTCTCTATACATAATGTTCAGAAGAGGCCATATAGTAACGAAATAAGGTAGATCACCATCAAACCATAACAGTATTCCATATCATCTAAATTCTCTATACATAATGTTTAGAAGAGGCCATATAGTCACGCAATAAGGTAGATCACCATCAAACCATAACAGTATTCTATATCATCTAAATTCTCTATACATAATGTTTAGAAGAGGCCATATAGTAACGAAATCAGGTAGATCACCATCAAACCATAACAGTATTCCATATCATCTAAATTCTCTATACATAATGTTTAGAAGAGGCCATATAGTCACGCAATAAGGTAGATCACCATCAAACCATAACAGTATTCTATATCATCTAAATTCTCTATACATAATGTTTAGAAGAGGCCATATAGTAACGAAATCAGGTACATCACCATCAAACCATAACAGTATTCCATATCATCTAAATTCTCTCTACATAACGTTTAGAAGAGGCCATATAGTAACGAAATAAGGTAGATCACCATCAAACCATAACAGTATTCCATATCATCTAAATTCTCTATACATAATGTTTAGAAGAGGCCATATAGTAACGAAATAAGGTAGATCACCATCAAACCATAACAGTATTCTATATCATCTAAATTCTCTATACATAATGTTTAGTCGAGGCCATATAGTAACGAAATAAGGTAGATCACCATCAAACCATAACAGTATTCCATATCCTCTAAATTCTCTATACATAATGTTCAGAAGAGGCCATATAGTAACGAAATAAGGTAGATAACCATCAAACCATAACAGTATTCCATATCATCTAAATTCTCTATACATAACGTTTAGAATAGGCCATATAGTAACGAAATCAGGTACATCACCATCAAACCATAACAGTATTCCATATCATCTAAATTCTCTATACATAACGTTTAGAAAGGGCCATATAGTAACGAAATAAGGTAGATCACCATCAAACCATAACAGTATTCCATATCATCTAAATTCTCTATACATAATGTTTAGAAGAGGCCATATAGTAACGAAATAAGGTAGATCACCATCAAACCATAACAGTATTCCATATAATCTAAATTCTCTATACATAATGTTTAGTCGAGGCCATATAGTAACGAAATAAGGTAGATCACCATCAAACCATAACAGTATTCCATATCATCTAAATTCTATCTACATAATGTTCAGAAGAGGCCATATAGTAACGAAATAAGGTAGATCACCATCAAACCATAACAGTATTCCATAGCATCTAAATTCTCTATACATAATGTTTAGAAGAGGCCATATAGTCACGCAATAAGGTAGATCACCATCAAACCATAACAGTATTCTATATCATCTAAATTCTCTATACATAATGTTTAGAAGAGGCCATATAGTAACGAAATCAGGTAGATCACCATCAAACCATAACAGTATTCCATATCATCTAAATTCTCTATACATAATGTTTAGAAGAGGCCATATAGTCACGCAATAAGGTAGATCACCATCAAACCATAACAGTATTCTATATCATCTAAATTCTCTATACATAATGTTTAGAAGAGGCCATATAGTAACGAAATCAGGTACATCACCATCAAACCATAACAGTATTCCATATCATCTAAATTCTCTCTACATAACGTTTAGAAGAGGCCATATAGTAACGAAATAAGGTAGATCACCATCAAACCATAACAGTATTCCATATCATCTAAATTCTCTATACATAATGTTTAGAAGAGGCCATATAGTAACGAAATAAGGTAGATCACCATCAAACAATAACAGTATTCTATACCATCTAAATTCTCTATACATAATGTTTAGTCGAGGCCATATAGTAACGAAACAAGGTAGATCACCATCAAACCATAACAGTATTCCATATCCTCTAAATTCTCTATACATAATGTTCAGAAGAGGCCATATAGTCACGCAATAAGGTAGATCACCATCAAACCATAACAGTATTCTATATCATCTAAATTCTCTATACATAATGTTTAGAAGAGGCCATATAGTAACGAAATCAGGTAGATCACCATCAAACCATAACAGTATTCCATATCATCTAAATTCTCTATACATAATGTTTAGAACAGGCCATATAGTCACGCAATAAGGTAGATCACCATCAAACCATAACAGTATTCTATATCATCTAAATTCTCTATACATAATGTTTAGAAGAGGCCATATAGTAACGAAATCAGGTAGATCACAATCAAACCATAACAGTATTCCATATAATCTAAATTCTCTATACATAATGTTTAGAAGAGGCCATATAGTCACGCAATAAGGTAGATCACCATCAAACCATAACAGTATTCTATATCATCTAAATTCTCTATACATAATGTTTAGAAGAGGCCATATAGTAACGAAATAAGGTACATCACCATCAAACCATAACAGTATTCCATATCATCTAAATTCTCTATACATAATGTTTAGAAGAGGCCATATAGTAACGAAATCAGGTAGATCACCATCAAACCATAACAGTATTCCATATCATCTAAATTCTCTATACATAATGTTTAGAAGAGGCCATATAGTCACGCAATAAGGTAGATCACCATCAAACCATAACAGTATTCTATATCATCTAAATTCTCTATACATAATGTTTAGAAGAGGCCATATAGTAACGAAATCAGGTACATCACCATCAAACCATAACAGTATTCCATATCATCTAAATTCTCTCTACATAACGTTTAGAAGAGGCCATATAGTAACGAAATAAGGTAGATCACCATCAAACCATAACAGTATTCCATATCATCTAAATTCTCTATACATAATGTTTAGAAGAGGCCATATAGTAACGAAATAAGGTAGATCACCATCAAACAATAACAGTATTCTATACCATCTAAATTCTCTATACATAATGTTTAGTCGAGGCCATATAGTAACGAAATAAGGTAGATCACCATCAAACCATAACAGTATTCCATATCCTCTAAATTCTCTATACATAATGTTCAGAAGAGGCCATATAGTAACGAAATAAGGTAGATCACCATCAAACCATAACAGTATTCCATATCATCTAAATTCTCTATACATAACGTTTAGAATAGGCCATATAGTAACGAAATAAGGTAGATCACCATCAAACCATAACAGTATTCCATATCATCTAAATTCTCTCTACATAACGTTTAGAAAGGGCCATATAGTAACGAAATAAGGTAGATCACCATCAAACCATAACAGTATTCCATATCATCTAAATTCTCTATACATAATGTTTAGAAGAGGCCATATAGTAACGAAATAAGGTAGATCACCATCAAACCATAACAGTATTCCATATAATCTAAATTCTCTATACATAACGTTTAGAAGAGGTCATATAGTAACGAAATAAGGTAGATCACCATCAAACCATAACAGTATTCCATATCATCTAAATTCTATCTACATAATGTTCAGAAGAGGCCATATAGTAACGAAATAAGGTAGATCACCATCAAACCATAACAGTATTCCATATCATCTAAATTCTCTATACATAATGTTTAGAAGAGGCCATATAGTCACGCAATAAGGTAGATCACCATCAAACCATAACAGTATTCTATATCATCTAAATTCTCTATACATAATGTTTAGAAGAGGCCATATAGTAACGAAATCAGGTAGATCACCATCAAACCATAACAGTATTCCATATCATCTAAATTCTCTATACATAATGTTTAGAAGAGGCCATATAGTCACGCAATAAGGTAGATCACCATCAAACCATAACAGTATTCTATATCATCTAAATTCTCTATACATAATGTTTAGAAGAGGCCATATAGTAACGAAATCAGGTACATCACCATCAAACCATAACAGTATTCCATATCATCTAAATTCTCTCTACATAACGTTTAGAAGAGGCCATATAGTAACGAAATAAGGTAGATCACCATCAAACCATAACAGTATTCCATATCATCTAAATTCTCTATACATAATGTTTAGAAGAGGCCATATAGTAACGAAATAAGGTAGATCACCATCAAACAATAACAGTATTCTATACCATCTAAATTCTCTATACATAATGTTTAGTCGAGGCCATATAGTAACGAAATAAGGTAGATCACCATCAAACCATAACAGTATTCCATATCCTCTAAATTCTCTATACATAATGTTCAGAAGAGGCCATATAGTAACGAAATAAGGTAGATCACCATCAAACCATAACAGTATTCCATATCATCTAAATTCTCTATACATAACGTTTAGAATAGGCCATATAGTAACGAAATAAGGTAGATCACCATCAAACCATAACAGTATTCCATATCATCTAAATTCTCTCTACATAACGTTTAGAAAGGGCCATATAGTAACGAAATAAGGTAGATCACCATCAAACCATAACAGTATTCCATATCATCTAAATTCTCTATACATAATGTTTAGAAGAGGCCATATATTAACGAAATAAGGTAGATCACCATCAAACCATAACAGTATTCTATATCATCTAAATTCTCTATACATGATGTTAAGAAGAGGCCATATAGTAACGAAATAAGGTAGATCACCATCAAACCATAACAGTATTCTATACCATCTAAATTCTCTATATATAATGTTTAGTCGAGGCCATATAGTAACGAAATAAGGTAGATCACCATCAAACCATAACAGTATTCTATATCATCTAAATTCTCTCTACATAATGTTCAGAAGAGGCCATATAGTAACGAAATAAGGTAGATCACCATCAAACCATAACAGTATTCCATATTATCTAAATTCTCTCCACATAATGTTTAGAAGAGGCCATATAGTCACGCAATAAGGTAGATCACCATCGAACCATAACAGTATTCTATATCATCTAAATTCTCTATACATAATGTTTAGAAGAGGCCATATAGTAACGAAATCAGGTAGATCACCATCAAACCATAACAGTATTCCATATCATCTAAATTCTCTATACATAATGTTTAGAACAGGCCATATAGTCACGCAATAAGGTAGATCACCATCAAACCATAACAGTATTCTATATCATCTAAATTCTCTATACATAATGTTTAGAAGAGGCCATATAGTAACGAAATCAGGTAGATCACCATCAAACCATAACAGTATTCCATATCATCTAACTTCTCTATACATAATGTTTAGAAAAGGCCATATAGTAACGAAATAAGGTAGATCACAATCAAACAATAACAGTATTCTATACCATCTAAATTCTCTATACATAATGTTTAGTCGAGGCCATATAGGTACGAAATAAGGTAGATCACCATCAAACCATAACAGTATTCAATATCTTCTAAATTCTCTATACATAATGTTCAGAAGAGGCCATATAGTAACGAAATAAGGTAGATCACCATCAAACCATAACAGTATTCTATATCATCTAAATTCTCTCTACATAACGTTTAGATGAGGCCATATAGTAACGAAATAAGGTAGATCACCATCAAACCATAACAGTATTCCATATAATCTAAATTCTCTATACATAACGTTTAGAAGAGGCCATATAGTAACGAAATAAGGTAGATCACCATCAAACCATAACAGTATTCCATATCATCTAAATTCTCTATACATAACGTTTAGATGAGGCCATATAGTAACGAAATAAGGTAGATCACCATCAAACCATAACAGTATTCCATATAATCTAAATTCTCTATACATAACGTTTAGAAGAGGCCATATAGTAACGAAATAAGGTAGATCACCATCAAACCATAACAGTATTCCATATCATCTAAATTCTCTATACATAACGTTTAGAAGAGGCCATATAGTAACGAAATAAGGTAGATCACCATCAAACCATAACAGTATTCCATATCATCTAAATTCTCTATACATAACGTTTAGAAGAGGCCATATAGTAACGAAATAAGGTAGATCACCATCAAACAATAACAGTATTCCATATCATCAAAATTCTCTCTACATAACGTTTAGAAGAGGCCATATAGTAACGAAATAAGGTAGATCACCATCAAACCATAACAGTATTCCATATCATCTAAATTCTCTATACATAATGTTTAGAAGAGGCCATATAGTAACGAAATAAGGTAGATCACCATCAAACAATAACAGTATTCTATACCATCTAAATTCTCTATACATAATGTTTAGTCGAGGCCATATAGTAACGAAATAAGGTAGATAACCATCAAACCATAACAGTATTCTATATCATCTAAATTCTCTATACATAATGTTCAGAAGAGGCCATATAGTAACGAAATAAGGTAGATCACCATCAAACCATAACAGTATTCCATATAATCTAAATTCTCTATACATAACGTTTAGAAGAGGCCATATAGTAACGAAATAAGGTAGATCACCATCAAACCATAACAGTATTCTATATAATCTAAATTCTCTCTACATAACGTTTAGAAGAGACCATATAGTAACGAAATAAGGTAGATCACCATCAAACCATAACAGTATTCCATATAATCTAAATTCTCTATACATAACGTTTAGAAGAGGCCATATAGTTACGAAATAAGGTAGATCACCATCAAACCATAACAGTATTCCATATCATCTAAATTCTCTCTACATAATGTTCAGAAGAGGCCATATAGTAACGAAATAAGGTAGATCACCATCAAATCATAACAGTATTCCATATCATCTAAATTCTCTATACATAATGTTTAGAAGAGGCCATATAGTCACGCAATAAGGTAGATCACCATCAAACCATAACAGTATTCCATATCATCTAAATTCTCTATACATAATGTTCAGAAGAGGCCATATAGTAACAGAATAAAGTAGATCACCATCAAACCATAACAGTATTCCATATAATCTAAATTCTCTATACATAACGTTTAGAAGAGGCCATATAGTAACGAAATAAGGTAGATCACCATCAAACCATAACAGTATTCCATATCATCTAAATTCTCTCTACATAACGTTTAGAAGAGGCCATATAGTAACGAAATAAGGTAGATCACCATCAAACCATAACAGTATTCCATATAATCTAAATTCTCTATACATAACGTTTAGAAGAGGCCATATAGTAACGAAATAAGGTAGATCACCATCCAACCATAACAGTATTCCATATCATCTAAATTCTCTTTACATAATGTTCTGAAGAGGCCATATAGTCACGAAATAAGGTAGATCACCATCAAACCATAACAGTATTCCATATAATCTAAATTCTCTATACATAACGTTTAGAAGGGGCCATATAGTAACGAAATAAGGTAGATCACCATCAAACCATAACAGTATTCCATATCATCTAAATTCTCTATACATAATGTTCAGAAGAGGCCATATAGTAACGAAATAAGGTAGATCACCATCAAACCATAACAGTATTCCATATCATCTAAATTCTCTATACATATTGTTCTGAAGAGGCCATATAGTCACGAAATAAGGTAGATCACCATCAAACCATAACAGTATTTCATATCATCTAAATTCTCTATACATAATGTTCAGAAGAGGCCATATAGTCACGAAATAAGGTAGATCACCATCAAACCATAACAGTATTCCATATCATCTAAATTCTCTATACATAATGTTTAGAAGAGGCCATATAGTAACGAAATAAGGTAGATCACCATCAAACCATAACAGTATTCTATATCCTCTAAATTCTCTATACATGATGTTAAGAAGAGGCCATATAGTAACGAAATAAGGTAGATCACCATCAAACCATAACAGTATTCTATACCATCTAAATTCTCTATATATAATGTTTAGTCGAGGCCATATAGGTACGAAATAAGGTAGATCACCATCAAACCATAACAGTATTCCATATCATCTAAATTCTCTATACATAATGTTCAGAAGAGACCATATAGTAACGAAATAAGGTAGATCACCATCAAACCATAATCGTATTCCATATAATCTAAATTCTCTCTACATAATGTTTAGAAGAGGCCATATAGTCACGCAATAAGGTAGATCACCATAAAACCATAACAGTATTCTATATCATCTAAATTCTCTATACATAATGTTTAGAAGAGGCCATATAGTAACGAAATCAGGTAGATCACCATCAAACCATAACAGTATTCCATATCATCTAAATTCTCTATACATAATGTTTAGAACAGGCCATATAGTCACGCAATAAGGTAGATCACCATCAAACCATAACAGTATTCTATATCATCTAAATTCTCTATACATAATGTTTAGAAGAGGCCATATAGTAACGAAATCAGGTAGATCACCATCAAACCATAACAGTATTCCATATCATCTAAATTCTCTCTACATAACGTTTAGAAGAGGCCATATAGTAACGAAATAAGGTAGATCACCATCAAACCATAACAGTATTCCATATCATCTAAATTCTCTATACATAATGTTTAGTCGAGGCCATATAGGTACGAAATAAGGTAGATCACCATCAAACCATAACAGTATTCCATATAATCTAAATTCTCTATACATAACGTTTAGAAGAGGCCATATAGTAACGAAATAAGGTAGATCACCATCAAACCATAACAGTATTCCATATAATCTAAATTCTCTATACATAACGTTTAGAAGAGGCCATATAGTAACGAAATAAGGTAGATCACCATCGAACCATAACAGTATTCCATATAATCTAAATTCTCTATACATAACGTTTAGAAGAGGCCATATAGTAACGAAATAAGGTAGATCACCATCAAACCATAACAGTATTCCATATCATCAAAATTCTCTCTACATAACGTTTAGAAGAGGCCATATAGTAACGAAATAAGGTAGATCACCATCAAACCATAACAGTATTCCATATAATCTAAATTCTCTATACATAACGTTTAGAAGAGGCCATATAGTCACGAAATAAGGTAGATCCCCATCAAACCATAACAGTAATGCATATCATTTAAATTATCTATAAATAATGTTTAGAAGAATCCATATAGTCACGAAATAAGGTAGATCACCATCAAACCATAACAGTATTCCATATCATCTATATTCTCTATACATGATGTTTAGAAAAGTCCATATAGTCACGCAATAAGGTAGATCACCATCAAAGCATAACAGTATTCTATATCATCTAAATTCTCTATACATAATGTTTAGAAGAGTCCATATAGTCACGAAATAAGGTAGATTACCATCAAACCATAACAGTATTCCATATCATCTAAATTCTCTATACATAATGTTTAGAAGAGGCCATATAGTCACGAAATAAGGTAGATCACCATCAAACCATAACAGTATTCCATATCATCTAAATTCTCTATACATAATGTTTAGAAGAGGCTATATAGTAACGAAATAAGGTAGATCACCATCAAACCATAACAGTATTCTATATCATCTAAATTCTCTATACATAATGTTTAGAAGAGGCCATATAGTAACGAAATAAGGTAGATCACCATCAAACCATAACAGTATTCCATATCATCTAAATTCTCTATACATAATGTTTAGAAGAGGCCATATAGTAACGAAATAAGGTAGATCACCATCAAACCATAACAGTATTCTATATCATCTAAATTCTCTATACATGATGTTAAGAAGAGGCCATATAGTAACGAAATAAGGTAGATCACCATCAAACCATAACAGTATTCTATACCATCTAAATTCTCTATACATAATGTTTAGTCGAGGCCATATAGTAACGAAATAAGGTAGATCACCATCAAACCATAACAGTATTCTATATCATCTAAATTCTCTCTACATAATGTTCAGAAGAGGCCATATAGTAACGAAATAAGGTAGATCACCATCAAACCATAACAGTATTCCATATCATCTAAATTCTCTATACATAATGTTTAGAAGAGGCCATATAGTCACGCAATAAGATAGATCACCATCAAACCATAACAGTATTCTATATCATCTAAATTCTCTATACATAATGTTTAGAAGAGGCCATATAGTAACGAAATCAGGTAGATCACCATCAAACCATAACAGTATTCCATATAATCTAAATTCTCTATACATAATGTTTAGAAGAGGCCATATAGTCACGCAATAAGGTAGATCACCATCAAACCATAACAGTATTCCATATCATCTAAATTCTCTATACATAATGTTCAGAAGAGGCCATATAGTAACAGAATAAAGTAGATCACCATCAAACCATAACAGTATTCCATATAATCTAAATTCTCTCTACATAACGTTTAGAAGAGGCTATATAGTAACGAAATAAGGTAGATCACCATCAAACCATAACAGTATTCCATATCATCTAAATTCTCTCTACATAACGTTTAGAAGAGGCCATATAGTAACGAAATAAGGTAGATCACCATCAAACCATAACAGTATTCCATATAATCTAAATTCTCTATACATAATGTTTAGAAGAGGCCATATAGTAACGAAATAAGGTAGATCACCATCAAACCATAACAGTATTCCATATCATCTAAATTCTCTTTACATAATGTTCTGAAGAGGCCATATAGTCACGAAATAAGGTAGATCACCATCAAACCATAACAGTATTCCATATCATCTAAATTCTCTATACATAACGTTTAGAAGAGTCCATATAGTAACGAAATAAGGTAGATCACAATCAAACCATAACAGTATTCCATATCATCAAAATTCTCTATACATAATGTTCTGAAGAGGCCATATAGTCACGAAATAAGGTAGATCACCATCAAACCATAACAGTATTCCATATCATCTAAATTCTTTATACATAATGTTCAGAAGAGGCCATATAGTAACGAAATAAGGTAGATCACCATCAAACCATAATCGTATTCCATATAATCTAAATTCTCTATACATAACGTTTAGAAGAGGCCATATAGTAACGAAATAAGGTAGATCACCATCAAACCATAACAGTATTCCATATCATCTAAATTCTCTATACATAATGTTCAGAAGAGGCCATATAGTAACGAAATAAGGTAGATCACCATCAAACCATAACAGTATTCCATATCATCTAAATTCTCTATACATAATGTTCTGAAGAGGCCATATAGTCACGAAATAAGGTAGATCACCATCAAACCATAACAGTATTTCATATCATCTAAATTCTCTATACATAATGTTCAGAAGAGGCCATATAGTAACGAAATAAGGTAGATCACCATCAAACCATAACAGTATTCCATATCATCTAAATTCTCTATACATAATGTTTAGAAGAGGCCATATAGTAACGAAATAAGGTAGATCACCATCAAACCATAACAGTATTCCATATCATCTAAATTCTCTATACATAACGTTTAGAAGAGGCCATATAGTAACGAAATAAGGTAGATCACCATCAAACCATAACAGTATTCCATATAATCTAAATTCTCTATACATAACGTTTAGAAGAGGCCATATAGTCACGAAATCAGGTAGATCCCCATCAAACCATAACAGTAATGCATATCATTTAAATTATCTATAAATAATGTTTAGAAGAGTCCATATAGTCACGAAATAAGGTAGATGACCATCAAACCATAACAGTATTCCATATTATCTAAATTCTCTATACATGATGTTTAGAAAAGTCCATATAATCACGCAATAAGGTAGATCACCATCAAACCATAACAGTATTCTATATCATCTAAATTCTCTATACATAATGTTTAGAACAGGCCATATAGTCACGAAATAAGGTAGATCCCCATCAAACCATAACAGTATTCAATATCATCTAAATTCTCTATACATAATGTTTAGAAGAGGCCATATAGTCACGAAATAAGGTAGATCACCATCAAACCATAACAGTATTCTATACCATCTAAATTCTCTATACATAATGTTTAGTCGAGGCCATATAGTAACGAAATAAGGTAGATCACCATCAAACCATAACAGTATTCCATATCCTCTAAATTCTCTCTACATAACGTTTAGAAGAGGCCATATAGTAACGAAATAAGGTAGATCACCATCAAACCATAACAGTATTCCATATAATCTAAATTCTCTATACATAACGTTTAGAAGAGGTCATATAGTAACGAAATAAGGTAGATCACCATCAAACCATAACAGTATTCCATATCATCTAAATTCTATCTACATAATGTTCAGAAGAGGCCATATAGTAACGAAATAAGGTAGATCACCATCAAACCATAACAGTATTCCATATCATCTAAATTCGCTATACATGATGTTTAGAAGAGGCCATATAGTCACGCAATAAGGTAGATCACCATCAAACCATAACAGTATTCTATATCATCTAAATTCTCTATACATAATGTTTAGAAGAGGCCATATAGTAACGAAATCAGGTAGATCACCATCAAACCATAACAGTATTCCATTTCATCTAAATTCTCTCTACATAACGTTTAGAAGAGGCCATATAGTAACGAAATAAGGTAGATCACCATCAAACCATAACAGTATTCCATATCATCTAAATTCTCTATACATAATGTTTAGAAGAGGCCATATAGTAACGAAATAAGGTAGATCACCATCAAACAATAACAGTATTCTATACCATCGAAATTCTCTATACATAATGTTTAGTCGAGGCCATATAGTAACGAAATAAGGTAGATCACCATCAAACCATAACAGTATTCTATATCATCTAAATTCTCTATACATAATGTTTAGAACAGGCCATATAGTCACGAAATAAGGTAGATCCCCATCAAACCATAACAGTATTCAATATCATCTAAATTCTCTATACATAATGTTTAGAAGAGGCCATATAGTCACGAAATAAGGTAGATCACCATCAAACCATAACAGTATTCTATACCATCTAAATTCTCTATACATAATGTTTAGTCGAGGCCATATAGTAACGAAATAAGGTAGATCACCATCAAACCATAACAGTATTCCATATCCTCTAAATTCTCTCTACATAACGTTTAGAAGAGGCCATATAGTAACGAAATAAGGTAGATCACCATCAAACCATAACAGTATTCCATATAATCTAAATTCTCTATACATAACGTTTAGAAGAGGTCATATAGTAACGAAATAAGGTAGATCACCATCAAACCATAACAGTATTCCATATCATCTAAATTCTATCTACATAATGTTCAGAAGAGGCCATATAGTAACGAAATAAGGTAGATCACCATCAAACCATAACAGTATTCCATATCATCTAAATTCGCTATACATGATGTTTAGAAGAGGCCATATAGTCACGCAATAAGGTAGATCACCATCAAACCATAACAGTATTCTATATCATCTAAATTCTCTATACATAATTTTTAGAAGAGGCCATATAGTAACGAAATCAGGTAGATCACCATCAAACCATAACAGTATTCCATTTCATCTAAATTCTCTCTACATAACGTTTAGAAGAGGCCATATAGTAACGAAATAAGGTAGATCACCATCAAACCATAACAGTATTCCATATCATCTAAATTCTCTATACATAATGTTTAGAAGAGGCCATATAGTAACGAAATAAGGTAGATCACCATCAAACAATAACAGTATTCTATACCATCGAAATTCTCTATACATAATGTTTAGTCGAGGCCATATAGTAACGAAATAAGGTAGATCACCATCAAACCATAACAGTATTCCATATCATCTAAATTCTCTATACATAATGTTCAGAAGAGGCCATATAGTAACGAAATAAGGTAGATCACCATCAAACCATAACAGTATTCCATATAATCTAAATTCTCTATACATAACGTTTAGAAGAGGCCATATAGTAACGAAATAAGGTAGATCACCATCAAACCATAACAGTATTCCATATCATCTAAATTCTCTCTACATAGCGTTTAGAAAAGGCCATATAGTAACGAAATAAGGTAGATCACCATCAAACCATAACAGTATTCCATATAATCTAAATTCTCTATACATAACGTTTAGAAGAGGCCATATAGTAACGAAATAAGGTAGATCACCATCAAACCATAACAGTATTCCATATAATCTAAATTCTCTCTACATAACGTTTAGAAGAGGCCATATAGTAACGAAATAAGGTAGATCACCATCAAACCATAACAGTATTCCATATAATCTAAATTCTCTATACATAACGTTTAGAAGAGGCCATATAGTAACGAAATAAGGTAGATCACCATCAAACCATAACAGTATTCCATATCATCTAAATTATCTATACATAATGTTCAGAAGAGGCCATATAGTAACGAAATAAGGTAGATCACCATCAAACCATAACAGTATTCCATATCATCTAAATTCTCTATACTTAATGTTCTGAAGAGGCCATATAGTCACGAAATAAGGTAGATCACCATCAAACCATAGCAGTATTCCATATCATCTAAATTCTCTATACATAATGTTCAGAAGAGGCCATTTAGTAACGAAATAAGGTAGATCACCATCAAACCATAACAGTATTCCATATCATCTAAATTCTCTTTACATAATGTTAAGAAAGGTCCATATGGTAAGGAAATAACGTAGATCACCATCAAACCATAACAGTATTCCATATCATCTAAATTCTAAAATTTTTAATTTCAAAGAAATCTAATTAAATATTTTTATCGAATTCCAAAATTGTAGCGGATTTTGAAGAATTTACTGTGCAGTTACTGTGCAAAAATAATAAGCACGTCTACATTTAAACACAATCAACAATGTTACACCCGTAAAAGGCTATTGGCATTATTTAAGTGAAGAGACGCACAGATCTCTACATCCACATTTCATAAAAGTCGCTCTAGACAAAGCATGAAGCCACTTGATGTAAGAAGCTTAAGGAACGAGAACTGGTTAACGCAAACACAGAAGATGCCTTTTGTCCTTGCAATGATGAAGGATATAGATAGGAGTAAAAGAGTCAGCAGGAATAAAGTTCCATAAGTCTTCTGTTCTTGGAAAAAAGCTACTGGAATTATGATACCCTAATTGATCTTATGCACTTTCACGACTGACTTATGTTCTAGTTTTCAATTATTGGGTATGACCTTAAAAGACATCCAGTGGTGAGGCCTCTACTTAGGAGCTGTGAGGAATGTGAAGTTGCTCCTTATTTGCCATTGCTCCCAGGTCCACTCTGGTCCGGAGTGGTAGTACATGTAAGGCCCCCATCTATAAGTCAAATAGAACCCACTGGTGTACCAAATCAGGCTGTCTGAAGTTGACTTCCTGACTCAAAATGCCACAAACATTGATGTTTTATTGTTTTTTTCTTTGCAAAACCCAATCATGTTTTGCAAATTCTAAAACAAAAAACAACAATTTCCCTCCCCTCCTCCCATCTCCCCTTTCCCTCCTCCTTTTCACTCAACCAAACACCATGAATAAATACTTGAACATATAAAGAACTTGAAGCATAAGAACTTTCAAGAAAATGACCGGATTCGGCATTAAATAATCCGATAAGTGTTGATATGACGTAACACAAAACAACTAAACCACACACCATTAATGAATATTTGAACATATAAAAAACTTGAACCAAAAACCATCAATGAATATTTGAACATATCAAAAACTTGAAGCAGGAGAACTTTTGCCAAACTTACCGGATTTGTCATTAAATAACCCGAAAAAGGGTTGATATGCAGTAGAACAAAACAACAATTATGTCGTGCTTTGGAATTTTTTTATATATTCGAACTACTGTTCTCATCTTGGGTGTTTCTATCATAACGTTTCGGCCGATGTAACCTCTGACCTTCTTCAGGTGTACTTTGTCGAACTGGACTATAGACATCAACATCAAGGGTTGGATCTCTGAGTAAGTTAGCCATGCTGATGACGGCTGTGAGCCAGAAACACGTGTCCATGGATTACTTTTATGTGCGTATCAAATAAAATTATATATATATTAACGTAAAAAATACGTCCTATGAGGGCGACTAGTGGTGCAGTTTTTCTGCATCTTAATCACTTAGAAAGTGAAACAATTGAAATAATAAGTAAGCTAATAACATCTAACGCTGCAATCACCTATAAAAATAATTACATAGAAATACATTGTATATATATATATGTAATATAAATATATGAATATATATGTATGTATGTATATAAAAACATTTAATGAATTAAAACATTACTATTGTTCCAAGAATTAGAACATCAAGTCCATTATGGCGTACGATCGTTTCCGAAATAGTTGATTTTATTTTATAACTTGATAAAGCTAGTCAAAACGTGTCTTCATTAGCACCTATAGCAACACGTATTACGGAATAACAACAAAAATCGTTCTAGAGAAACATCAACTGACAGAAAGAATCACCGGTGGATATGTTGGTAGCATAGGAGAGGAAAACACACAATGATACTTATAAACAAATCACCGGTACATATAACAAAATAACACAAAACTTTCCAAAGATTTACCCTTTCAAATTTCCGCAAAAAATAAATTTAAATTAAAATCTCTTTTTGTCAGAGGGGTAGTGAAAACAACAAAAATAATAATAGAAATAAAAATAGAAATAAAAAAAAATAAAAATGAATTAAAATAAAATTAAGAAATAGAAAAATAAAAACAAAGAAATGAAATTAAATAAATTTTTAAAATAAATAAATAAATAAAAAATAAAGAGATAAAAAATAAAAAATAAAATTTAAACAAAATAAAAATAAAAATAGAAATAAAATAAAATTACAAAATAAACGTTGCAGAGGATCAAGGTTTTTTTTCAGAATCCTTTGTAAGAAACCATCTTGCAAGAGGATGTGCAGGGTAAGAAGGTAGGAGGAAGAGTATAGAGCAAGATACGGACAAGGATAATTTCGGGAGAAGAACAAAAATCTTATAAAAAACTCTTATGGGGGAAAGAAACAGGAATAATAAGGAAATAAGGAATGTAATATAAGAACAAGTATAGTTGGGATTATACCAACAGCACTGGATATTGAAGTGGATGAATATATATGATATGAGGAAGGGGAAAACGTTTCTTAGTAATTTCACTGATGCGTAAGGAAGAGAGAAGCAGCGTTACAGGAAATATATAATATCTATTTCCAATTGTGTTCTTACACCAATTCCGCATTTGAAGCAAAATCGCAAAATGAAATTACATTAGATGTAAGAAGGCAGAATATTTTTGGAAATATTATAATCCGAGTCCGGCCGCAACAGAAGCAACAGAATCTGAGTTTCGATATGCGAGCATATTTCCTGGATGATGTGGAGAAGGTCAGTTAGGGCCAGGGGAGATAAAAATATTATTCATACCCTACATTTTATCAGGAAAGTTTGTATTCATACCTCCGAGGCTTGAGTCCTTTACACTTTTTAATTCCTTTTATATATGTCCTTTATATAATTCAGTAGACTAGGAAAGTCTGGATGATGACAAAACCCTATATATCTATATCTATATATATATATATATATATATATATATATATATATATATATATATATATATATATATATATATATATATATATATATATATACTAGCGTAGTTAAAGACAACGGAGCTATCTCGTATTGCAAACGTTCTCGTTAATCTCTCGACGCGGCAAGCCATTTTGCATTTTGCAGTTCTCGAGTGTTAATTGGTATGATGTGGCACCGAGCGTTTTTGTCATAGGTCATCCCTCAAGCGCTTTCGGTCTTTCGACCGTTATAAAAAGGTTGTGTTTTATAGTTAGTATCACTCTTTTTATAATATTCATTTATTCACCCATATACATTTTATTTACACACACACACACACACACACACATATATATATATATATATATATATATATATATATATATATATATATATATATATGCATCGTTATTTATTTATTATTAATAACAAAATGAGTGAGAAAGGTAAATGTATAATAAAGGTAAATTGGTAAAAAGGTAAATAAGTAACAAACGTAAATAAGTAAGAAAGGTAAATGTGTGAGAAAGGTAAATGAGTAAAAAATGTAAACGAGTAAGAAACCTTCATAAGTAAAACAGGTAAATGAGTAAGAAAGTTAAATGAGCAAGAAACGTTTATAAGTAACAGAGGTACATGAGTAAGTAAGGTAAATGAGTAAGAAAACTAAATGAGTAAGAGAGGTAAATGAGTATAGAAGGTAAATGAAAAAGAAAGGTAAATGAGTATGGAAGTAAATGAGTAAAAAAGGTAAATGAGTAAAAAAGGTAAATAAGTCAAAAAAGGTAAATAAGTAAAAAAGGTAAATAAGTACAAAAGGTAAATGAGTAAAAAAGGTAAATAAGCCAAAAAAGGTAAATAAGTAAAAAAGGTAAATAAGTAAAAAAAAAAAGGTAAATAAGTACAAACGGTAAATAAGTAAAAATAGGTAAATGAGTAAAAAAGGTAAATGAGTAAAAAAGGTAAATAAGTAAAAAAAAAAAAAATTTTTTTTTTTAAAGTAAATGAGTTAAAAAGGTGTTGTGGGTGAACCTACCTACCCTTTAATAATAACTAAATGGTAGCAACCGACTACCATAAATACCGGCTTTTGCCGGGAGAACATTGGGGGCACATTTAGGTACTAGCACTGCCAACACTGACTTGTGTATAATTTCTCTGTTCAATACAATTCGTTATTATTATCTCTAAACCTGTTGTTCTTTTATTTCATTGTTTGTACCCCTAAACGGGTCCACAACAACTGGCGGCGAGTGATTCGTAAAGGACTTCGTTGGAAACACCTTGGACCTTGCAACCTGTGAGTGATAAACCAGTGTCTACAACACGGTCAACCTTCGAAAAAAAAAATTCTACCCGTTTGAAAAAAGCCAAAAAAAACCTTGTGCTTTACAATTTTCGGGAAGATATTGGAAACATCGAATACATTCAATTTTGGGACGAGTCTGCCTTACAAGAAATAACCAGTTTAAACAATTACTGGAAGGAAAAAAAAAAGTAAGACAGATTTTACTATTTGTGTTCTTCGTATTTCAATACGGGATTTTACCTCGTGCAACAAATGAAATTGGAATACCATGTGCTTATAAAACTGAAAGGTTTGAAAAAACAAAAAACAAACTCCATACTACAAAAAACTTTTTTCGTGTCTGATATAGTCAAACGTATTTTGCGAACAGACTTGTTACTGTAAAATCGTATAGTCGGAAAAAAAATCTGACAAGTAAAACCAAGTTACTTTCTTGAATAACTAGTCAATTTTTAATATAGCCATTACTTGCTATTTTGCATTTTCAGCCTACACTGAAAGGCAAACGGACTTATTGGGGAAAAAAAAGTTCCAGATGCGAACAAAAATACAAATTTGTTAAATTAATTACCCAATAAGCCGGATTAATAAAATCGTTTTTTTTTTCTCAAGGAACTTTAAAAAAAAAAAAGATTAGCAAGTGCCGGTCGAATTCGAGACCCGAATGACGCAGTGATGAGAAGGGGTTGAGTTGTTTATTAAACAGTAAGCATTTGAAAAGAAAAAAAATAGTGAAGGGCTATTTATGACTAATTCTTTTTCAAGAAAGTATTTCTTTAATCATGGAAGATTTCTCGAAACAGATATTGGAGATGATTAAATTTCAATCAGAACAACAGAAGGCAAACGATGAAAAACATCTTGCTCAACAGAAGGCAAACGATGAAAAACTTCAGTCTCTACAGAAGGAATTTCAGTCACAGCAATAAGTTTGAAGTATTTTGAGGAAAAGAATTTAGCACAAAAGCGAGAAGATAGAAAATCTGTAGACGAACAATTGATTGGGATAAAAAATTACAATTAGAGCAACAGACTCAATCAGAGAGAAAATTTGAACAGCTTGCACAAACAATGATAAATACGACGAATGACGACAGCGACGCGTTCAACCAAAATGCAATATGGTCAGCTATAGAAACCTTCAACTATGTGCCTGAAGAGGACCTAAACTTCGAATCATGGTACCGTCAATATTAGGATTTTTCGACATTGATTGTAGCACATGGTCGGAAAAGAAAAAGGTTCGTTTAGTTCTTCGTAGACTAGGTACGGCAGAGCATACAAAATTTGTCGATTATACTCTGCCGAAGAAAACGGGCGAACTATCTTTCAATGAAACCATTGCAATAAGCAAACTTGAAACCGAGCCAAATTTAACATTGCAACAAAAATTCGCAATGCAAATTATTTACCAACTGACGTTTTGAATAATTTTTATGGTTCGTCGATAGGTCAACATCTCATAAATAACCGCACCTGTGCCTCTAAATTCAGTGTCGACTTATTCTCCATTCTTAGTAAGTCGCACTTCCCTTATCATCTCAAGATCCTAGAAACAATTTATACTAAGTCCTTGAGACCTTCTCTTTGCAAGCAAAGAGAAAATCTTCTCGGGCTTAATGTTGTTTCTATTTGAACTTTTTTTCTTTTTTATACCCCTTTCCCTCGCTATAATTATCATAGCATCTTTTTTATATTTTTTATACATTACCTCGATATTTGGCTCTGTTGAGCGACGTACGAAACCGGTCAGCTGCCCTTTCATCTTTTTAATTTCTTAATTCATTATGAGTAATAAATATTGTCTCTTCAATACCATTTTAAAGTTTTGTACGACAAAGAAAAGAAATATATATATATATATATATATATATATATATATATATAATGATTCTAATTCATGAAAATAATAAATTATTTTAGTTTAAGTTTCGTGTGAGAACACTATATGCATAACTTAATATTTCTCCCTTTTCTCTTTCCCCTTTTTATTCTTCATTTCTTAACATTTTATAATCAACCTCTTTCGTCGTCGTTTTTCTCTGTTCCTCGATTTCACTTTGTCTATCTCGTCACCACATTTAACTGATTATTTGACGCAATGTTTGATGAGAATCCATAAAAGAAATTTCTCACGAGTTTATGAATATTTAACAAATATGTTGTTTTTTTTAGTTTGCTTTTTTTGGGATTGGCACAGTGTGTGTCAGTTTCCTTCTTAACGTATTCTCATGTTCGAGAGAGGGGGATTAAAGTTTTACTAGACAAATAGTTTTTGACCATCCTATTTCTCGGTCCAATGTTTTTGGTTGCTGTATAAAATTCCATATCTAAATCCACCTTTCGTCTCTCTTTTGCAATTCACGTTCAAACGTAACTTAAATTAAAGTTTTTAAAGTTTTGTATAAGTTTAAACAATGTTATCTAATTAATGTAATAATCAAATTATCGCGTAAGTACTTCAGTTAAACTTCACAAAAATCCGGTTTACAAAAAAGTGGAATAAATACCAGCATGCAACAGCTGTAAAAAAAATATATTTCGTGCCAGGGCGTCTTGATAAGCAAATGGTACTTGAAAGATTGTGGGTTCGTGCCAGGGCGTCTTGATAAGCAAATGGTACTTGAAAGATTGTGGGAATCTGTGATGCAACCAATCAACCTGGTCGGAGATTACAGCTTGCAAAATTGAATAAATTAATATAATGAATATTCAACGTTTTTCGTATTCATTAAGAATCTGCGAAGAGAAGAACAAGATGGCGACGCTGTCATCACGTGATGGGTCAAGGTTCTAGAATTAAGTCAATAAAAAGATAAATGGGAAAGAATATGCATTCCAATTTGTTGATGTGGTCAGCATAAACCATAACGATTGGAATTTAATATAATCACACTTTTCTGTTGAAGTCAGACCGATCTCTAATCAAATATGGTAGCATATTTTATTGCAATAATTAAATTATTAAACAAGCCTAGATGTCGGATGACTGTCGATACTTATGCTTATATAAACTATACTTGTATATCACACGACATCTTTGGCCAGATTTGTGTAGTAGAAAATAATACTCCGAATGCATTAACACAAATTGTAAAGTACAGTGAAGCATTTTCTTTTTATGAATGAAAATTCTTTTGAAATTAACGAAATGTCATGGTTATCCGCCGTGATTAGATATTTTGTTTAGAATAACCGCATAAAATTTGATCGTAAATAAATGAATGTCGACTCTGAAATATCTTTTAGACAAAAGAAGAAAATAACTTATTGCGAAGGCGTACACACACACAAAATGATTGAAATATCTTATGTCCAAATCATCCAAATATCCACAAATATAATTATTAATACCAGGATGTGGATTGCTTTCCACTGCTAAAGTCAGACATTACCCCCCCCCCTCACTGCCACGCTTAATATAATTCCGGGGTTGGCTAATGGTAAGAAACTCTCTAAGTGCAAATTCGGACGACAACAGATTCCGGATAAAATAGTGTCTAATTTTTCTACCATTTCTTTTCTGTTTCTCCGAATCATGTTCGTTTTTTTGTCGGAAATAATTCGATATTCAAAGGAAATGAAATCATCCGAAAACTTAATAAACGCACTTTAAAAAAAATGATATTTATTTCATCAGTGGTTTAGTTAAGCTAACAACATTTGTTCAGCTCAATCTACAATACTATCCAAATACCTGTCCTACGAACAAACATAAATAATATATACTAACATTTATAACTACTGTTATATTTGTAGTGTCTCTATGCAATTGAAAATATAGCCTGTAGAGGGAAAGGCAATATCCCCCCCCCCCAAAAAAAAAAGAAAGGAAAAGTCGATCCATACAAAATAATCATTTCTTATTGATAACTTGTTAAGACAACAAAAATTAAAGAGTTTATAGAATACGAAAGTTCAAAGCGTTCCAAGAATGTTCTGGTGAAAGAAGGGTTGTTTTGTCTGTAATGATAAATTGAGTACATGTGTTTGTTTCGGCTGACACTGCGTGTGGTTACGTGTGTGTAGATGAGTTAGACATGGTGATGTGTGTATATTAGCGTACCTGTTTTATTAGTGAGAAAATCTATGTATGTTCATTTTGGCCGGCGCCATGTGCGTTTACGTGTGTGAATAGGGGTTTTACGATAATATCGTGACATCTGCGTTCGCGTCGGACATTAGAAACGACGTTTAGAAATTGAAAATTATAAAAATCCAAAAACGGTAATATGTGGTTCAGGGTTGGGAGAAGAAGTACATCAGGGTCATCCTTAATTCCCGGGAAACGTTGGGTGTACATGCTAATAATAAATACAATAACTGTTTTCATGAGATATTTAATACATTTATATATACGAGGTGTCTGGAAAGTCACGATGCTGGGTGTGATGTGTGCTGTGTGGGCTATGGCCGAAAGAGTGATTAGCTAATTGGTTTACCATCTAGCGTGAAATATTGAGAGTATATAATTGCAATGTCAGCTTTCGAATACCATTGCATTTTTTACATACTTTTGTTTACGCCCCCTAAACTATGATAATTCAAGGATGACATGGAAATATAAACTGGTAAACTCATCCAAGCAAGACGCTGGGGAGTGGTAGTAATCAACAGGAAGAAAGAAAAAAAACTGCCAAATCGTAGGAAAAAGACAAGGAAACAAGGAAAATTCATCGAGCTTGTCAGAGAACTGAAGTGAATATAGAGCATGAAGATGATCACTGTAATATCAATAATAATAGAAACACTGGGAACAGTTCCGAAAAACCTGGTGAAAATATTGAAATGTTAAGAAAATCCTCGAATTCGGAAACCAACTCACATAACGAGATGACATCGACAAACCACAAATAAACTGGTAAACTGAAATAAAAGAACACTGCGTAAACACAACTAGAAACACAGAAGAACCATTACACGAAACAAAAGGAACTGACACCACCAGAGTAGATAAGAAAAAACACCAACATCTGTTAGTGTCACAAAAACTGGGTCAAGGAGAATGGAAAGATTGGGGGGTAGCACTATCTAAACATCCACTGGAAGGGCACGGGCACTACCGAATTCTTAGCGAGGCTTATTGCTACTCATTCCAGATAAAGAACAGCCGTTTTCAGCTGAAAATCAATAGTAAACGGCTGTTGCGAAAGTGATTTATAACGGTTATCTAAATAAATGGAGGGTTCTGGAAATGTAAGGAGCCTTGTTGTCACTCAGACTCCAGGAAACACTACCTGTTGTTGACAGTGAGAGATCACCGATAATGACTCGTGTGAAAACTCCTAGTGAATAAAAAATAATACTAAAAGCAAGAAACACAAATCGTGCACAACTGTTGATTAGAATTGAAGCCAATATGACATGAAGAGCCCTTTGGATGTTGGCAGTATTAAAATCAAGAATCCTAATTCGGCGGGTGTAAAATAAAATCTGCCTTTTAGTGGCTTTTTGGCTGGTTTTATAACTGAAAACAAAAAGAAAATAAGAACAACGAAAGCCAAAACAGGTTTAAATAAGATCGCAACAATAACAGCCCCCCCCCCCCCCCAAAAAAAAAAATCGTTCTTACGGTTCGTCCATTCAATCTGCGCGTTTAGCGATGAAAATACTATTTCATACTACTTTACCGCAGGACTGCTTCCCTGCTGATAATTAACCAAACGCAGTGTATACCATTGATCTATGTTAGTACTCCCATAGTGTTCCTTATCTTTGGACTGATAATCATTCCGTCCCATTATCCTCGAGTGGCTCTTGGCCTTGATAAGTAATAGTAAAAAGAACGTAACGGACGGGCAGACAAAACTTCTTCTAGAAATACGAGGAAACATCTACAAATTGACGAAAACCCTCTCCTACTTTTCTCCGCACCCACAACCCTTTTCAAAGAACAAGCAAACAGATTTAATTATCAATAAAAGACAAAAAGAATGAAAAACAAACGAATGAAATAGACAGAAATTGACACTAATTAATAATGACACTAATTAATAACGACACCAAACAACGACATAAACAAATAATAAAAGACTCATTTGCGTGGGTTGAAATCTTGCCGATTCGTTTCTACAGCTGATCTTATGCTTTGCGTTAGTTTTATTTTCATTCTGTCCATTTTTTTTTTGACAAGAGATCGACCCACTTTTCTTTCTTTCTTTCTTTCTTTCTTTCTTTCTTTTTTCTTTCTTTCTTTAATTATTATTATTATTATTATTATTATTATTATTATTATTATTATTGTTGTTGTTGTTGTTGTTGTTGTTGTTGTTGTTGTTGTTGTCGTCGTCGTCGCCACCGTCGCCGCTGTAATCTCCGGCCTTCTTCAGGTGTATCTTTTCGAACTCGAGTGATACGAAGAATTGCGAATTACTGAAGACTTCTCTCGGTCATGGCTGACGGAACGAGAGCATGCTACCCCTGTGAATTAAATAGAGGGCTCCGTTCGAAATTCCGTCCAAATTCCCGAGTTCGACAAAACTATTCCCCAGCTCGAAAAGATACCCCTGAAGAAGGCAAGGGGTTACAGTGGCCGAAACGTTGTGATGATAACATTTAAGATGAGAATAGTAGTCCGATGAATTCAAATTATCAATCCTTATCTAAAAAATTCACAAACATTATTATTATTATTTGTACTCACTAGGAGTTCTCACACAAATCATCGTCAGTGATTGCTCACCGACAACAACCAGTGGTATTTCCTGGAGTCTGAGTGACAACAAGCCTCCCCAGATTTCCAGCATTCTTTACCTCTTTTCAATAACGATGCGGTATCGCAACAGCCTCTTACCATTGATTTCTCGATGGAAAGGACAATTGGCCTTCTCTGGGATTTGGGTGACAATAAGCCTCCCCAAGGTCCCAGCATTCTCCACACTTTTCCAGTGGAGGTCTGGTTTGTGCTGTCCTTCCTCGGTCTTCTCATCCTCCTCGACCCTCTACAAATATTATGTCTGGTGTCAGCCTAGGCCGGCGCATCTTTAAAAAAAATCTTTTTAATTATTATTATTTTTCAATTTGTTTTTAATCTTTTTTTGCGGGGAGGGGGCGAAGGGGGAGCTTATAGTGTTTCTTGTAATTTCTGTTCCTTGGTTCATTTTTGTGGGGTGATAGCTGAGGCCGGTGTAATTTATTGGGGAGAGGGGAGATTATGAAGATATGTTTCTTGCAGTTTCTGTTCCTTGGTTCTTGTTGTGGTGTTCTTCGTGTGGTTTTGTTTTCTCCCTGTTGTAAATTCCTTGTGACTGGTTACCCTTTGTAGCTCATGTGTGTTGGTTTCCGCATTCGAGGATTTTCCTTAAGATTGCAGCTGTTTTGATGAGTGTCGTCTTATGTATGGTCTCGGTGATCCCTTTTGATTCCAATTTAGCCCAGTCTTTTCTCCAGGTTTTTTGGGATTGTTCCTAGTGCTCTTACGATTATTGGTATTATACTAACTTTCTTCATGCTTCATATCCCTTTCAGTTTTCTGGCTAGTTCTACGTATTTACTTCGTTTTTCCGTTTCTTTGATTTTAACTCTGTGGTCTGCTGGAACGGCGAAGTCTACGATTTTGCAAGATTTTTCCTTCTTGTTGATTATTATTACACCCGGTCCTCTTGCTTGCATGAGTTTGTCTGTTTGTATATCCATATCCCAGATGATTTTGTGTTTTTCGTTTTCCAGTACTGTTTCTGGTTTATGTTTGTACCATTTGTCTGCGTATTCGAAATTTAATTGTTTGCACAGTTCCCGGTGTACTGCTTTCCCCACACAGTCATGTCTGCTCTTGTATTCTTTTTGGGCTAGTTTGCTACATTCACTTATTATATGATTTACTGTTGCATTGTTCTGTGCAGCCATCAGTAAATATTCCGTTTCTCTGTTCAAGTGTCCTTTTCTTAGTTATGCCTAGCTATTTTCGTTGGTTTCTTTTCTTGTCAGTCTTCTGAAGCGTCCATGCAGTTGTTTTTCTTCCTACTTTTCTTTTCTTGTCGTTTTGTTTCTGGTTTCGGTGCTTCCCGAGTTGCTCGTTGGAACGGTGCAGTGATAAACATTTCCATGTGTTGAGTTATGTATTTCTCCATCTCTTTTTTTAGTCTTCCACACAATCTTCTATACTTACCAGTCCTCTTCACCCTTCGTTTCTTTTCATGTAGAGTCTGTCCGTATCGTCTTTTGGATGTAGTGCGTTGTGCATGGTCATTAATTTTCTAGTCCTCTGGTCAAGGTGCCTGGGTTCCTGTTTGGTCCAGCCTATGAATGGTCCAGAGTATCTTATTAGTGCTACTGCCCACGTGTTTATTCTTGTTACTAGATTGCTGCTATATAATTTCGTTTCTAGGAGTTTTCTTGTTTTTCGTAAACATTCTTTTCCAATCTTCTCTTTCATTTCTGTAGATTTGATATTGTCTGCTTCCAGAACTCCAAATATTTGTAGCTATCCTGTTCGCCTAGCGCCCTCATTTCCTCTTGGTTGGGGAGTTCCATGCCCTCTGTTGTCTCCAGTTTTCTTTTTTTATTTCTAGTAGTGCACACTTTTCCATTCCGAATTCCATTTGGATGTCCTGACTGAACATTCTGGTCGTATTTATCGGCTTTTCCAGTTCCATTTTGCTTTTTGCAAATAGTTTCAGGTCATCCATGTACATCAGGTGGTTTACTCTTAGTTCTGTGTCTGTAAACTTGTATTCGGCATCACATTTTCTGAGTATGTAGTTAAGAGGCATCATAGCTATTATAAACAGTAGTGGTGATAGGGAGTATCCTTAGAAAATGCCTCTCTGTATCTAGTTACAACAAGTCTCCCCGGGTTTCCAGTACGCTCCACTTCTTTTCGATAACCACCGCAAATGAACTTGCGGTATCGCAACAGCTGCTTACCATTGATTTCTCGCTCGTGAAGACCGTAGGTCTTCTCTGGAGTTTGGGTGACAATAATCCTCCCCACGGTTCCAGCACTGCGTGCACTCTTCCGGTGGAGGTCTGCTTTGTGCTGTCCCCTCGGTCTTCTCATACACCTTGACCCTCTTCGATTATTTTGTGTGGTGTCAGCCTAGGTCGGCGTCATTTTTGGGAGGGGGGATGGAGCTTATGATGTTTCTTGCAGTTTCTGTTAATGGTTTCATGTGGTGGTGTTCTCCTGTGGTTTTGTTTTCTTCTTGTTGTAACTTCCATGTGACTGGTTACCCTTTGTAGCTCATGTGGGTTGGTTTCCGCATTCGAGGATTTTCCTTAAGATTGCATCTGTTTTGATGATTGTCGTCTTATGTATGGTTTCAGTGATCCCTTTGATTCCAATTTCGCCCAGTCATTCCTATAGGTTTTTGGGGTCTGTTCCTAGTGCTCTTACGATTATTGGTATTATATTGACTTTCTTCATGATCCATATTCCTTTTAGTTCTCTGGCAAGTTCTTCAAGAAGAAGAATTTATCTGTTTGTACATCCATATCCCAGAGGATTTTGTGTTTTTCGTTTACCACTACTGTTTCTGGTTTATGTTTGTACCATTTGTCTGCGTATTTGAAATTTAATCGTTTGCACAGTTTGTTATATTATGGAGGGGGGCCCATATCTTTGGAAACGATTAAGTTAGCTAGTATGAATTATGGCTGGGGTCAGTTGAGACAATAAGTGCGGGTTAAGCTGACATGCACTGGAGGGGATTGTTATGAGTGAATCATTTTTGTCAAACCATAACAAAGTGACAAATTCGGACCGACACGAAAATCTCGGGTCAGAGAAGGTCAGATATGGGACGATTGTTTAATGTCGTATCTGATTGGCCGACGCGAGGCAAGTGTCTGTTACGTCATTTGTTTTCTCGAAAACTAGAATTTTTAAAAAGAGTACACTTTGGGAGCTCACAGCGAGAAGTCCAACCATGTAGCCGCTCGTCCTGAAAGTAAGGTACCCATGAGAAAATGGGCTAAAGAGTTATGGTTTGGATCTCGAATGAGATCCGACATATATCTCCGTGCATCCGTCGCACCCCACAACGAAAGGTATGAATGAGACGAATGGAGGAGACGAATGCATGGAAATACATCCACAACCAAGACAGAAGAATAAAAGAATCAAATCTCTCTCTGAAAAGAAAAACCTGTCTCCCAGTTTTGTCTCCTGCCTGAAAATAAAGTTTGTCCACAGAACAAAGACCACCAGAATCGATCACGGCCAGAGACGCAATGGAACCCACGGCACAGATAGCGATCACGACCAGTAGACGAAGAAAAAATGTAAGGTAACTTTTTGTGTACAATTGAACATTTTCGGGTCCTAATTTGATGGGGTTAAAAGAAAATCTGTGACAGTTAAAAAAAGAAAGAAAAAATGTATCATGTTTTAGAAAGAAAATGTTTTAAAAGGAAAAATGCTTAAAAATAAATGTTTTAGAAAGAAAAGATTTAAAATGAACAGTGTTTAAAATAAGTTGCTTAACAAGAAAAGAATTTAAAATAAGTTGTTTAAAAAGATAGTAAGAACTTTAAATCGATTTTATGAGACGAGCCTTGGCCGGCGCTTCCGAAAAACTTTTGTATTATTTCGACTTTCGTAATTGTGATGTTGCGGGAAGCGTTGGCCTCGAGGTTTCGTCAGTCCGAAGTATAGTAATTAATAATTGTAACGTATATTACGATTGAAAGAAAAAAATAGTAAGCATAATGGAACAAATGCGAAATTGGTGCCGTATAATGTAACAAGTTCCCAGTGTACTGCTTTCCCCGCGCAGTCACGTCTGTTCTTATATTCTTTTCAGTGGTAGAAAAAAAAAGAAAAAAAGAATACAAGAACAGACATAACTGCATAAAAGCAGTACACTGGGAACTGTGCAAACGATTGAATTTCGAATACGCAGACAAATGGTACAAACATAAACCAGAAACAGTACTGGTAAACGAAAAACACAAAATCCTCTGGGGTGTGTGGATGTACAAACAGATAAATATTTACTATTATTATTAGTAGTAGTATTATTATTATTATTATTCATAATATATCTTTTTTTCCTTCCTTTCTTTCACTCTTTGTTTACTTCTGTTTTTTCTTCTTCTTACTTTTTCTTTCTTTCGTTCTTTTCTACTTTCCTTCCTTTTTCTGTGTTCTGTTCCCTTCTTCCTTAAATTTTAATGTTCTGTTTCCTTTTCATACAGAAAGTGAGTAAGAAAGATTTCTTACTCACTTTCTGTATGAAATGTTTTTCCCTCACTCAGTCTGTCACGCTTCAGTTTAGTCTGCCGTATTTTCATCAATAAATCTTAAAAACGACATCACTATACAAAGCTGGTGTGTCATGAGTTATTTATTTCCATTTGATTACATATTAGTGTTTGTTCTTTACAAATCCATTGACACCATGTACTAAAACGAACTTTGTAAAAGAATCAAAGTTTCCAAAATCACTTTCCATTTTTTTATGGAAATCGCTCCAGACAAGGCATGAAGCCACTTGATGTAAGGAGCTAAAAGAAATACTACCTCAAGGTAAAAAAAACTAGCCAACGATAAGTGTTAGATTGATAGAAAACAGCAATTCTTCCCCTTTGTCAAAAACATCGCCCATGGAATGTGAGGACTAAATGACAAAATAAGGAAAGCGAGACTTACGAGGCTGCCGAAAGTAAACACGAGGTCCACTTTCTTTTCTGCGTAAAAAAGTCATTCATTTTTTAAGTCGAGACTAATAAAATGAAGTGGAAAACTGTTGCTTACTCACCGAATGTTCGGACATATTAAAGTAATCATGAGTTATTTTACTTTAATTACACATCGTCATCTGTTGTTTGCTAATAATCCATAAACGTCATTTACTAAAACGTAGTTTCTAAAACTTTAAAAAAAAAAAATTACAGTGATATTTTCTTTTACCCCCGGGCAACGTCGGGTGGGTAACGCTAGTGTAATATCAAGGAAGTAAGTTGTCGTCCTTAACGCAGAATGCTTAAGTTGAAATGATCGGCCTTGTATACCAGTTTTTTTATCTTGCCTAGGGGACGCTCTTGTTTTTGTTGTTATAAATAAAGACAGCACTTGCTTCGTTTTAGCATAAAAAAGCTAAGCGTGTTTAGTTTGTGTTTCTATTCTAATCGAGACATAAAAGCTAGTATATTAATAAATATAGTTGTATCAATGTCTATTTATAAGAGTGAGTGATCAATATAATTGGCAAGTTTAGTCTCGAAGTCAAAGCGCACAGCCCGGGTAAGTAAGTATAGAGAGCAAAGTGTTACCCTGTAGAACATGAGACAAAATCCCATTAAAATATTTTATTTCAACTTTTATTGGCCATCTTCGTTAAACATGTCATGAACAGGTGTAAAAGAGTGGTTATTAGAAATCGATGGACGAGGAAAATGGTACTAAGTGTCCACGATAGGAGAAAGTTATTCTAAAGTTCGTCCGTACGAATAAATGTAAGCGTTAGCTTAAAGGCTGAAAGAGTCCATGTTGTTGTTTGGACGTCTGCGTGTCAAAATGGTATTCAGAGTAATTTCACATGCTGACAGGTCACCATCTTGAAAAGGGAAGTCTTCGCGTCGAGGCGGGTTTTGTTTGCGCGCCAAGAGATAAGTTTTGTGGTTGAACATAGACGTGGGTTGATTACATAGCTTTGCTCTATCGTTACTAAAATGGTCGAACAGAGCTGGTGCATTCCTTTGGGAACCAGTGATCTGCTCGTATAAGATATTCTTTCTGATTGATTAAATCCTAATCGAAATTAAGTTTTTTTCCTCCAATCAGCGCCAAGCTTACAAGGCAAGCAAATATTTCAGACATCGCTATGGCAGCTGCTGTTGTTGTCGTTGTTGTCTACAACCAGCAATAAACCACCAGAGTCATTTGTTGGCAAAATGAAGTAAATCGGTTGTTGTTTGCAAAACATTTGGGGAAAAAAGCTGAAAGAAAACGTATTGAAGAAAGCAAACAAGACAGATTTAAATGATATATGTATTGAAATTATAATACAAAATATGTCTTGCAAACTAATTAATAAAAAGATCAACTTATCTGATTCTGTAAACAGGGGTTCTTTAAATTCGTCACTTAGAACTGATTATTACTTAGCACTTTATCCGTTAAGCCGCAGGTCCTTGCGTATAATTTTTAAGAGCTTTAAACCTATTCTTGTTTTAGATTAAGCAAATAATTTTGGGTTGCAGAAACGACCGTAAACAACGACCCATTTAAGATTAGCTTAGGATACTCGTTATAGTTATTTCAGTTGATAACTTAGCGAGTGTATGAATGATTTTAATAGGGGCCCCATTTTATTTTGTCCTCCTCCCGTTTACTTTTTCCCCCAATTTATATTTGATAATTCCCAACCCTTTCCCCAATATAGGTGACAGATAGCTTGATTTACCGGAGACGCAGGTCACCTTTCAACATTTTCGAAGGAGGTGTAGTGAATAAAGCGGTGGGGCCTGCATCACTTTTCTTTTCGTTTTCGACTGGTAAATCTGCATATTTGGCACAGCTTAGAAATACGGTTGTTGTTGTTTTTTTCATTGTAAATATTTCTCATTTTCTTTTGTACATATTTTTTTATTGCCCAAACAGCCCATTGCATGTTATCATATATGGGTTTTAAGAAAGATAGTAATGGTATGAATTTTTTTTTGGGGGGGGGGGTGATAGTACATTATAGTAGTATGAATGTGGTATTTTGGTAAATGATGGTCACAAATAAAACTAGGTAAGTTATATCAGTAAGTAAATGTTAGAGAAGGCCGACCTTCCTACCCCTCTTTTGGCCTTGTGCCACATTTTATAGATACATGTATATTATATATGCAAATAAATATATCGATTGTAATCTGTTAAATCTATTGGATTACCTGTAGTTACTATTGTTTGTACAAAAACAGTTTTTTGTCTTTCACCGAAGGAATTGCAAATTCTTTATCTGAATCTGTATACTCTGGCGTAACATTTCCAGCATATTTCAGATGATTTGAAACAATATTTACTAAAAGGTGGATAGATTGGTCGGATTAAGAATGGGTAACTCTGTTATTATAGAAACTGGGAACAAAGGAGAATACCGAATATACGAACTTGATATTGCCCAGAAAACCTGAGAAAGTTTCATTCGATGAAACTATAAATATACTGTCAAAGATATTTGACGAAAGAAATAGTCTATTCCACACGCGATACAAATGTCTAAACATCGTAAAAACGGATAACGAGGATTTTTCAAAAAGAATTATTCAAATGCCTAATGTTTGTTCAATGACTAACAGCCCCTAAATACAAAGAAATAAGGTCTAGAATCTTAACAATAGTGAAGTAAGACACGAAAATCATGTTACAAAGAGTGACAGAAGCATGTCAGCGTCTCATTAATGTTAAAAGGGATAATACTCAAATTGAGAAAAAATAAAGTGTTGCTAAAGTACAACACATAAAAAATTTTTAAAAACTCCTAAATTCAATAAGACAGGAAAATATGAGACGTGCGGAAATACTAAGCATACTAAAGATGTATGTTGGTAAAAGAACAAATTCTGTTAATCTTGCAGAATTAAGGGTCATAAATGGTCTGTTTGCCGCAAGAATAAGAAAAAGAATTTTGAAAAAGTAAATGTTGTGTTGTTAAAAAAAGAAATCCAGAACAGTGAAAATCGAAAATACGTAAGTGTACGTATAAATGATCATACAACCACATTTTTACTGGATTCTGGCTCAGACATAAGTATTAAAGGAGAATTAAAGTGCGATATTTTATTCTGTGGCAAAACTGCAAAAACAAAAGTATATGTGATTCAAGGGATGAATTCATGTCTTTTCGGAATAGATTGGATAGTACTCTTTAATTTATTTGAACTCCCAATGAACTCTTTTTTAAATGAAATAAACGGTGCATAAAAAAATGTATTAAAAATGAAAAATTCATGAATGAATTGAAAGAAGAATATCTGAGGGTTTGGGTGTATGTGCAAAGATAAAAGTCATGTTTGAACTTAAGGAAAATGTCACTTCAATTTTTAAACCAAACAGAAACGCCCCTTTCTCCTCCTTAGACACAATTAACAAGTAACTGGAAATATTAGAAAAATGGGAGTTATATCTAAGGTAGACTATGCCTTAATACATTTTCTTAAAGTTAAATGAATGAAAAGATGTTTTCAAAAATCGATTTATCTGATGCATACTTGCAGGTTGAAGTGAACGAGGAATGCTCAAAATATTTGTGCATAAGGGAATTTTCAAACTAAATATGGTCCCTTTCGGCTTAAAGGTCCCCCCATCTTTGTTCCAGCCGATTATGAACACTATGCTGGCGGGTCTGAGATTGGTATCGCCTATTTAGACGATATTCTAGTCAAAAGTAAAAACGTTCACAAACACAAAAATGCATATCAGAGCTATGTTCAAACGACTATAACATTTTGGTTTCAAATTAAGTCCCGAGAAGTGTCTATTCTTCATGGAAAGAATTAAATACCTCGGACAAGTTATAGAAAGTGAAGGCAGGAACCCAGACCCACAGAGGACCGATGCAATTAAAACTATGATTACACCTGACACAGTTGCGAAACTACAATCGTTTGTTGGGTTGCCCCAATATTATGCAATTAACATTCCAAAGAATTTACGATTTAACAGCCCCCTTTAACGAATTATTAAGGAAAGACAAAAAATGGGTATGGTCAAAAGATTACTCTCAGATCTAGCCTTAGCTTATTATAATCTTCTGGAAGAAATCATCCTTGCGACTGATGCTAGTGAATACGGAGTGCGTGCTGCACTGCTACACAAATATGAAGATGATACTACTAAACCGATCGCACACGCTTCGAGGACTATTCTATCGGCTGAGAAAAATCATAGTCAGATCGAGAAAGAGGCATTATCGATTGTGTTCGGGGTTAAAAATACCATCGCTTTATATATTTATACTTCAAACAGACCATAAACCATTAGTAACTATATTTGGATAAAAAAGGGCATTCCTACCTGCACTGTTTTAGGATGGGATACATCTCATCTTAAAAAAACAAAAACATGGGCATGCGGATGGACTGTCAAGATTAATCCCCAAAAATTAAATGTGATTGGTTGACAAAAACTGAATAGGCAGAGTGCACATTACTAAGGCTGTAGTTTTTACGATGTCAATACTCGAGTTAAAATCTCACGTAAGTCTAAAGAGTTATTTTTTACTAGGTACGTTTATTTTATAAATTAAAAGAAATTAACATCAAAAATAACATTGCATTAATATTCTTAACTAATTGACTTATTTATAATGGGCAAAAAATCGAATTAAACAATATTCGCCATGAGTTCAAAGCGAATTATTTTTGCTAATAAAAACATAATTTCTAATGGTTTTGCTAATAAAAACATAATTTCTAATGGTTTTGCTAATAAAAACATAATTTCTAATGGTTTTGCTAATAAAAACATAATTTCTAATGGTTTTGCTAATAAAATATACATAAATACGTTCATCGTAGTTACTTACTTTCTCATGCAAATATTATGTAAGGTATTTTTTCACGAAATTTCAGAAATATTATTTGTACTAGTTGTAAAGCGGTATAATCTAGGTAAAGCTGGAAATTGACATACTCAGGTACTGTACCAACATCGCTCAAGGATCGGAAATAAAGTAAGATTTCAGAATTCAAATCATGTTTTCCGCCATTTTTACTCATGATTAAATGGCTTGTGTAATGGCGCGGATTGCAATGCTATAAAGTCTTTTCACGCACGATCCAGTAAGAAGAAGGAATCACCTAAGATTCAAAGTATAAAAATACAACTGGTCATTTCCTCAACTTGACTCCTCTTCTTAAAATAATAATATTATTAAAATAATAATAGCGATTTTATGAAATAATCTCTTTGTTTAATTTGCAATAACGTTTGAGTCGTTGGGAGTAAGAAACTCTTAAAATGAAAGAAATCAACTTTAATATAAAACATCTCTCGTACGTTAATAAACCAAAGATATATTTTGAAAAAAAACTGTTGAAAATTTTCAAATATAGTGTTAGGATCGAGGGTCGTGTTCCCCCGATTATAAACGTGTTCGTTGATCAAGCGATGTTGCATGCAAAGACAGAGTAATAATTAACAAACAAGATGAGGTAGTTCAAATAACGTTTATTGAACGTGTGTGTACGTGGAATGATGAAGTGTGTGATGTATGCATGTGTGTCGATGGAAAAACAGTTCTTGAATAGGTACGAGAAGAAATGAAACTGGCGTGGGAAAAGTCTTTGAAAGCCGTACACAAAGAAAATGAGTTGAGAACTCTTACCGTTGTTTGACCACGTGTTGACGGAAGAAACGTGTGTTGGTAGTTGTTATGCCGAGACCAGTCCAAGAGAAAAGCGTGAGACGAAACGCTAGTGTATTAGCGTCGTTCTGCCGAGGCCAATTGACCAGAAGAGAAGAGTGAAACGGAACGCTAGTGTCAGCGTCGTTATGTCGAGGCCAATTGAGTAGGAAAAAGCGAGTGAAACGGAGCGCTGGTGCCAGCGTTGTTCTGCCGAGGCTGGTTGGTGAAGAAGAAAGAGAATTTCCGTTTGCACCTGGTTTTATAGTCCGAAGGGCAGATAACTCTGGTGTCGCTTTACAGCGCCACCTGTCGGTGAAAAAGCGACACCTAACGGCACACCGGTGTAGTTATGTTTTGAAAGGAGGAGGTAACTGCTACAATAGAAGAACACAATTTTGAGAAACAGCAAAGTTATTTTAAACTATTATTTTTAAGTTATTGATGATTTCTATGTGACAGCCCTATTCATTTTTAAGTGATAATAGCCGTTAAGCACTCCAAGGAGTTTTAATTATTTGGAGTCAAAATGTATAAACAAAACACTAAGAAACAGAAATCGATCGTTTTAATTTTAAAATATTTTCAAAGTAATGTCACGTGATCAGATGAGTTGTAACATTTCTGAGTGTTTCTCATTATCACAATTTGTCCTGAAAAGGCTCGGCTGATTTAGTGCTGCAGTCGGTACTGGTACAGCTTTTGAACCAGACAAACCCCATTTTTGCTGACGCAGAATTACGTAAACAGCCGGAAAAAGGCGAATGAAAATGAACCGACCTTTAAATGAAAACGAGGCGGCGTTCCAACAGAAAAAATAATGAAACAACATTAAAAACCAAGAAAATATTCATCGTATGTTTATTTTTATGAAAGATTATTTGTTTTTTGACGAAAAAAATTAATGAAACAACTTTTATAATTATGTTTTCACGAGAAAGTTAATTAAAAAATTATTTATTTTCGGTACTGCTCCATATTTTAAATCAGACAAAAACCGAATCGTTTTTTTACTCTAACTCTAACTCTAACGTAACGCTAACGCTAACGCTAACCTAACGCTAACTCTAACCTAACGCTAACGCTAACTTGGTAACAGTTATTTGTTGACTTTTTATTTTTATGTTCATCCCTTGACAATCGCATATTTATGATTTAATCAATTTATAATTAAACTTGTTGTTTACTCTTCGATAAGTGCTTTTGGATAAGAAAATATGATGCGTAAAAAACCCTTTGAAGCCAGATAATTTATCAGGTATGAATAATAGTGTAAAGAAATGTAATAATTTGAATAGCAATTAATAACAGTTGAATTATTATAAAAAATAAGAATATAAATAACTACATTGGAAACTACATAAAAATGCTTGAACGTTAAATTAAACGTTACATTGAACGTTAAATTGAAATTAAATTAATTATGAATTAGAATAACAAAGTAAAATTATCACATTAAAATTCAA
Source organism: Sepiola atlantica (assembly GCA_963556195.1). Taxonomy (NCBI): domain Eukaryota; kingdom Metazoa; phylum Mollusca; class Cephalopoda; order Sepiida; family Sepiolidae; genus Sepiola; species Sepiola atlantica. The sequence goes on along the minus strand of OY744545.1, from coordinate 22,820,951 downwards.
AAAACAAATAACCTATCCGAACCGAAATAGATTATAACAAATAATAAATATACTCAAAACATCTGTAGTATGAGCCACATGGATAGGAGTGCATTTGAATAATAATAATAGTCATAATAAAAGCAATAATTATAGTGAAATTAATAATAATGATGACAATAAAAATTGGAATAGGAAAACTAATGAATTATCCACTCGATAACTTCAGATAAAATACGAAACTAAACTTTCAGAAAATACATGAATAATATATATATATATATATATATATATATATATATATATATATATATAATTCATGTATTTTATATAATATATATATATATATATATATATATATATATATATATAATATGAACTGAAATAAGAAAGTCCATTATGATTATTAGATTAAAGATATTACAAACACAGTAATAGACAAAAATAACTTAATTAAGAATCAGATATAAAGAGTAATCTACTTCCAATTAAAGAAAATACTATAATAGATATTGATCTGCCCTATCGGAAAAATAAGAAAGTCATCAATATTTGCACTAGGCAACACACGAGACTAAAACATCTATTTTTTTTAAATAATAATACATAGAGAAATAAATAAACAAATATATATTTGCATAACTGTATTGTTGTTTTATATGTTATTTTAGTTTCTTAAGAGTAAGCTTAGAATAGTAGTCAAGATGAGAATTGAGAAAGAGATAGTATTGATGTGAAATGTTTGAAATTCCTGGCCGGAAGTTTGAGAGGCAAGTGTCGATTATAAACACGATGTTAAGAAGAACTCCGAAGGTTAAACATGAAAAAAGGAGTTAAAATAAAAGCATTAAAAAGAGTCGAAAACTATACACTAAGTGAAAATATTTATCATTTATTCGAGTTTATTTTGAGCGAATATATATATATATATATATATATATATATATATATATGTATATATATATATATATATATATATATATATATATATATATATATGTATATATATATATATCACATATATATATATGTATATATATATATGTGTGTGTGTGTGTGTGTGTGTGTTAAATAATACGGACAAATTGTGTCTGCATATTGCCCGATGAGTGTTTTGATTCCGGGTTTGAATTAGCTGATGAATGTACCATAGTTTTGTGGGTCCTAGTACTTTCGGTACGCTTGGCAATCATCATCGGGGACTGTGTATAGCGTAAAGACCGTGGGGATCTGTAATATTTTTAGTAGAAATGTTGGCGGTTGAGTTGAGATTAATGGTAGTATTAATAGAACAGTTGTATTGATAGAACAGTTGTATTAATAGAACAGTTGTATTGATAGAACAGTTGTATTAATAGAACAGTTGTATTAATAGAACAGTTGTATTAATAGAACAGTTGTATTAATAGAACAGTTGTATTGATAGAACAGTTGTATTAATAGAGCAGTTGTAGTAATAGAACAGTTGTATTAATAGAACAGTTGTATTAATAGAACAGTTGTATTGATAGAACAGTTGTATTAATAGAACAGTTGTATTAATAGAACAGTTGTATTAATAGAGCAGTTGTATTAATAGAACAGTTGTATTAATAGAACAGTTGTATTAATAGAACAGTTGTATTGATAGAACAGTTGTATTAATAGAGCAGTTGTAGTAATAGAACAGTTGTATTAATAGAACAGTTGTATTAATAGAACAGTTGTATTGATAGAACAGTTGTATTAATAGAACAGTTGTATTAATAGAACAGTGGTATTAATAGAACAGTTGTATTGATAGAGCAGTTGTATTGATAGAACAGTTGTATTAATAGAGCAGTTGTATTAATAGAACAGTTGTATTAATAGAACAGTTGTATTAATAGAACAGTGGTATTGATAGAGCAGTTGTATTGATAGAACAGTTGTATTAATAGAGCAGTTGTATTAATAGAACAGTTGTATTAATAGAACAGTTGTATTAATAGAACAGTGGTATTGATAGAGCAGTTGTATTAATAGAGCAGTTGTATTGATAGAACAGTTGTATTAATAGAGCAGTTGTATTAATAGAGCAGTTGTATTGATAGAACAGTTGTATTAATAGAGCAGTTGTATTAATAGAGCAGTTGTATTGATAGAACAGTTGTATTAATAGAGCAGTTGTATTAATAGAACAGTTGTATTAATAGAACAGTTGTATTAATAGAACAGTGGTATTGATAGAGCAGTTGTATTAATAGAGCAGTTGTATTGATAGAACAGTTGTATTAATAGAACAGTTGTATTAATAGAACAGTGGTATTAATAGAACAGTTGTATTGATAGAGCAGTTGTATTGATAGAACAGTTGTATTAATAGAGCAGTTGTATTAATAGAACAGTTGTATTAATAGAACAGTTGTATTAATAGAACAGTGGTATTGATAGAGCAGTTGTATTAATAGAGCAGTTGTATTGATAGAACAGTTGTATTAATAGAGCAGTTGTATTAATAGAGCAGTTGTATTGATAGAACAGTTGTATTAATAGAGCAGTTGTATTAATAGAGCAGTTGTATTAATAGAACAGTTGTATTAATAGAACAGTTGTATTAATAGAACAGTGGTATTGATAGAACAGTGGTATTGATAGAACAGTTGTATTAATAGAACAGTTGTATTAATAGAACAGTGGTATTAATAGAACAGTTGTATTAATAGAACAGTTGTATTGATAGAACAGTTGTATTAATAAAACAGTTGTATTAATAGAACAGTTGTATTGATAGAACAGTTGTCTTAATAGAGCAGTTGTATTAATAGAACAGTTGTATTGATAGAGGCATTTTCAAACGTTTTCACTGTATTGAAAATTAGTTTTCCAGTATTTGTAATTTTTGTTTGTTGTTTTCGTCCTCTAACACCACTTTGTTTGTTCGTCTCGCATATCTATTTACTAATCTACCACAAGTATATAAGGATTCTCATTTATTCCCGGAAAACACTGGGTCTCCCTCGACGGCGCTAAAGTCTATAAATTAACTGTAAGTTATTTGAATAAACGTCACTGTACTTAATCAATGCCGGGTACATATCTTGGGCTGCACTTAAAAAACTGAATATTATAAAATGCAAGAAAATATGAATAAGATAGTAAGATGGTGTCATGGGCTGGTGTAGTATGATACAGGGTTCCGTATTCAGCCCCGGGCAACGTCAGGCCTTCTTGCTAGTTAATAAAATAAATCGTAACTCGTAAGATGCTTCATATATATGGAGTTGAATTAAAACGGCTTAGGATTAGTTTCATATTCCTCTAAGTATTCTTTGTTTACATTTTTTAATCTCTAGTCTGCTTTCATTTTCACAGCCAAAAAATGCATATAAGCAAATCTCGTGCAGAAAAGACGTTTACTCCGCTCGCTGGTTGTAAATACAAAGAAAGGAAAAGAGGATTTTACAATGTACTCAATAACCACCTTATTCAATATAGACCAATTTCACTAGCTTTCTTTTCTATCTGAAAATGTTAATCTCTTTAAACGCATGCGCATAACGCATTTTTAACAAAATGCTGTCATGGCTAGAATTCCGGCTTTTAATTGTAATGATGTTGAAGATAGGAAATTATGAACAGATAAAAACAAAAAAGATATCCATACAAAATAAATAAATTTTCTACTGACGACTTTTTAAGACGATGTTAAATGAAATGTTTACTGTGAATTAGAGTTTAAAAAGTCCAATGAACGTTCTAGAGTCGTTTTGTCTCTAAGGAAAAATTCAGTATGTTTATTTCGGCTGGCACCGCGTGCGTTTGTGTGTTACAGTGTGTGTAAATGGGATAGTATGAAGATGTATATATATATATATATATATATATATATATATATATATATATATATATATATAGAGAGAGAGAGAGAGAGAGAGAGAGAGAGAGAGAGAGAGAGATTTATATATATATTTATATATATTTATATATACTAGCGGGACCCTGTGGAGATTCCACAGTGTTTTCTACATCAATCTGTATAATTGACTGTTAATAATAATATCCGGTGGCTAGAAATATGCACATATTTTACTCAAAAAAATTTTGCGTGACGGAATGGAAGTATATATATTTATTTATATTACTCGGTTGCAAGGGCAAAAGCTGTCTCTCTCAACTAAATCTTCTTAAATAGGAGTGTCAGATCGTAACACGCAAAATAAATAACACACTCTATCGTATTAATATATAAATAATAATAATAATAATAATAATAATAATAATAATAATAATAATAATAATAAGAAGAAGAAGAAGAAGAAGAAGAAGAAGAAGAAGAAGAAGAAGAAGAAGAAGAAGAAATTTTAAATATTAAAAAATAAAATAAATAAATAAATACCGTAAGCCTGAAACCGGCCCATTTGGTAAGCGTTTCCGCTAATGAAACGGGATACCAGAGTTCTATCCTCGGTTGAGTCATAGCAAAGACTAAAACAAACATTGCTAAAACTCTCAGTATTATAAGGTCAGGATCAAGGACAATGAAGCAGTCCTGGGAAAAGAGTGGCGCCCTCCCCTACATCTCGGGTTAGCCGCTAATGTTAAGAGATCCTCTACTGTAATCGGACAATTTAGTCTGAAATTAGCGACCACCTCACCTAAAATAAGCGAACACCATTTTTGTTTGACGAATTTGACAATATAACTAAATAAATATTTGAAATAAAAAAAATTAATTTCTCAGATGTTAACTATACAATATCATTGCCCTTGTCTTATTTTTACGTCTCTATTTGGTACTTTGTTACATGGGGGCCCGGGCTAACTTTGACCCTGACCCTAACTTTAACCCTACCCCCCAATGACCCTGAACTTTATAGGTAACCCTACCCCCCCCCCCCCCTGACCCTAACCCTAACGACGGGGTCAAAGTGACCGCGGGTCCCAATCTAACAAAGCACCATCTATTTGTTAGTAAGTTACGCTTGTTTTATTATGAGCACCCCCCGGATAAGAGTGAAATATTTTTAAAAAATTAATAATTTGCATTCAAATAACGCGTGTACGATGGACACTCTACTATAAAGGGTTGATATACCGTAAAAACTGGCAGGCTTCCGAAAGAAAACGAAATTATACTTGTTACTTTTTTTTTCGATTAGATTTTCTTTTTTATTTTACTTTGAATCACGACTTTCCTCACTTTCGTTTTTGTTTAATTTTTTTTTTACTTTTTGCGATTTATTTATTTGTTTTTATTGCGTTTTCACTTTTCAATTACGTTTATTCTCTCTCTCTCTCTCTTTCTCTATCTTCTCCCTCTATCTGTCTCTTACGAACACAAACTTTCTCTTTCTTTCGTACGCGCTCTCTGTGTTTCACTGAAAAAAAAAGAAATTCCACAGTGTTTTCTACATCAATCTGTATAATTTACTGTTAATGATATTATCCGGTGGCTAGAAATATGCACATATCTTACTCACCAACATTTTTCGTGACGGGATGGAAGTATATATATTTATTATATTACTCGGTTGTCGGGGTAAAAGCTGTCTCTTCAGCAATCACTATCGGTCGCGACTCCCCTCCCCCGTTGTCAGGAGCAAAAGTAAATACTAAATCTTATTAAATGGGAGTGTCAGATCGTGACACAAAATAAGAAACTTAACTTCTCAGATGTTAACTATACAATATCATTGTCATTGTCTTATTTTTTACGTCTCTATTTGGTAGTTTGTTACATTGGGACCTGGGCTAACTTTGACCCTGACCCTAACTTTAACCCTAACCCCCAATGACCCTGAACTTTATAGCTAACCCTAACCCCTCACTGACCCTAACCCTAACGACGGGGTCAAAGTTAGCGCGGGTCCCAATGTAACAAAGCACCTTCTATTTGTTAGTAAGTTTACTTTTTGCGATTTATTTATTTGTTTTTATTGCGTGTTCACTCTTTCTCTATTCCCCCCTCCCTCTCTTACGAACACACACTCTCTCTTTCTTTCGACCACGCTCTCGGTGTTTTACTGAGAAAAAAAACAAAACAAACATTGCTTATTGTCCGTTCAAAACATTTAAAAAATAAATACTGGTCCCTTACAATCCAAAAATAATAAATAAATGTTTTAACACTTTAAGAAGTGGTGCAAATAAAAAATAAATACTTAGTTCAAACTATCATTAAAAAAAAAAAACATTGCTTAACGTCCGTTCGAAAAACAACAACAACAAAAAAAAATGATAGACATGCCCTAAAAACGCTAAATAAAAAAAAAATAGTTTTAAGTTTTAAGCACCACAAAAAAGTACTTTTTGACCAGGTGATTAAAAAAAATGTATTATTTCTTCACCTTCCGCTCGAAATGTAGAAAAAAAAATCTTAGCGGTTGGTTGGGATCGAACTATAAACCAGTCGGGCCAAAGACAAAAATACTACGACGCTTACCGTTGCGCTAAAGGGAAATAATTAAAATATGATGCAGAAATTCGGCTAATTAAATGTTGTTAATAATCTAGGTGAGGTACGCATGCGCAGAGCGTTTGCCGGAAGCGTGACACGCGTACGTACACCTTAGCGTATTAATATATAGATGTATATATTTATATATATATATATATATATATATATATATATATATATATATATATATATATATATATATATATATATTCTTTGTAGAATGGTAGGAAAAATCCCAGCAGAGTGCTCGATTAATTAAGAATCAAAGTTAAAAATTAAGAGCATAATATTTATTTATTCTGTACTAATTTTTCTGTACCAGAATAAATATTATATATATATATATATATATATATATATATATATATATATATATATATATATATATATATATATATATATATATATATATATATATATATATATGTTTATATACTGTGAGCGCTGGAGGAGAGTCCAGGCTGTGTGAAGTCAGTGGTAGCGAAGAATGAAATGAATATAGAAAACTTTGAGTGGGTACTATTTAAGGCAGCATTGAAATAGGGAGGGATGAGAATATTGGTGAATTTGCCTTAGGGTGGAAGAGATGAAAGGGGCTGAGATTTTTGTCGTGGTGAGGTATGGCATGGATTTGGAGAGGCTTGGGAAAGAGGAGGGAAGGGGGAAACTCTGTGTATTTAGCATGTAGGTGGTATCATAGTTTTAGAAAAAGACTTGAAGAAATGTTGTTGTGGTCAGATGTGAAAATTTTTTTGAGGCTCGAGGGAGGGAAGGAAGGGAGGGAGGAGTATTGATCAGGTGGCTATGCCAGGAATGTGTGAGTATAAGTGGGTTTGTAAGAATGTGTAGAAGTGTTCCGTGAGCATAAGAAGAAAGAAAAATGATTTTAATTTTGGGGGAGTGATAAGTAAAATGTGGTTTCGTTCAGGATATGTTGATGGTTTGAGTGTAAATTGAGAAAAAAAGGTTTAAATATCTAAATATTTGTAAGGATGTGTAAATTGTGTTAATTTGTAAGGCTGTTATTTATGGTTAAGTAGTTTTGATCAGTAGTGGGTGATTCATGAGTATGTGAATAAATATATATAAGGAGTCAGTACGTAAGTGTGTATGCGGGGAGTTGTATATAAGTGCAAGTGAGAACGATAAGAAGAAGGGTTAGCCATGATCTAGGTTTAGTTTTGTTCGGTCAGGATAATTTTGCTTATTAAGAGGGATAGATTGTAGAAACCATTTCGTTGTCTAATGGTGTTAGAGTCTGTGATGAGTGCTGTTTCAAGTAGTCTTCGCCGAGCTTTGTTATGAATGTGTTTCTCAAAGCTCCCCTCTCACCTCTCCCACTTTCTGACTATTTCTTTCACACTCTTACCCACCCACGCCCATTTTCAAGTCATCTTCATTTCTTTTTCTAAAACTATGATACCACATACATGCTAAACACACAGAGTTTCCCCCTTTCCTCCTCTTTCCCCAGCCTCTATAAAATTCATGCCACACCTCACCACGACAAAAATCTCAGCCCCCTTTCTTGTAGAAGGTGTCCGATGTTCTGGACTAACAGTGCAAATGTCTGTTTTAACTACCGGCGACCATGCGCTATTTTAAGTTCAAATAAAACAGACATTTGCACTGTTAGTCCAGAACATCGGACACCTACAAGACCAGGAAGGATTATTACAAAAAAAAACAGGTTAATACCTTTTACTTGTCTAAACTCCGAAGAGGCTTGTTTTATCAAGCGAAATATCAGTTATATAAGTCAGGATGAAGAAGAAAAAAAAGAAAAAAATGTTTTTATTTTTAAAAATTTTGATTTAATAAATTATCTGCATCTAACACATGGTTTTCTCAATGAAGGCATTTTGCCTCTATCTTATATATATATATATATATATATATATATATATATATATATATATATATATATATATATATATATATATATCATTATGCCAGTGTGAGAGAGAGAGAGAGAGAGAGCTGGCGATGTGCTTAGTAGTTCGTGACAGTCCTTCGTTGCGGCCGAGGTTAGGTAGTGAAGTCAGACACAAGATAAGCCAACACACGATATCATACTTCATGTCAAGGAAAAGTGAACGACTATTCTCAAGTAACTCACGCACACCATATCATACGCATACACACACTGACAAAGGTAGCAAACACAAAGTCCATTGAAGTCACTCACGCATCATGTAATACGCATACACACACTGACAAAGGAAGCACACACAATGCTCACGTAAGTCACTCACACACTCTCTCACGTATACACACACTAACAAGGGCAGCACATATAATGCTTCGCATTTTTACACTGTCACACGCATATAAACACTGAAAAACATATAGACACAAACACGTATAACATATTGATAACAAACATGGACCTTGGCTCATTTCAAAGACGCGACATCGTCTATACCCTATCCAAGCTAGGATCCACACCATTGCGTTATAATGTTTTTTTTACAGTTAGCTACACATTTAAAAAAATGTTTTCTATATGTTGTCAGTTTTGAAAAACATTATTTGAATTCAACTCCCGTGAGTTATCTTTTTAAGGAACGAAAATAGATGTGAGTTTCATGTTTTTCTCTTGAAGTTATGCAACTCGCACACATTAAAGTTGATAAACAATCATAAAACATCTTATATAATTTCATGCATAAATGCTGCAAATCCATTTATTCTCTGATCTTTGGTAATTAAACAAATTGATCTGTTTACAAAAACTATTCTCCTAGTGTCATAGATTACGGGTGGCCCTTCCCTAACATCGGCACTGTTTATCATTATAATTGATGGAATTAATCTGCTTATTTTTTTAGCCCATTTATTGTCGGGATCTTTTATAGAAGCGACCCGCCACTAATGGAAAAATGAGTTTAACAATAAGAATAGCCTTGATAATCATGTGCAGTACGCACACGCGCTCTTGGGCCTCTTTTGTGAGTTTGTCTAGGATTAGGAATACAGTCCAGGTCTCTACGTTGAGGTAAATAGAAACGCTTTCTTCTACAGTACAAAATGCAAAATCAACGCTGCCGTAGAACGCATCGCGGAATGGTGAACAGCTATCTGTGTGAGTTTATGTGGAGGCAAAAATATAAGGGAAACGATCTTCTTATGCAAATACTCAACAACATGAATAGATTCCATCCCATTGAGTAAGTAATAAAACTTTTTTTCTTACCACAATCCGCATTTTATATGTTTCGGGGGTGGAGGTGATATTTTGAGCGCGAGTTGGCTTTTCTACAAAATATATCACTTTCGTGCTGTCTAATTAAAGTTTGACAACAAATGTTCCTAGAATAAACATACAGAGGGAAAACTCAGCATTTTTCTACGCGCGACATGTTTGATATCCACACACAAACAACATTTACCTTGTTAGGTGGATCATTATTGCGACGTATTATTTGCCCCGTGGGGTTGAATTATTCTTTATGCTTCAACGAAAAGATTCCCCTTGGTACAACATTGCGAGTCACAGTTGGAATCTTTCGAATATATTTTAATGACTATCAAAAAATTGACATCTTGTATTTCCATATTTGTCTTCATATCATTAATGATCATTATTACTTATTTGTTTCTTTTTGGATATACGAAATTGCGATACAACATTTCCTTTGTATATCTTATATATAAAAGTCAATGTTTGTGTGTGTGTTATAGAAATCGATGTTAACGCTTAAATGATTTTTGTTTCAACTATGACACATCCCAAACTGCCCATTTAATATAATATTCAACAAAAATGTGTCAAACTGTCACTTGTTTCACATCTGCAACAAGCCTGTTGGCAAGTGTGAGTAGGTATTAGTATGATGCTGCATCAGCACATCCGCTAAATAAGTAATCAGTATCTTCGCGGTCAAACAATATAAAAAATAAAGCCTGCAACGGTTAACAGTTAAAACATTCAAATAAGTTTCCATTGGAGTTAACTCTTTAACATAATCTAAAGACACCATTGGATGTTTTCTTCGATTCAATCTGGGGTCACGGGGACTAATTAATCCATAACATAACTGAACTATATGAGAGCGTAAAATACCGACATTTTTAAATAGACTTTCCTCGTTTCGTGAAACAAAAATTAAATTTTAAAATAGCCTTTCCTCGTTTCGTGAAACAAAAATTAAATTTTTAAATAGCCTTTCCTCGTTTCGTGAAACAAAAATTAAATTTTGAAATAGACTTTCCTCGTTTCGTGAAACAAAAATTAAATTTTGAAATAGACTTTCCTCGTTTTGTGAAACAAAAATTAAATTTTTAAATAGACTTTCTTCGTTTCGTGAAACAAAAATTAAATTCAACAAAGAATATCTCAGTAAAAAATGTATTTAAAAAATCTTTAAGCATTTAAATAATTATTTTTATTTGTGTGTTTCTTGTACTTAACTTTTGCAGGAATTTCTTTTTTAATTTATGATCTTCATATTGTATGAAGTATTCCCGAAGTTATCTCATGGAAACGTTGAAAACGCAAAAGATATTTATCTGATCGAACTGAAATGTTGCATAGTGGTTACTGTTATCAAAGAGCCATACATAAAAAAAATTACCCGAATTTTACCCGAATTTTCATTAATCAGTGTAAAAAAAACAAGGAACTTCATTGGCCACAATAGAAGTTAAGTAGTGAGTCTCTACGGTGAACATAACTGATTTTTTTGCAAAAGTGTTACTTTAACCTTTTTCGACCTTTGACTTAAATATTCTAAAATTTTAATCAGTTCTAATTTAGATATAACCGATATTTTGACCAGGTTTGGTGACAATTGGTCAAGTAATGTAGACGCTAGGCCGTACACACATACAAAAAACATAGTGTCAAACAAACGCGACTGAAAACATAACTTCCGCCTTGGCGGAGGTAATAATGCATGTCCTCAAATTCTTTCGAAATCGCTAAAAAATATTATTTTATTTATGTCAAAGTGTGTTTCTTCTACTTAACTTTATCTTAACTTATTGTATGTGTGTCTGCGTGATTTTTGTGTGTTTACTATAGAAAAAATGTTAGAGAATCTACATAAAATCTAAAAGTGTATTCTTATGTCAAATTTACCGGGAAGACAATGGAAGTGTTTCCGACTCTCTAAGTGCAACCCTAAGAGGAGTAAGAGGTCATAACCCCTTAAAACTTCAAATATACACTATTTTTATGAAATTTAAATCATGGGTATAAAATTTTCTGAGGAAGACAATGGAAGTGGTCCTAAGTCTCTATGTTACCATCTGTGTGCTGAATATCTACGTGCCTCACCTCTAAGTGACCCGTGGGAACGGAACCGTTTAAAACTTCAAATATGTACATCTGATTAAATTAAATTTAAACCATAGGTTTAAGACACTAACGGCTTCTTCCAACAATATTAGAGGGTGAGAAAGGGGAGGGGGAGCAGTAAAAACAAAGAAAGTAATTTTGTGTTATGAACATAGTGAAAATGTACAGAGTAGTGATTCTCATTCAATCCTGAGCAACGTCGGGTCTCCCCGCTAGTTATTATATAGTTTTTAATCGCAAATAACGTTTCTCAGATCACCATTACGAATATAATTATATAAATACCCAGTGTTATATACACAAGTATGAATGAAAACTTATTAGATTGTTAACATTCAAATTCTTAGCGGGATAATATCAGCAATAGCCATTCGCCCAGTAATTACTTCATTCTGAATATTTTTTCTTTACAATTTCATTTATTTGCGATTTAATTTCTTGACTTGTAGTATTCAGGTGCGAGGTAACACATGACCTTCGTAAAAGTAGGCCAGTGCACTGAAAAGTGACGTCATGCTAGTAAGTAGCAAGCAAGATCTGTCAAATAGTCAGACTGTCGATAATGAATGAGAGCTTTAAAAAATCATTAAAAATCTTTAAAAATTGCATTAAAGAAAGAAAAGAAGACGATTCGATTTATACTGAAACTGAACTTTATTCAATATAAAAAAACAAGAATTCAAAATGAATAGTTAAGTTGTGTTATTGCGTGTTGTTTCATGGGCTTTTATTTACTATTTCTATTTACTTTACCACGAGGACAAGACAAAGTTAGACAGAAGTTCGGTTATAATGTAAAGAAAATCAAGCTCCAAAAAAGGGGGTTACTGTATTGGGACAAAAATTAAAAGTACCTCAATCTAGAAGAATTTATCATTCATCTTTAATGACTGAGGACAGAAAAGACAAAGTGTAGTATCAGAACAGATACTACACTTTTAATTATTTTATTACAAAAAAATATAAAAACACAATTTAAATTGTAAACAAATGTGTGTGAGATGGAATGTCGTTGGTCATCCTCTGTCTATCTTGATGTACCAATTCATTGAAAGTGATGAGTGGGACAGCAAATAACAAAGAAAAACGGTTATTAAGACCCTCCCAACCCTTTCATAAATAATAGATAGCCCACAGTAATTAAATAAAAAAACAAAATTACAAATAATATAAAAATGAAAACGATAAATAATCAAAAACTATCAAGACAGGTTTGTCAACCATCTTGAATTTTAGTCTGAGTTTTATTTTTATAGTTTTACTTTCAAATCACTATGATATTTCCAACCCTGAAAACGACATGTATAAAATCATCAGTATCCTTATTTAAATACCAAACAATGAAATAAATTATCTGCTTAGCATACTTACCGCCGTGACGTCAGCAGAAAACTCCGACGCAGTGCACCGGTCTTCTTTTACGAAGGTTACCCCACTCGGCGAGATGGACCCATAGATCCATGACAGGTCATCAATCTAGGAGAAGGAAACTCTGATATAAAACGCTCTACATCCTGGCTTCAGCTATCTTTCCACAGCTTTACTGAAATCAGACTGTAGCAGGAGAGCGTGCGTCGTACAAGTGCACAGCACGGCACAATACTACACTGATAGAGAGTAAAAAATGGGTGTACTTTCGGTAGCTCCACAACTTTTGCTTCCCTTACTTTGTCCTTTAGTCCTCAAATTCCGTAAGCGATGTTTCTGACAAAAAGGCAGAAATTGCTGGTTTCTGGGCCGGCTATGGTTTTATTGTGACTTGTATCTGGAGATGCTTTGAGTATATATACATTTTGTTTTTCTTTTTTTGTTGCCTTGTCACTAATAACGAATAATAAACGTTTCACCTGGACTGCCGGTATCTGCCTGTTAATACAGGACCCGGACCTTGAAATAACTAAAAGAAAGCTGTCCTATCAGCAAATACATAATACTGGGGCTGTTGTATTGCCATTTGGTGAATGTAATCTGGACCATTCAGTAGTTTCCAGTGGGGCCGCTCGATTTCATATTAGCGGGAACTGCATACGCCTTTCCTTCCTCAATGGTTTACAAAGATAGTCTCTTTAGTTGTCTGCTTCTGTTCTGCTGTCACCTCCTCTACCGATTTCTTCCACATTTCCCAACCTCATTATAAAAAGCTAATAAAAATACAATCGTTAACCAAGAACTTGAACTCTTAACGTGGACCCCTACAACCGGGTCCCCTTTTCAAACATTAAGGGTTTGCGTTCCAACCTCACGGAGGTTGAAATCCATTTACAGAAGATCAAACGTGAATTGACGTCCCTGTGCGAAACCGGCATTGGCCCGTCAAGTTTAACTAATTTAAAAATCATAGATTATTCTATCATGGCCTCAAAGCGCGACCCTTTAAATCGTTATGTCATGGAATCTGTACTTATATCAGGGACGGTTTCCATGTGGTAGAGACATCTTCAATGAAGACCCCGGGTTACTATTTATATGTTTCTGTGTAGCCCGTATACACAGTACCTCGTTTATCTTTGCCCTTTATTAGCCCAACAACAAAGGAATTAATATCTTCGAAAGAATATTCGAAGAAATTGAAAATAGCCGGTCTATCCATCCTTCTGCCAACAACCATATTTGTGGCGACTTTAATCTCCATAATGTTGAATAGCTAATCTATTCCCACAAAACTGATTATGAAGGAAGGTTTTCTCATGACTTTTCCTTTGCGCATATGCTGACACATATTGTCGACAAACCCACTGGTATGACGGACATTTCGCAAACCATCGTGATATTTTTTTTCTTAATCTACCTTGAGCACTGCTCATCTACTGTCCTACCCCTTCTGGGATCTTCTGATCACTCTGTTGTCTCCATTAAGATAATTTCTAAGCCCAGGGAGACATATGATGTCCCTTTCCATTGCAGAATGTACTGATAGTCACGTGCCGATTGGGATATTCTTAGACCTTTAATCTCTGAAATACCCCTACATTCCATTTTCAGAAGAAATGTGCCTTGTATCGCCTCTGACATATCCGGCTGGTTAACCGTTGGTATTGAGTGTTTATACCCTATAAAATAATCCCAACAAAGATCAAATAGCCAACCATGGTTTATTCTCGGGGGTGCTGCTGCCATAGCTCATAGACATCACTATTGTAATCCTTATCTGCGGAATGAATGTCCTAAAACCAAAACCGTGTTGCTGTTGCAAATATTTTATTGAAAATTCAAAAGAATCCTATGTCTAATCTGTTAAAGCCAGCATCTCTGAGCAGATGTTTGACTTTCGAGAATTTTGGAAAATAAAAAATAGGATACTGAACAGATATAAGATCTCTATTCCAACCACCATTATACGTCCTGAGCTGATATCCTCAGCATCGAATGAAGCCAAACTGTTCACGAAGAACTTTGTTATGAACTACACTCTTTGTGATTACAGAATTTTCTTCTATGACTGAAAATACTCTTAGTGATATACATATATCGGTTCAGGATATTCCCAAACTTATTAAAAACTTTGATGCAAGCAAAGAACTGGTCCTGGCAACATCCTTGCCATTGGACTTAAGAACTTGCTCCTATTATAACAAAATTATACAATCGTTGTTTAAAGGAGACATTCTTTCCATTTATTTGTGAAATCTCGTTGGTCTGTCAAGTTGTAAACAAACTAGTGATCAGTCATCTGCATCTCAGTACAGACCGATCAGTTTCCTATGCGTCACGAGTAAGCTGCTTGAATCTGTGATAAATCAAACAATTTCCAACTACTCAGCAAAAACTTTCTACTTATTGATATACTAATTGTAATATCGCATAGGATCAGCGAATATCTTGATGGGGGCTTTGTTTTTAGAGTAATAGTCCTTGACATACCAAAGGCATTCGTTGGGATCTGATACAAAGGGTTACTTCACAAACTTGTCAACTATAGAATATCCGGCAATGTTTTCGCAACCAGCGAATCCTTTCTCTCAGGTCGGTTTATAGAAGTAATTGTTCATGACCAACGATCTGAAGCACATAGAATCAATGTTGGTGTATAACAATAATCTATTCATGGCCAACACTCTTTCTGACCTTCAAAATCATATCTTGAGATCATTTGTTGACATCTGCGCAGACGAGATAACTCTCTATGGCTGCACCTCGAAGAGCACTGGTTAACTAAATCTCGCTGATTCTCTCTCTTCGATCCTAGAGCATGTGGTCCACTAGGGAAAAAGAGGCTATGTCTATTTAACATCTCTAAGACCAAGCTTTTACCATCAACGCTAATATCCCTGCTTTTCCCTAGTTTAAATGAACGTCTCTTCCGTTGACGAAGCCTCTTAGGACTGACGTTCACCCCATACTTAAATGGAAGACTATATTCAATCCGTTGCTAAAGAGGTGGGAAAATGGTTGGAGCATTATACCTTTCCAGTAGGTACATGATTACAGATGCAATCCTCAACCTATATAAGATACAATATACGCCCAAACGCAGAATACTGCTACCACATTTTGGGAGTGCCGTACAAAGCATTCTTTCCTGCCTTGACAGAATCGACTTCGAATATTGTGAGGTGATCTTTTCTTTTCCTTACAACTCCTTTCTCACAGAAGTTAAGTTGCTACTCTCTCTCCCCCTCTCTCTCTCTCTCTCTCTCTCTCTCTCTCTCTCTCTCTCTATCCCTCCCTCCCTCCCTCTTCATCTCTCTCGTTATTTTCATGGAAGGTGTTCGACTGACCTTCAATCTCTGGTTGCTCCTTGTAAGCCATTCGCACCAAGAACTCCTTTTTACTACCACAACGAAATAAAACTTTTTCTTTCTCCCTCTGTGCCTTGTGTCAGGCGGAGCTTCCATGAACAGAGATTCTTTGTATTCTTTGTGGAACGCATTACCAGGGTACTGCTTCACTGCTGATTACAACTTGGTCATTATCAAATCCAATATCAACAAATTCTGGTTCTATAAGTAAAAATCAGTTGATGCAATTGATCAATGTTCTTACTCCTATAGTGTTCCTCATATTTCGGTTGGAAATCAGTTCTGTCTCATTAACCCTTATCCTCGAGTGGCTCTTGCCTTTGATAAATTGTGACCCAATAGTAAAACATAAACATGTATTGCCTTCAACATAACATCCACAATGCAAAAATTAAAAATTAAAATATCTCAAATATTTGCTTTTTTGTCTAATGTAACGTTTGAAATTTTAGAGTGATTTCCCTGCATAATTGTGTTTATTCCTAGTGGTATTATTACATGTTCATATGTGAGGCGATGTTGTGAGCTTTCAGACAATATATTAAGAATACCCTGAACTCACGTACTGAATGTGATAGAAAGAATCAGAAGTAGAAAAGAGAAAAAGGAAGAAATATACAAGCATCGGCAGCTGTCGTCTTCTGTACTCTAAATAATTTTTTAAAATATTTAAAAGACATAGAGTCTCATACGTGTGTGGAAAGAAATATAAAGGAGAAACCAGCCAACGTCTGGAAATAAGGCTGAAATAACATTAAAACGACGTAATTATCGGCGATATAAAGGAGCCAGGTATTGCTTATCCGGCATGGAAGTATAGTCCAGTCAAAATGTAGCTGAACCTCAAAAAAATTGCTAACAAAGGTTTTTAACTTGGATATTGGGCATGAATAACCTCTCTTTCAGATAAAAGAAAAGTTTACCAAAATTAGCCTTGTGGAAAGGGGTCAACGGGCGCCATCTTTAAAATCCAACTTAACAATATTCAAATTTCGAGACATAAAATTATTGACATTTCCTGACAAGTATATCCATTATTCCTGACAATTACTGACAAAAATAAACGTTTTTCCTGATAAAAAAAACTATTAAATTAGAAATAAAAAAAATATTTTTTGCATGAAAACCCACACAGGGCCCACCCCAAGCCAGCTTGACATTTTCTTGGTGTTTTAAATTGTAATGATGCTTAATAATAAACTAACACCAGAAAATGACTAGCCCCTGCCATTGTTTACATGTTTTTTTTAATTTCTTATACAAATATGAATATAAAAGGTACAAAACAGAATAAGTAGCCTTTTTCAAGGCAATAATTGTCACATTAATTCCTGACATTTCATAAAAAATAGGTACAAAATAAGTATAATTTACAACAAAGGAATGGTCAGTTGGTCGAATGCTGGGGCAAGGCTCT
Organism: Sepiola atlantica; assembly: GCA_963556195.1. Taxonomy (NCBI): domain Eukaryota; kingdom Metazoa; phylum Mollusca; class Cephalopoda; order Sepiida; family Sepiolidae; genus Sepiola; species Sepiola atlantica. Next base: position 22,803,096 of record OY744545.1, on the reverse strand, counting down.
TGCATAACCACCACAGAACAAGTTCGTGAACGGACCACAGAACATTTCTTGTCAAGAACTAGTCAAAGGTAACTTCCAGATCATCAAGATCTGGCTGTAGTGAGTTGCAGTCAATGCCATGTTTCCTACAACTGCATCTTGCTGTAGTACACCCTGAAGTACAGTTACACCTAGCCAACAAATTTACAGGACCAGCTGGCAAATCAGTCTTGATTGGTTGTTATTTACCATCTGAAAGTTTCCATCCCCACTCGTCAGGTTTTAGCTGGTTTCTACATTTCCATTCCTGAATTTGGAAGTAAACTCGAAGGCTGTGGAATTACGTAGCTGCTCTTGTTGGTGACAATGATTTGGCCTCAACATACTTTGAGCTTTTTGCAACCTTTTCCTTAAAGCGTCTCAGTCGGAGATGATTGATGTTTTCCCCATCATTACCATTGTACAGGCACACTAAAACCTTCTTCCAGTTTCAATAACCTCTTCTGCACTGAGGAAGTTTCTATTGTTCATCACCTTTCGAAGGGATGCTGCCTTCCCAATTCCATAAACACTGGATGTAGAATCACAACCCAGTAGTGCATGGATGAAAAGAATGTTGGAACAGACCACATCTCCCAAAGATTTCCTCATCTCTTTGATGTTCCAGACATTCACACTTTTGCACTATCCTTTGGTTGTGGCGTGAAGAAGATGTTGTAACCATCATCTCTATTGGCATTATAACATAGAAGAACCAATAGGTCAGTGTCATCTGCTATCAAAATGGTTTCTCCTGCCTGTGCCAGTTCTAGAGCAGTCTTCACAATCAATACGTCAGCGTCTCCAGATGCATGGACTACTTTACAGTCTGCTTCGTCCAAACTCTTTCCCAGCAAGTTGATGAACAATTGTTTGTTTTCTTGATTAGCTAGGAAAACATCCGTTTTAATTTGAACCCCATTAAAGTGGTCAGTGACACATTAACACCAACAGAGCCCCCTGCTCGGCGTTAGTGAGTCGCATCTTTAATGGATGGACCACTTTCATACCCATCAAAGACAATGCATGCTTTTCTATATCTAGTTGTGACATATCTGCGGTATTGGGCACATATCTTATCAAATGTGTGACCTTTTTGCCATGGGAGGCGTTGACGTAGTGCTCCACCATCTAAGAGATACTGTGGATCTGAAGACTGTGGACCTGATTGTACATGGGAAGTCAGTTCCCATATTGCATCTGCCAAAGCTGTTTTTTGCCTCTCGCAGTAGTCCGAAAGAATCAAAAAGTGCAGGTGGGTAACCACAAATCTCTACTGGAATTGTTTTTGCTGCTGCTGAGTTGAAGGTTCATTGGTAGATAGCACACACAGTCTCTGGAATAGGAGTTGTGGATCAGTCTTAACTGCTTCATCTTTGCTGAGCGAAACTTTTGACTCAAGTGTAATTGCCTGATCCTTTCTTTTAAAAGTGTACTCGTCGACATTTTCTCCAACCATTGAAGCTATGATTGCTTCTCCTACGGAGTCTGCTTTGTCCACATTCACCTTGCATTTTCACTGCTAAACCAAACTGCAAAAGTGCAAGGATAACTCTGGGTCTAGCAGCCTACATTATCGCTTAACCAACTGATGCAAGTTTCAAATCATTATCTTTGCCTGCAAATATCTTCCTGAGAAGATCAACAATGTTTTAGGAACATATTCAAGAATCGCATCATGTTCAAGATCATTCTTAGACGGGTAATATCCTGAACTTGTCTGGATACCTTTAATGTCATTCTTGATAAGCTTGACTGTCGTCTATATAATTCTCATGGCCTCTGATTCTGAATTGTCTGTTGACTGGCTCTGTGCATAGAATTCATGGAGAATACATTTTGCAGTACTTAAGAATGTAACAGCATTATGTTTCCCATTAATTTCAGTCACAATGATTTTGTCTTTGAAATGTTCTTACAATTGAGATTTCATATATGAGAGACTGTATGGTTCAAAGATAGTGTCCTCGAGAATTTCCTCCATTTTTTAACAAGATCGACAATGGTGAGTTGCTCCTCGTCATTTTGCTGCAAATATTTAGCAACTTCCAGAAATGCCTGCTTTCTCTCTGAATCCTGTCTGGTCTAACAAGGTTTTGTTCCTTAGAAGAATCAGCAGAAGAGAATGCCTTAGGAATGTTTTTATTGGAATCAAAGTTTGCAAAACATGTTCTGTGATAACGTGCTTCTTCTGAAACAAGGTCAGCTACATAACCTATTCTACCTTTAACAGTGGATGCCCAGCCATCATTTTTGGGGACTATTTCACAAACTTTTAACACTCTGTCCTTAAACTCAATAGTTTCTACATGGGAAACATCAACACCTGTTTTCTTTCTATCAGATTTTATTCCAGAACCACAAAAAAAACAATGTTCCTTAAAGTTAAACACACACAAAGAGCGGCTTGCACAGGATAGCATTGTATCATGGGTGGACCTGTTTTTACAGTCAATTTCTATGTATTTGGGGTTGATCCAACGCTGTCTGCATTTCTTGTGAAGATGTTGACCAATCTGAATTATGATCTTCTCTCCGCGTTGTTCAGAAGCTCTGTTAATGGAATCGATGCCCTTCTGGCTGACGATGAATGTTTCTTCATTACTGGACAGTTCATTGTTTCAAATAAAACACTTGTAAGCATCCATAATTATCGGTACTTCACTTTGGCCAGCCTGAAATTAGAATATGACAGAATATTAAGCTCCTGCAGTTATACATCAAAAGAGACAAAAAATAAGGCATAAGAAGTTATAATTATATTTAACTTTATAAAAACTGTTGGTTTTATCCAATTTCACATTGTTACATTTGGTATTTTTGAAGATGAATTTACAGAAATTGAGTTGAGAGAGGGGAGGCTAGAATCGGCGGCAATCCTTAAAGATGGCGCCCATTGACCCCTTTCCGCAAGCCTAATTTTGGTAAACTTTTTTTTATCTGAAAGAGAGGTTATTCATGCCCAATATCCAAGTTAACACCGTTGTTAGCAATTTGTTTGAGGTTCAACCAAAAAATCAGCTAGATTAACTGGACTAGTAGAGGATGTGCACTAAACCATGTAAAGTGAAGCATACGAAAAAATGGGGTGCAGTAAAATAACATAAAATTCAAGGGAATAGAATCTATTCATTCTATTGAGTATTTGCATGAAAAGATCGTTTCCCTTATATATCTGCCTCCACATAAACTCACAAATATCGCTGTTCGCCATTCTGTGACGCGTTCCACGGTGGCGTTTATTCAACATTTTTACAACCTAACTCTAACCTAACTAGGCGCAGGTCTAGACAGGACTTACAAAAGTAGGGGATTTTTATTATTATTTATTTTATTTTATTTATTTTTGAAAAACTCATTTTACTATTAATGACATGGCACTTGTAGAAAATGCCTGAAGGAAACACTGAAGACGTTTTAAAGAGTCCATCCATATGCTAGATTGTTCGAACATGATCAGTCACAATGAATGTCATATATGACAACCGATGATTAAAGAGAAATAACACCAACGGAGTAAACAACATTCTAAATACAGTGGAACATCGGTTTTCGAACATCAGTCGTTCTGAAAAGCTGTTCGAAAACCGAATAGTTCGAAAACCGAATCATATTTTCTCATTAAAAATAATGTAAAAGCGATTAATTCGTTCGTAAGCACCAGATGAATGCTTATTTACCTTTTTTATGATTCCCTAATTGCATGGTCCAAACCAAGGCATCAGATGAAAGAAACGGCCAAAGGCCAAAAAGAATATAGAAAGTAGAAAGAAAGCAGTAAAAACAGTCGCAAACGTTGCGGTAAAATAAGTTAATCTTCTGCGGAGAACAGTTTTTATTTACTCCTCCCCAGGAGTTAGGCACAAGGCCAGTTTTATCTTACTCCCACAAGTAAGATGTGACCCAAGATCGGGTCGAGAAAGTGGGGTTTGAAAAGCAAGCGCTCGAGAGGTGAGCACTCTGGCCATTTAAAAATTGCCTGGGCAGCCCCGTCGGCATTCCCCGGTAGGGGCGCCTCAGACAGTAAGCAATAAACTTACTCCTCCCCAACGAGGGGAGGCAAAGCCTGGGAGGGTGGACCTCCTAGAACTGCACAGGACAGGCGTGCAGTATCCATCGGAACAGATACTACACTTTGATCTTAGCCAAAATGGCTCAGTTCAAGTTGCAAAGTCCATGAGATACAACCAGGTCAGACTATCTAGCACGGGCAACACGGAACCAGGGCTGCTACTTTTAATTTTCTAAAAGAAAACAGGTATGTCTCCAAAATAAACCCATATTGTTTTTTTTTTTAAACAGACTCAATTTAATTTGTATACATAGACTATTTTTAAGCATTTAATGGGTTAATATACAAAGTTATTAAGCATCAGTTTTATTATTGTTTTCAATACGAACTATAATGGAACAATTGCCTCAAAACCTTATTTCATGACTAAAATATGGTTTCATTGTGAACTTTGTATGAATTAAGACAATTTTAGTGTCTATTTTGACCATTTTACAACACATTTTGCGTGGTTTGGGAATCGAAATTTTGTTAGAAAACCGAGGCATTTCCGGCTTGAATTTTTTGTTCGAAATCCGAATTGTCCCGGTTCCGAGACGTTCATGAACCGAGGTTTGACTGTACAACGGTTTATGAGAAAAACAATATCGCGTTCTATGGCGATTGCTTGCGTCACGCTCGCTTTTATTAATTGAAAAATAAACGTCAAAATTATCATTTCATTCGATTTCAGTTCGTAAGAAAGAGCAGCGTACACACGTTATCAACATACAGGGTGAGGGCGATATTTATTCGCTATATCATTGTCACTATTTACTTGCCTCCCCACCAGAGCAAAGTTAGACACAAGGTTGGTTTTTATATGAGACGATATTCAGCACCCCCCCCCCCAAAAGAAGCACATGGAAAAAATTAAATTGCCCCTGTCAAGAAAGATTTCTTCGTTTTTGGCCGATCTTAACTCAAAAACTAATTGTCTGTCGATTTCACTTGATGAACCCGTCTGTAGATTTGGTTACAGTCTGAGGCGGCCTCAGAACCGACCACAACCTTTCGTAATTGTCTCCCGATTTAGCTCGTCTATCGTGTTTCAGCTGATGTCTCGTTCAACCGCGCCCTGCACAAAGAAATTAAGGAAGTTGCAGTCAGAGGAGCTTGGATGTCAAGTGAAGTATAGTCACAAAAGTTCTCTGATAGTTAAGCCTGAGCTGGTGTGGCAGGGGTCTACCTGCAGCTACATGATCGATCCAAGGTTTCACTACCTTGCTCAGAACGCTCATGTAGCCATCGTTATTCAGCAGCTCTGAGAGTTGATATTTGGGTTTAGGCAGAAGTTTTTCTCGTCGGAGAAGACTCACAGCATGCCTGGCTCAAATGGATATTTCAACTTGTTGATCATTTTGTTAATGTGTTTCATACGCTTTTCTTGCACTATCTTGAGGGAAATTATCGTTTCCTCATCTTGTATGAAACGTAGCAAATGTCTTCATGCATCACCAATGAGCTTTTCAGCTACGCCTTTCTCGGTTGCAATGGCACACATCAGCTTGCTAGGTTCGTTGTCAATGATCTCTTGAACTTCAGCAAAAAACGCCAGCGTTTAGATCGCGTTATCACAGCGTCAGATCGTCAATCATGCGGTTTGTCTCTCTGATGCCGCATCGTAGTCGAATCGCTGAGGAAGTCTGAAATCTCCTTATTTATCCTTCGGACACAGATTCCAACGGGAACTCGATGTCTTCCACAAAAGTATCCACAGTCAATTATTATAAAGAAAGGAGATATAGTCTTAACTTTCATTGTCAGCCATGTCTTCATTTTCATGAAGACATGGCTGACAATGAAAGTAATTAAAAAAAAACCTAAACTTAGCAGTTGAAAATGACGAACAAATATCTTCGGCACTCTATCCATCATATTTAAATAAGTAGAAAACATAAAGAAAACATAAAGAAAACATAAGTAGAAAACATAAGTAGAAAACATAAATAAGTAGAAAACATAAATAAGTAGAAAACATAAGTAGAAAACATAAATAAGTAGAAAACATAAATAAGTAGAAAACATAAATAAGTAGAAAACATAAGTAGAAAACATAAATAAGTAGAAAACATAAATAAGTAGAAAACATAAATAAGTAGAAAACATAAGTAGAAAACATAAATAAGTAGAAAACATAAGTAGAAAACATAAATAAGTAGAAAACATAAATAAGTAGAAAACATAAATAAGTAGAAAACATAAGTAGAAAACATAAATAAGTAGAAAACATAAATAAGTAGAAAACATAAGTAGAAAACATAAATAAGTAGAAAACATAAATAAGTAGAAAACATAAGTAGAAAACATAAATAAGTAGAAAACATAAGTAGAAAACATAAATAAGTAGAAAACATGAATAAGTAAAAAAAATAAATAAGTAGAAAACATAAGTAGAAAACATAAATAAGTAGAAAACATAAATAAGTAGAAAACATAAATAAGTAGAAAACATAAGAAGAAAACATAAATAAGTAGAAAACATAAATAAGTAGAAAACATAAATAAGTAGAAAACATAAATAAGTAGAAAACATAAATAAGTAGAAAACATAAGAAGAAAACATAAATAAGTAGAAAACATAAATAAGTAGAAAACATAAGTAGAAAACATAAGGAGAAAACATAAATAAGTAGAAAACATAAATAAGTAGAAAACATAAATAAGTAGAAAACATAAGTAGAAAACATAAATAAGTAGAAAACATAAATAAGTAGAAAACATAAATAAGTAGAAAACATAAGTAGAAAACATAAATAAGTAGAAAACATAAATAAGTAGAAAACATAAGTAGAAAACATAAATAAGTAGAAAACATAAGTAGAAAACATAAATAAGTAGAAAACATAAATAAGTAGAAAACATAAGTAGAAAACATAAATAAGTAGAAAACATAAATAAGTAGAAAACATAAATAAGTAGAAAACATAAGTAGAAAACATAAATAAGTAGAAAACATAAATAAGTAGAAAACATAAGTAGAAAACATAAATAAGTAGAAAACATAAATAAGTAGAAAACATAAATAAGTAGAAAACATAAGTAGAAAACATAAATAAGTAGAAAACATAAGTAGAAAACATAAATAAGTAGAAAACATAAATAAGTAGAAAACATAAGTAGAAAACATAAATAAGTAGAAAACATAAATAAGAAGAAAACATAAGTAGAAAACCTAAATAAGTAGAAAACATAAGTAGAAAACATAAATAAGTAGAAAACATAAATAAGTAAAAAAATAAATAAGTAGAAAACATAAGTAGAAAACATAAATAAGTAGAAAACATAAGTAGAAAACATAAATAAGTAGAAAACATAAATAAGTAGAAAACATAAATAAGTAGAAAACATAAGTAGAAAACATAAATAAGTAGAAAACATAAGTAGAAAACATAAATAAGTAGAAAACATAAATAAGTAGAAAACATAAGTAGAAAACATAAATAAGTAGAAAACATAAATAAGTAGAAAACATAAGTAGAAAACATAAATAAGTAGAAAACATAAATAAGTAGAAAACATAAGTAGAAAACATAAATAAGTAGAAAACATAAGTAGAAAACATAAATAAGTAGAAAACATAAGTAGAAAACATAAGTAGAAAACATAAATAAGTAGAAAACATAAATAAGTAGAAAACATACATAAGTAGAAAACATAAGTAGAAAACATAAGTAGAAAACATAAATAAGTAGAAAACATAAGTAGAAAATATAAATAAGTAGAAAATATAAATAAGTAGAAAACATAAATAAGTAGAAAACATAAGTAGAAAACATAAATAAGTAGAAGACATAAATAAGTAGAAAACATAAATAAGTAGAAAACATAAATAAGTAGAAAACATAAGTAGAAAACATAAATAAGTAGAAAACATAAATAAGTAGAAAACATAAATAAGTAGAAAACATAAGTAGAAAACATAAATAAGTAGAAAACATAAATAAGTAGAAAACATAAATAAGTAGAAAACATAAGTAGAAAACATAAATAAGTAGAAAACATGAGTAGAAAACATAAATAAGTAGAAAACATAAATAAGTAGAAAACATAAGTAGAAAACATAAATGAGTAGAAAACATAAATAAGTAGAAAACATAAATAAGTAGAAAACATAAGTAGAAAACATAAATAAGTAGAAAACATAAGTAGAAAACATAAATAAGTAGAAAACATAAATAAGTAGAAAACATAAATAAGTAGAAAACATAAGTAGAAAACATAAATAAGTAGAAAACATAAATAAGTAGAAACCATAAGTAGAAAACATAAATAAGTAGAAAACATAAGTAGAAAACATAAATAAGTAGAAAACATAAATAAGTAGAAAACATAAATAAGTAGAAAACATAAGTAGAAAACATAAATAAGTAGAAAACATAAATAAGTAGAAAACAAAAATAAGTAGAAAACATAAATAAGTAGAAAACATAAATAAGTAGAAAACATCGCTGTAAATAAAAATGCACTTAATGAAGGCAGGTGGGAACATCGGTCGAACTGTAGTAAAATATAAATAGCAACGTTAGTGAAGACAACAGCCCGAAGAAAAACAATGGAAATTTTTTTAAAAAATGAAATACTCATTTTCTTTTTAAACTCTGAAAAACATATTTTTCTTTTGGTTAGAAGCGAGGTGCAGTATCTATTCTGATGCTGTATATCATCTTTTCTGTACGCAATCTGTGAATGATATATTTTTCTAAACTAGGGCAATTTTTTTTTTGTTCCAATCCATAGTGCCCCTTTTCGATGAGCTGGATTCCCCCACATTAAAAACTGATCTTGTATCTAACTTTACTATCGCATGGAGACTGTACTGTAATGGTTGCAATTGGTCCCCACCACAACCCCCGGGCAATGTCAGATATCTTTGCCAGTCGATAAAGCATTAAAATTAGCTACTCGTATTTATCCTGTATTTTTGATATTTGGACTAAACATATCTATCCCGAAAATTGTCTAATCTTTCCTGTCGAGAGAAACTTCTACTTCATGATTACAACACATCCGAATTAAAGCGGTATGTTCAACATGGTAAACTATATTCTTCGATCCCCCAGAGAGGGTGGGGGCGTTCGAACTGTCGCAGCGCAAACTTTAGATAATAACAACTCTTCTACTCGTTCGGAAACTTTTTTCTTGTATATCTGCATTTGCATTGCTTGACATTGTCACACGCAAATACGCCCAGCCGGCGATAAAATGTCAGCAGTTAAAACAAACAACATGGCCGACAAGCGTAATGTTAATCATCTATTAAGTACTTATTTTTATTCAATTTTTTAGAAATTATTATCGAAACGAAGCAATATTCAAATGGACGCTCATGAAAGGGACGGGCAAGGAAAGTGAAAGTAATTTGTTTTCTTAACAAAAAAAATGAATTTTCCACTGATGAAAAACAGCTATCAAAGGAATTCACTTTTTGGTTCAAACTTTTATTTTCAGTCCCTTGTTTATGACTATTATAGTTACCTCCCTAAAAAGTGCCTATTGGAATAACCCCCGCCGTCTAAAATGAATTCGGAAAGAAACCGTCTACTCTATTTCCATAATGAGATGTTTTCTTTCTTTCTTTCTTTCTTATTTCTATACCAAGCGATACATTTTTTATTTTCTTAAACGTTCCAGTTTCAGACGTTTTCTTATTCCTTTGTTGAAATATTCACCAACCAAAAAAATATATCTATCATAGGTAAAGAGAGGGGGATACAAAAAAGGAGGACAAGCAACACACTTAAGTTAAAATCCTCAAAAAAAGAAGGGGAGTATAAAATATAAAGAGGTCAGTCAATATGTATCCATAGCTGGAAGAAAATAAAAATAAAAATTTAATATGAAGCCATCCGACCCATGCCTGTCATGCGTATATTTACACGAAGTCAAACCTAACCGCCCTCTCCAGTCGCGAGACGAGACAGCCAAAATAGAAATAAAAGTAAAACACAAAACAAAAACAAAACAATCTGAGAGAAGAAGAAAACGAAAGAAGAAAAATCGAGTTACGTAAGACTAGAACAAGAAAAAGAAAAGAAAAAACAGACCGATTAATATATTCATATCAGTTCGAGCCAACTTTGTTTAATTTAATGAAGAATTTAGACGATAAAAATATTGATGTCAACAACAAATAATAAAATAGTAATACTAATAACGATAATACCAATAATAATACTAATAATGATAATAAGACTAATAACAAAAATAATAAATCTAATATTAATAATTTAAATAATAATAATAATTATAATATAATTAATAGTAATAACAATGGCAATAGTGATGAAACTAAACATAAAATAATCATAATAATAACAATGATAATATTCATATTGGTATTACCACTAATAATAATAACAGCAATCGCGATATTAATGATATTGCTAATAATGATACTACTAATGATATATAATATAAAATAGTACTTTATAATAATAAATAATAGGTAATAATAATGATACTAGTAATAATAATAATCTATAATGTTCAAATGATAATCTTATATATTCAAATTCAAAATAATATAAGATAGAATAAGATAAAGTGAGATCGAACTAATATAATATAGAACAAGTTAAAGTCAGATAGGTAGAGAAAGTCGAAGTCAGAAATCATCAAATTTCCAATAACAACAAAAAATAAATAAATAAAAATAAAAATATAAATAAGATATATAATATATACTAAACACTAAATAAAAATAAAAATAATAATAAAATAAAATAAAATAAAATAAAACAAAATAAAAATAAAAATAGAATAAAATAAAATAAAATAAAACTAAGAAGCTAGAGAAAGAAGTAGTAATGGTTTTTTTTAAGGAAATGATATTGTAATTCCAAAATAATTAAGAATACCCATTCTAATCCAAAACAAAACAAATATTAATAAAGATAAAAAAATAAAAAATAAATAAATTGATTTCAACCTGAGATGCACACAAACTGACCAAAATGTTGGTAGATTCACAATTCAGGATTACTGTAACTCTCTAATTAAGAGTTACTGGTAATTTTAAATTTAAATTTATGTTTGCATTTGGCCATCAGTTCTTCTCTTCTATTTAAAAGATTGCTGTGATCGTATCTAAGAATCCGTATTTTTTCTTCTGAACACAAATTACATTTCTGTCTAAATCGTCTAGGGGTACTAGAATCACACTAAATCGACCAAGAGACCACCGGTGTAAGATTTTCGTTGACGATCTGGCTCATGCTGGCCAGATTTAAACCCAATAAAAATACTTTTGGTCTATCATCAAACGAGATTTTTATGCCAATGGACGGAAATTTTCGCCTAAAAAGGAAGCCATTAACACTGCAGCAAGGGCCGTGCCACCAGCCACTATTAAATAATTGACTGATTCAGTCAATACAAGACTTTTTGAAGTTATTAAAGTCCATGTTGGTTATGTGGGTAAATAAGGTATTTGTTCATTATATGTATTGAACTATCTATTATTATATATTTAATTATATCAATTAATTGTTAAATAAATAATTCATCTTTATTTTATTTATTTATTCATAATTTTCACTAATAAACGTTAATTTTGGTTGTTTTAATTGAAAAGCTATTACCATTTGTCGGTAAACATTCGGTGATATTAACAAAAAATTATTTTGCAAATACTAACTGTGAGTTTATGCTTTTTTCGCAACACTTTTATAACAGAGTGCTAGATTACATGTGAAAAAAAATTCCGAAATTGGGAATTAAGTTATGGAAAATTGAGAATTAACTATTTTTGTTAGAAAGCGATTATCGCTGAACGCAGTATATATATATATATATATATATATATATATATATATATATATATATATATATATATATATATATATAAAGACAACGGATTTATTGACAATTAGGAAATAGATTTTGCGTAAACTATGTTGCACGTTAAGACAAAGAATAAACACTGCACAAAGTTGAAAATTTCAGTTTTCTCAATTTTGTTCATTTGTATAATTTTTTGACAAAGAGCGGAGGACTGCTCGAAATATCAAAATGAAAAATAATAATTACAAAACAACAACGTAGTATTTATGCTTCATACATTACCAATCACCCTTAAAACTATATATATATATATATATATATATATATATATATATATATATATATATATATATATATATATATATATATTGCAATTAACCTTTTAAAAAACTCTTTCAATGTTTGAATATTTGATATTTGAAAATTGATTGTCATATGAATCGATCTGTACTATAGAAAAACAACCGTCGGTAGGTAGGCCAGTTATTTTAATCTATACTGATGAGTATTTAATAGACGAAACAAGTTTGTCTATAGATATTTAAATAATATTAAATAAATGGAGGGCACTTTGATTTGGACGAAATAATTGCATCGTCCTAACAGAAACGCTATACTTCCTTTATAAACTAAGGTAGAACAGTTTAGATATAATTATCTGTGCAGGTTTGTATTTAAACTGTATTTACACGTCTCAATCGCGCTGCTGAACAGCAAGCCAAGGGGTTAACGACGTTGGGTTACAAGGCCCAAGGTTGTAAGTTCAAATCCGTTAGTAGGTAAGTCAGTTGTTTGAATTTATACTAATAAGTCTTTAAAAGACGAAACAAGCTTATCTATAGGTTAATAAATAATATTTAATTATATATATCTTATTATTATTGTTATTATTTGTCCACATAAAATATTACAAGGAAGTATAATATATTATGTATCGATTGTCAGTATTTACTTCAACAGTGCTCAATACGTTTATCGCAACCAAGCTACACAGAGGCATCCGCGTGTCATCCCGTAGGGAATCGTCAGGCTAAAGTGTTACTTCGTTGCCTTGGATACAGTTTCATAACTTTACTTTACTATATATATAGAGAGAGATAAATAAATAATATATATATATATATATATATATATATATATATATATATATATATATATATATATATATATATATATATTAATAAATGTTGAACATTTGATTATAATTGGTTGATTCTCTTACTTTTACTGATTAATAAGGTAATGAATTGATTTGTTTACAAAAAAATCGTCTACTGTGTGGTGGTGGTGGTGGTGGTGGTGGTGATGTGGTGGGGCATGACGGCATGATTCCATGGTACCGGCACTGTTTATGTAAAGGAAGATGTGCATATTTCACGCCATTGGTATCCGGTGTTTTTGCAACGCCTCGAACCGATAAGTGTCGTCTCTCCGATAAAGACACCTCCAATGTCCGAAGCGCCTTATTTAGTTGTGCTGACACTACTTGGATCGATAAATCTGGCGATACGATAAGTCGTCTCAGTAATTGATTGCTAAACTTCATTTGGCATTCGGCATAGAAAGCTACTCAATGCTGAATCATGGCAATTATTATGAAAACTTTTATTTCAGCGAGAGTTAAATATTATAAAAATCTATTTTAAAGAGAGCCGCGTAAAAAAAAACAGGAAATTTAGCACAATTAATCAAGAGAGGCGCGAGAGCGCTCTATTCCGTAATAGACTTCAAGAATGGCCTATGCTGGAAATCTCATTTCTTTGATCAATCATAACTCAAAAACCAATAAACCAAATTAGTTAAAACTTTGCACAAAATTTTTATTTGATAGGTTATATAAGTGTAAAAATTTGGGAATTTCCTTGCTTTTGTACATTTAGTGTATATGAATTTTTCTCTTAACCTTATTAAGGGCATATGATTTAAGTATACTGGCATTTTTCATCGAATTTATACATACATATATAATTGCTGGTAATAGAAAACAGTTGCATTGTTAAAACGGAAGAAAAACACAAATCTTAGATAAGATTTCAATGTGACGTTCATGAGCACCTGCACACATTGCGCAGCGATGCATACAGTCTACAAATTAACTTGATCTTTAAAAATAAGTCAATCTGATTTCATGATTGCTAAATAAACAAATCCAATTTTTAAATAATCTCTATTTATATAAATTTGGGTATATGTATATATTTATATATTTGTATTACAGGATTGCCCCCGAAAAATATTCCCTAACATTCAATCAATTAAATTTTATCCATAGTTAGTAGACACTAATTAAACTATATTACCTAACTTCAATACATTAAATTTTAGCCATAGTAAGAAGACACTACTCAAACAATATTCCCTAACTTTCAATACATTAAATTTTATCCATAGTTAGTAGACACTAATTAAACTATATTCCCTAACTTTCAATACATTAAATTTTATCCATAGTTAGTAGACACTAATTAAACTATATTCCCTAACTTTCAATACATTAAATTCTATCCATAGTTAGTAGACACTAATTAAACTATATTCCCTAACTTTCAATACATTAAATTTTATCCATAGTTAGTAGACACTAATTAAACTATATTCCCTAACTTTCAATACATTAAATTTTATCCATAGTTAGTAGACACTAATTAACCTATATTCCCTAACTTTCAATACATTAAATTTTATCCATAGTTAGTAGACACTAATCAAACAATATTCCCTAACTTTCAATACATTACATTTTATCCATAGTTAGTAGACACTAATTAAACTATATTCCCTACCTTTCAATACATTAAATTTTATCCATAGTTAGTGGACACTAATCAAACAATATTCACTAACTTTCAATACATAAAATTTTATCCGTAGTTAGTAGACACTAATTAAACTATATCCCTTAACTTTCAATACATTAAATTTTATCATTAGTTAGTAGACACTGATTAAACTATATTTCGTAACTTCAATACATTAAATTTTAGCCATATTTAGTAGACACTAATTAAACTATATACCTTAACTTTCAATACATTAAATTTTATCCATAGTTAGTAGACACTAATTAAACTATATACCTTAACTTTCAATACATTAAATTTTAGCCATAGTTAGTAGACACTAATTAAACTATATACCTTAACTTTCAATACATTAAATTTTAGCCATAGTTAGTAGACACTAATTAAACTATATACCTTAACTTTCAATACATTAAATTTTATCCATAGTTAGTAGACACTGATTAAACTATATTCCCTAACTTTCAATACATTAAATTTTAGCCATAGTTAGTAGACACTAATCAAACAATATTCCCTAACTTTCAATACATTAAATTTTATCCATAGTTAGTAGACACTAATTAAACTATATTCCCAAACTTTCAATACATTAAATTTTATCCATATTTAGTAGACACTAATTCAACTATATCCCTAAACTTTCAATACATAAAATTTTATCCGTAGTTAGTAGACACTAATTAAACTATATCCCTTAACTTTCAATACATTAAATTTTATCATTAGTTAGTAGACACTGATTAAACTATATTTCGTAACTTCAATACATTAAATTTTAGCCATAGTTAGTAGACACTGATTAACCTATATTCCCTAACTTTCAATACATTAAATTTTATCCATAGTTAGTAGACACTAATTAAACTATATTCCCTAACTTTCAATACATTAAATTTTATCCATATTTAGTAGACACTAATTCAACTATATCCCTAAACTTTCAATACATAAAATGTTATCCGTAGTTAGTAGACCCTAATTAAACTATATCCCTTAACTTTCAATACATTAAATTTTATCCATAGTTAGTAGACACTGATTAAACTATATTTCCTAACTTCAATACATTAAATTTTAGCCATAGTTAGTAGACACTAATTAACCTATATTCCCTAACTTTCAATACATTAAATTTTATCCATAGTTATTTGACACTAATTAAACTATATTTCTAACTTTAAATACATCAAATTTTATCCATAATTAGTAGACACTAATTAAACTATATTCCCTAACTTTCAATACATTACATTTTATCCATAGTTAGTAGACACTAATTAAACTATATTCCCTACCTTTCAATACATTAAATTTTATCCATAGTTAGTAGACACTAATTAAACTATATTCCCAAACTTTCAATACATTAAATTTTATCCATATTTAGTAGACACTAATTCAACTATATCTTTAAACTTTCAATACATAAAATTTTATCCGTAGTTAGTAGACACTAATTAAACTATATCCCTTAACTTTCAATACATTAAATTTTATCATTAGTTAGTAGACACTGATTAAACTATATTCCCTAACTTCAATACATTAAATTTTAGCCATAGTTAGTAGACACTGATTAACCTATATTCCCTAACTTTCAATACATTAAATTTTATCCATAGTTAGTAGACACTAATTAAACTATATTCCCTAACTTTCAATACATTAAATTTTATCCATATTTAGTAGACACTAATTCAACTATATCCCTAAACTTTCAATACATAAAATGTTATCCGTAGTTAGTAGACACTAATTAAACTATATCCCTTAACTTTCAATACATTAAATTTTATCCATAGTTAGTAGACACTGATTAAACTATATTTCCTAACTTCAATACATTAAATTTTAGCCATAGTTAGTAGACACTAATTAACCTATATTCCCTAACTTTCAATACATTAAATTTTATCCATAGTTATTTGACACTAATTAAACTATATTTCTAACTTTAAATACATCAAATTTTATCCATAATTAGTAGACACTAATTAAACTATATTCCCTAACTTTCAATACATTACATTTTATCCATAGTTAGTAGACACTAATTAAACTATATTCCCTACCTTTCAATACATTAGATTTTATCCATAGTTAGTAGACACTAATTAAACTATATTCCCTAACTTTCAATACATTAAATTTTAGCCATAGTTAGTGGACACTAATCAAACAATATTCACTAACTTTCAATACATTACATTTTATCCATAGTTAGTAGACACAAATTAAACTATATTCCCTACCTTTCAATACATTAAATTTTATACATAGTTAGTAGACACTAATAAACGTATATTCCTTTACTTTCAATACATAACATTTTATCCATAGTTAGTAGACACTAATTAAACTATATACCTTAACTTTCAATACATTAAATTTTATCCATAGTTAGTAGACACTGATTAAACTATATTCCCTGACTTCAATACATTAAATTTTAGCCATAGTTAGTAGACACTAATCAAACAATATTCCCTAACTTTCAATACATTAAATTTTATCCATAGTTAGTAGACACTAATCAAACAATATTCCCTAACTTTCAATACATTAAATTTTATCACTAGTTAGTAGACACTAATTAAACAATATTCCTTATACTTTCAATACATTAAATTGTATCAATAGTTAGTAGACACTAATTAAACTATATTCCCTAACTTTCAATACATTAAATTTTATCCATAGTTAGTAGACACTAATTAAACTATATTCCCTATACTTTCAATACATTAAATTGTATCAATAGTTAGTAGACACTAATTAAACTATATTCCCTAACTTTCAATACATTAAATTTTAGCCATAGTTAGTAGACACTAATGAAACAATATTCCCTAACTTTCAATACATTAAATTTTATCCATAGTTAGTAGACACTAATTAAACTATATTCCCAAACTTTCAATACATTAAATTTTATCCATATTTAGTAGACACTAATTCAAGTATATCCCTAAACTTTCAATACATAAAATTTTATCCGTAGTTAGTAGACACTAATTAAACTATATCCCTTAACTTTCAATACATTAAATTTTATCCATAGTTAGTAGACACTGATTAACCTATATTCCCTAACTTCAATACATTAAATTTTAGCCATAGTTAGTAGACACTAATTAACCTATATTCCCTAACTTTCAATACATTAAATTTTATCCATAGTTAGTAGACACTAATTAAACTATATTTCTAACTTTAAATACATCAAATTTTATCCATAATTAGTAGACACTAATTAAACTATATTCCCTAACTTTCAATACATTAAATTTTATCCATAGTAAGTAGACACTAATCAAACAATATTCCCTAACTTTCAATACATTAAATGTTATCCATAGTTAGTAGACACTAATTAAACTATATTCTCTAACTTTCAATACATTAAATTGTATCCATAGTTAGTAGACACTAATTAAACTATATTCCCTAACTTTCAATACATTAAATTTTATCTATAGTTAGTACACACTAATCAAACAATATTCCCTAACTTTCAATACATTAAATTTTATCCATAGTTAGTAGACACTAATTAAACTATATCCCTTAACTTTCAATACATTAAATTTTATCCATAGTTAGTAGACACTGATTAAACTATATTTCCTAACTTCAATACATTAAATTTTAGCCATAGTTAGTAGACACTAATTAACCTATATTCCCTAACTTTCAATACATTAAATTTTATCCATAGTTATTTGACACTAATTAAACTATATTTCTAACTTTAAATACATCAAATTTTATCCATAATTAGTAGACACTAATTAAACTATATTCCCTAACTTTCAATACATTACATTTTATCCATAGTTAGTAGACACTAATTAAACTATATTCCCTACCTTTCAATACATTAAATTTTATCCATAGTTAGTAGACACTAATTAAACTATATTCCCTAACTTTCAATACATTAAATTTTATCCATAGTTAGTAGACACTGATTAAACTATATTCCCTAACTTTCAATACATTAAATTTAATCCATAGTTAGTAGACACTAATTAACCTATATTCCCTAACTTTCAATACATTAAATTTTAGCCATAGTTAGTGGACACTAATCAAACAATATTCACTAACTTTCAATACATTACATTTTATCCATAGTTAGTAGACACAAATTAAACTATATTCCCTACCTTTCAATACATTAAATTTTATACATAGTTAGTAGACACTAATAAACCTATATTCCTTTACTTTCAATACATAACATTTTATCCATAGTTAGTAGACACTAATTAAACTATATACCTTAACTTTCAATACATTAAATTTTATCCATAGTTAGTAGACACTGATTAAACTATATTCCCTGACTTCAATACATTAAATTTTAGCCATAGTTAGTAGACACTAATCAAACAATATTCCCTAACTTTCAATACATTAAATTTTATCCATAGTTAGTAGACACTAATCAAACAATATTCCCTTACTTTCAATACATTAAATTTTATCACTAGTTAGTAGACACTAATTAAATAATATTCCCTATACTTTCAATACATTAAATTGTATCAATAGTTAGTGTTGTGGTTGCAAGGTTGAACCACAATTAGTAAAGAATACAATGAAGACGCAAACAACACGGAGAATGCAATAATAAGTGTATTAAGAAAAGGTATATTTACAGTATGTACAAATGAAGGTGTCGAGTCAGAGAGTCTTGGTGGGAGGACATGTACGCTCTTCGGCGTCACTTCCGGTGGCATTTAGATAACACACTCTAAGGCCAACCTAGGCTTGCCATTTATAGTGTAACGTTATTTGTATATGCAAATGAGTGGTTGCCACCACAACACCCCCCTCCCAAGATTTGAAGTCACAAAGATTTCAATATCTTTTTCTTTTTGGGTTTACCATCAATGGTTCATTAAATTTTCTTTTCCTACCTGATCTTCGGGGTTCAGGTGTATATTGAGGCGGTTCCAAATTAAAGGATTCGTATATGACATCTATGGTTTCCTCCTCTTCGACTGTTGTCGTATAATCATCATCTTGGATATGACGTTTTTTTATCTGATTTAGGTGCCTTTTATGTATACTCTGTGGACCTTTAATCATATATGTACAATCACCAATGCGTTTATCCACTACTCCACATTCCCAGTAAGATGTGTTATTCTTGTAGCACTTAAAATATACTCGATCTCCCGAGTTATATTTCTTTCTTCTCGTGTGTGTAGTGTTTCGGATAATTGCCTGTCTTGGCAACAGTTTATCAAACGCTGATTTTACCTTTCTGGCAAACATTAGATCAGCTGGTGATATGTTTGTGTGTGTACTAGGATGTGGTGTAATCCTATAAACTTGCAAGAATTGTTGCAAAGCTTTTTCTGTTGGTGTTCCAATGGATTTTTTTAACGCTCGTTTTAGCGTATCCACGAACCTTTCCGCAAGGCCGTTCGACCTTGGATGATACGGCGGAGTCGTGATGTGCTTCACTCGGAACGTGTCGCAAAATTCCTTAAACTCTGCGGATGTGAACTGCGTTCCGTTGTCAGTGACCAGTGTGTCTGGTACACCGAATCTTGCAAATAACTCGTGTAGGAACCCTATTGAGTTGTTCGTTGTTGGATTCCTGCAACGCATTACCTCCGGCAATTTTGTGTAACTATCCACTACAATTAAATAATAGTTTTCTCCTACTGGACCAGCGAAATCCATGTGGATTCTCGACCATGGTTGGTCGGTTTTCGGCCAAGGTTTGTGTACTATAGGTGGGGATTTTGCTGCTAACTGGCACCCTTTACATTTATTTATTGTTGCTGCTATGTCAGTGTCCATGTTACGCCAGTATACGTAGCTTCTCATTAACGACTTCATTCGATTTATCCCCGGATGTCCCGTATGGAAATCTCTTAACATCCTATTCTGCAATGTTTTGGGTATTACCACTCTCTCACTGTACAGTAACACATCGTTACATATGGAGAAAACTTCCTGCACCTTTGTGTCCGTTATAATTTTCTCTTTTATGTCCTTTATGTATTCGTCTTTCTCGGCTTCTCTTTTAATGTCCGACAAAGTTACGGGTAGTTCCTTAATGATGTTTGCTACCATATTTTTTACTTCAACATTTGTCCGAATTGCTGCAATGACTGATTCTTCCAGATTATGTTTCTGTGGTATCAGTCTTGACAGTCCATCCGCATGGCAAATCTTTTTTGATGCTAGATGTTGTAGCTGGAAATCGTAATTAAGTAAGATTGTACCCCAGCGCAGCAATCTATTTGCGGTGTATACCGGCAATCCTTTTTTTGATCCATATATCGTGACTAACGGTTTATGGTCGGTTTCAAGTAAGAATTGTCTACCATATAAATATCGGTGAAATTTAGTCACGGAAAAGATTATGCTCAATGCTTCTTTTTCGATTTGTGAATATGCCCTCTCGGCTGGTATCAGCGTTCTCGAAGCGTACGCTATTGGTTTTCTAGACCCATCCGGCATAATATGTTGAATGCATGCTCCTAAGCCGTAGGAACTAGCGTCACTCGCGACGACTACTTTTAATTTCGTGTCAAAATGCGTTAAGAATAATTCGGATGTTAGTGCGCTCTTTATTTTGTCAAAAGCGGTTTGACATTCTTGCGTCCAGTTCCAAGGTGTATCCTTTTTAAGCAGATTATTTAAGGGGGCTCGCAAGTTATGCATTCCTTCAATAAAAGATTGATAATAATTTGCGAGTCCTAAGAAACTCTGCAAGGTTGTTACGTTATCAGGTGCTGGCATATTTTTTATTGCCGCTGATCTGTCTGGGTCTGGACGTCGTCCATGTTTGTTTATTATGTGTCCAAGATACTTAATCTCGCTCATACCAAAGTCACATTTACTTTCTTTTACTTTAAAGCCGAATTCTTGTATTCGAGTAAATACTTGTTTCAAATGTTCCTTATGTTCTTGTAGGGATTTGCTCCTGACAACAATGTCGTCCAGGTATGCACATGCGCACTCAATACCACTTAGCATGGTGTCCATCGCTTGCTGAAAAATGGCAGGCGCTACTTTGATGCCAAAAGGCAATCGGTTGTATTTGTACAATCCCTTATGCGTATTGATGCATAGTATCTTTGAGCAATTTTCCTCGACCGGTATTTGCAAATATGCATCGCTCAAGTCTATCTTGGAGAAGATATTACCACCATTTAACTTCGTGAAAATTTCCTCTGGACTTGGTAGAGGGTAATGGTGATCTTTTAATAGGGAGTTGACCCCGGTCGAAAAATCTGCGCACACTCTAACTTCGTCATTCTTTTTCTTTACGTATACGGTGGGAGCTGCCCACTCGCTGTGTTCTATTTTTGATAGAATTCCTGTCTGTTCCAATCTATCTAATTCTTTATTAATCTTTTCCAACCCAGCGAACGGAACGTTTCGCTTTTTTCTAAAAATTGGGCTGGCGTTTTCTTTAAGTTCAAACGAGGCCTTGAATTTATTACAGCGACCTAAGTTAGTCGTGAATGCTTCAGGAAATAATTCTTTTAAATCGTCTTTTATATTTACTGTTGTTGGAGAAGAACATTCTATTTTTTTACAGAATGTATTGATTGGCTTATCCCATAGACCAAATTTCTCAATTAAATCTATTCCAAAAAGATTTTCACTATTTTTCAGTACGAATATTTTTAATTTCTTCGTAATCCCTTTTAATTTTATCGGAAGAACAACTTCTCCTTCAAATTTTATACCCCCACCAGTTACCGTCCGGGCTGATTTACTCGTTTTCATCATGGTTGGTTTTTTACCCAACTTTTTCCATGTATTCAGGTTTATAATAGAAATATCGGAGCCGGAGTCGAGTTGTAACTTTATTGGTGTTTTAAATATTTCCACTTTTACGTATTTTCGCCGATCTTTGTCTAATTTTGTATTTGATTTTGTTTGCTGTACTCTCTTTCTGGTGTAATCTTTATATCTGCAGCAATCGCTTTTGTGTCCTACCTTCTTACAAATGTAGCATTTTTTCTTCTTATAAGGACAATCTGATTCCCAATGCTTTTCTGCACATCTCTTACAGTTATATCTAGGAAGAGGCTTGTTATATTCTGTCCTATATTTATGGTTATTAGGATTGTAATATCCCGTTCCATTTTGATTGCTTTTCTTTGTAAAGTTCTTGGTTGGTGTGTATGGTTTTCTAACTTTTCTTACATATGCCACTCCGGATTCTTCTATATTTTTTGAATCCTTTTTTAGTGTAATGGCCCTTTCACAGTCCTCTGCTAGTTTCTGGAGGGTTAAATCGTGCTCAGATTCCAGCTTAGACAACACTCGTCTGCGTATTTCTGCATTTTTCGTGGAAACTAACCCTTGTGCGAAGATTAGACATTTAAAATCTTCTACCGTTAGTTCCGCAAGCTTAAAATTATCGCAGTTTTTATTGACAACTGATGCGTATGTCAAATAATCTTGGTTGTCCATCTTTCTTAGATTCATGCACAGCCATCTTTTATGAAAAAGAGATACATTTGGATTAAATAATTCTTTTAGTAATTTCACAGCTTCCATGAAATCTAATTCCGCAGTTTTTTTAGGTAATATGTAATCTATGAATTTGCTGTGTTCTGATGTACCCAATTTCCTGAGTAAAAGGCTCACTTTCTGGCTATTTGGCCAATTTTTGCAGTCCAGTTGAAAGACATCCTCGTATCTTGTATAGTATGCTTCAAAAGTATTTCCTTCCTCCGGCACATAATTAAATGTGTCCATACTATTAAAGATAGTTGTATGTGAGAAATTAACACTGTCGACATTTTCTCGATTACTCTTAAGTAGGAACTACTCAGTGTTTTAGCAAAACGTTCATTTTGTCTTTCCTCGCTTTTTTCTAAACGTTCATTTTGTCTTTCCTCGCGGTCAGCTTGTGCCTGATTTTGTCTTTCCTCGCGGTCAGCTTGTGCCTGTAAAAATTGCATGAACATTTTTGATAATTCTTCCATTTTACTTTTTTTTTTTTTTTTTTTTTCGTGACGTTATACTGTATTATCCGTTATCCAGTGACAACTTTAAAAAAAAAATCCTTTCCTTGAGCTTTAATTTTTAGCTATGGTATTTCCTTTTAATACCGCCGCCAAACAAATTATTAATTAAAAGATTCCTTTAGTTGTTGTTTTGCTAACGGAGAGCAGTAACTAGAATCCACCGGTGAACTTCTTTTTTTTTTTTTTTTTTTTTTTTTTTTTCACTTAAGTTGAAAACTTTTCTTTAGCGTAAAATCCGTTTGCTCGTCAACACTTTGCATTGTACTTTTTTTTTAATAGTTCTTCGTCAAACTGTTATATTTGACGCTTCATATCTCGTCGCCAACTGTTGTGGTTGCAAGGTTGAACCACAATTAGTAAAGAATACAATGAAGACGCAAACAACACGGAGAATGCAATAATAAGTGTATTAAGAAAAGGTATATTTACAGTATGTACAAATGAAGGTGTCGAGTCAGAGAGTCTTGGTGGGAGGACATGTACGCTCTTCGGCGTCACTTCCGGTGGCATTTAGATAACACACTCTAAGGCCAACCTAGGCTTGCCATTTATAGTGTAACGTTATTTGTATATGCAAATGAGTGGTTGCCACCACAACAGTTAGTAGACACTAATTAAACTATATTCCCTAACTTTCAATACATTAAATTTTATCCATAGTTAGTAGACACTAATTAAACTATATTCCCTATACTTTCAATACATTAAATTGTATCAATAGTTAGTAGACACTAATTAAACTATATTCCCTAACTTTCAATACATTAAATTTTAGCCATAGTTAGTAGACACTAATGAAACAATATTCCCTAACTTTCAATACATTAAATTTTATCCATAGTTAGTAGACACTAATTAAACTATATTCCCAAACTTTCAATACATTAAATTTTATCCATAGTTAGTAGACACTAATTAAACTATATTCCCTAACTTTCAATACATTAAATTTTATCCGTAGTTAGTAGACACTAATTAAACTATATCCCTTAACTTTCAATACATTAAATTTTATCTATAGTTAGTAGACACTAATTAACCTATATTCCCTAACTTTCAATACATTAAATTTTATCCATAGTTAGTAGACACTAATAAAACTATATTCCCTAACTTTCAATACATTAAATTTTATCCATATTTAGTAGACACTAATTCAACTATATCCCTAAACTTTCAATACATAAAATTTTATCCGTAGTTAGTAGACACTAATCAAACTATATCCCTTAACTTTCAATACATTAAATTTTATCCATAGTTAGTAGACACTGATTAA
The DNA here is from genome assembly GCA_963556195.1 of Sepiola atlantica. Lineage (NCBI taxonomy): Eukaryota > Metazoa > Mollusca > Cephalopoda > Sepiida > Sepiolidae > Sepiola > Sepiola atlantica. The sequence continues at coordinate 22,778,142 of OY744545.1, read as the reverse complement.
CCTATATTCCCTAACTTCAATACATTAAATTTTATCCATAGTTAGTAGACACTAATTAAACTATATTTCTAACTTTAAATACATCAAATTTTATCCATAATTAGTAGACACTAATTAAACTATATTCCTTAACTTTCAATACATTAAATTTTATCCATAGTAAGTAGACACTAATCGAACAATATTCCCTAACTTTCAATACATTAAATGTTATCCATAGTTAGTAGACACTAATTAAACTATATTCTCTAACTTTCAATACATTAAATTGTATCCATAGTTAGTAGACACTAATTAAACTATATTCCCTAACTTTCAATACATTAAATTTTATCTATAGTTAGTACACACTAATCAAACAATATTCCCTAACTTTCAATACATTAAATTTTATCCATAGTTAGTAGACACTAATTAAACTCTATACCTTAACTTTCAATACATTAAATTTTATCCATAGTTAGTAGACACTGATTAAACTATATTTCCTAACTCTAATACATTAAATTTTAGCCATAGTTAGTAGACACTAATTAAACTATATTCCCTAACTTTCAATAAATTAAATTTTATCCATAGTTAGTAGACACTAACTAAACTATATTCCATAACTTTCAATACATTAAATTTTATCCATAGTTAGTAGACACTAATTAAACTATATTCCCTAACTTTCAATACATTAAATTTTATCCATAGTTAGTAGACACTAATCAAACAATATGCCCTAACTTTCAATACATTAAATTTTATCCATAGTTAGTAGACACTAATTAAACTGTATTCCCTAACTTTCAATACATTAAATTTTATCCATATTTAGTAGACACTAATTAAACAATATTCCCTTACTTTCAATACATAAAATAGTAGCCATAGTAAGTATACACTAATTAAACAATATTCCCTAACTTTCAATAAATTAAATTTTATCCATAGTTAGTAGACACTAACTAAACTATATTCCATAACTTTCAATACATGAAATTGTATCCATAGTGAGTAGACATTAATTAAACTATATTCCCTAACTTTTAATACATTAAATTTTGTTCATGGTTAGTAGACACTAATTAAACTATATTCCCTAACTTTCAATACATTAAATAGTATCCATAGTTTGTAGACACTAATTCAACTATATTTCCTAACTTTCAATACATGAAATTGTATCCATAGTTAGTAGACATTAACAAAACTATATTCCCTAACTTTCAATACATTAAATTGTATCCATAGTTAGTAGACACAAATTAGCTATATTCTCTAAGTTTCTATACATTAAATTGTATCTATAGTTAGTAGACACAAATTAAACTATATTTAACTTACTTTCAATACATTTAATAGTATTTATAGTTAGTAGACACTAATTAAACTATATTCCCTAACTCTACAAACATTAAATTTAATCCATAGTTAGTAGACACTAATTAACCTATATTCCCTTAATATTCAATACATTGATTATATTATATTCATTAAGTTTCTATACATTAAATTGTATCCATAGTTTGTAGAACCTAATTAGACTATATACCCTAATTTTCAATACATGAAATTGTATCGATAGTTACTAGACACTAATTAAACTATATTCACTAACTTTTTATGCATTAAATTTAATCCATAGCATGTAGACACTAATAAAACTATATTCTATAAATTTCAATGCATAAACTTTTATCCATAGTTTGTAGGCACTAATTAAACTATATTCCTTAACTTTTTATACATTTAATTTATCGATAGTAAGTAAACACTAATTAAACTATATTCCCTAACATTAAATGCATTAAATTGTATCAATAGTTTATAGACACTAATTAAACCATATTCCCTAACTTTCAATACATTAAATTTTATCCATAGTTCGTAGACACTAATTAAACTATATTCCCTATACTTTCAATACATTAAATTGTATCAATAGTTAGTAGACACTAATTAAACTATATTCCCAAACTTTCAATACATTAAATAGTATGCATAGTTAGTAGACACAAATTAAACTATATTACCTAACTTTCAATACATTAAATAGTATCCATAGTTAGTAGACACTAATAAAAATATATTACCAAACTTTCAATACATTAAATAGAATCCATAGTTAGTAGACACTAATTAAACTATATTCCTTAAGTTTCAATACATAAAATGTTATCCATAGTTTGTAGACACTAATTAGACTATATTCCCTAACTTTCAATACATTAAATTGTATCCATAGTTAGTAGACACTAATTAAACTATATTCCCTTACTTTTAATACATGGAATGGTATCCATATTTAGAAGACACTAATTTAACTATATTCCGTAACTTTCAAAACATTAAATAGTATCCATAGTTAGTAGACACTAATTAAACTATATTCCCTAACTTTCAATACATAACATTTTATCCATAGTTAGTAGACACTGATAAAGCTATATCTCCTAACTTTCAATACATGAAATTTTATCCATAGTTAGTAGACACTAATCAAACAATATTCCCTAACTTTCAATACATTACATTTTATCCATAGTTAGTAGACACTAATTAAACATTATTTCCTAACTTACAATACAATAAATAATATCCATAATTAGTAGACACTAATAAAACTATATTCCCAAACTTTCAATACACTAAATAGTAGACATAGTTTGTAGACACTAATTAAACTATAATACCTTACTTTCAATACATTAAATAATATCCATAGTTAGTAGACACTAATTAAACAATATTCCCTAACTTTCAAAACATTAAATAGTATCCATTGTTAGTAGACACTAATAAAACTATATTACAAAACTTTCAATACATTAAATCGTATCCATAGTTAGTATACACTAATTAAACAATATTCCCTAAGTTTCAATACATTAAATTGTATCCATAGTTTGTAGACACTAATTAAACTATATTCCCTAACTTTCAACACATGAAATTGTATCAATAGTTAGTAGACACTAATAAAACTATATTCCCTAACTTTTAATACATTAATTTTTGTTTATGGTTAGTAGACACTAATTAAACTATATTCCCTAACTTTTAATACATTAAATAGTATCCATAGTTAGTAGACACTTAAAAAAAAAATTCCCTTACTTTTAATGCATTAAATTTTTATCCATAGTTTGTAGACACTAATTAAACTATATTCCCTAACTTTCAATACATCACATTTCATCACTAGTTAGTAGAAACTAATTTAACTATGATCCCTAACTTTCAATACATTAAATAATATCCATAGATAGTAGACACTAATTGAACTATATTACCAAACTTTCAATACATTAAATAGTATCAATTGTTAGTAGACACTAATAAAACTATATTACTAAACTTTCAATACATTAAATCGTATCCATAGTTAGTAGACTCTTATTAAACTATATTCCCTAACTTTCAATACATTAAATAATATCCATTGTTTGTAGACACTAATTAAACTATATTCCTTAACTTTCAATACATTAAATTTTGTTTATGGTCCGTAGACACTAATTAAACTATATTCCCTAACTTTCACTACATTAAATAGTATCCATAGTTAGTAGACACTAATTAAACTATATTCCCTGACTTTCAATACATGAAATTGTATCCATAGTTAATAGACACTAACAAAACTATATTCCCTAACTTTCAATACATGAAATTCTATCCATAGATAGTAGACACTAATTAAACTATATTCCCTAACTTTCAATACATTAAATTGTATCCATAGTAAGTAGACACTAATTAAACTATATTCCCTTACTTTCAATACATTGAATTGTATCAATATTTAGAAGACACTCATTTAACTATATTCCTTAACTTTCAAAACATCAAATAGTATCCATAGTTAGTAGACACTAATTAAACTATATTCCCCAACTTTCAATACATTAAATTTTATCCATAGTTAGTAGACACTGATTAAACAATATTCCTTAACTTTCAATACATGAAATTGTATCCATAGTTAGTAGACACTAATTTAACTATATTCCCTATACTTTCAATACATTAAATTGTATCAATAGTTAGTAGACACTAATTAAACTATATTCCCAAACTTTCAATACATTAAATAGTATCTATAGTTTGTAGACACTAATAAAACTATACTACCAACCTTTCAATACATTAAATAGTATCCATAGTTAGTAGACACTAATAAAAATATATTACCAAACTTTCAATACATTAAATAGAATCCATAGTTAGTAGACACTAATTAGACTATATTCCCTAACTTTCAATACATGAAATTGTATCCATAATTAGTAGACACTAATCAAACAATATTCCCTAACTTTCAATACATTAAATTTTATCCATAGTTAGTAGACACTAATTAAACTATATTCCTTAACTTTCAATACATTAAATTGTATTCATAGTTAGTAGACACTAATTAAACTATTCCCTTACTTTCAATACATGGAATGGTATCCATATTTTGAAGACACTAATTTAACTATATTCCCTAACTTTCCAAACATTAAATAGTATCCATTGTTAGTAGACACTAATTAAACTATATTCCCTAACTTTCAATACATCAAATGTTATCCATGGTTAGTAGACACTGATTAAACTATATTCCCTAACTTTCAAAACATTAAAGTTTATCCATAGTTAGTAGACACTTATGAAAATATTTTTCCTTAATATTCAATGCATTAAATATTATCCATAGTTAGTAGACACTAATTAAATTATATTCCCGAAATTTCAATACATTAAATTTTATCTATTGTTAGTAGACACTAATTAACCTATATTCCCTAACTTTCAATACATTAAAGTGTATCCATAGTTTGCAGACGCTAATTAAACTATATTCCCTAACTTTAAATACATCTAATGGTATCCATAGTTAGTAGACACTAATTATATTATATTCATTAAGTTTCTATACATTAAATTGTATCCATAGTTTGTAGAACCTAATTAGACTATATACCCTAACTTTTTATGCATTAAATTTAATCCATAGCATGTAGACACTAATTAAACTATATTCTATAAATTTCAATGCATAAACTTTTATCCATAGTTTGTAAGCACTAATTAAACTATATTCCTTAACTTTTTATACATTTAATTTATCGATAGTAAGTAAACACTAATTAAACTATATTCCCTAACATTAAATGCATTAAATTGTATCAATAGTTTATAGACACTAATTAAACCATATTCCCTAACTTTCAATACATTAAATTGTATCCATAGTTAGTAGAAACTAATTAAACTATATTCTCTAACTTTCAATGCATCAAATTTAATCCATAGTTAGTAGACACTAATTAAACTATATTCTATAAATTTGAATGCATAAAATTTTATCCATAGTTCGTAGGCACAAATTAAACTATATTCCCTTACTTTTAATACATTTAATTTATCAATAGTAAGTAGACACTAATTAAACTATATTCCCTAACTTAATATGCATTGAATTTCATCCATAGTAAGTAGACACTAATTAAACTATATTCCCTAACTTTCAATACATTAAATTTTATCCATAGTTAGTAGACACTAAGTAAACTATATTCCCTATACTTTCAATACATTAAATTGTATCAATAGTTAGTAGACACTAATTAAACTATATTACCTAACTTTCAATACATTAAATAGTATCCATAGTTAGTAGACACTAATAAAAATATATTACCAAACTTTCAATACATTAAATTTTATCCATAGTTAGTAGACACTGATTAAACTATATTCCTTAACTTTCAATACATTAAATTGTATTCATAGTTAGTAGACACTAATTAAACTATATTCCCTTACTTTCAATACATGGAATGGTATCCATATTTTGAAGACACTAATTTAACTATATTCCCTAACTTTCCAAACATTAAATAGTATCCATTGTTAGTAGACACTAATTAAACTATATTCCCTAACTTTCAATACATAAAATTTTATCCATAGTTAGTAGACACTGATTAAACTATATTCCCAAACTTTCAAAACATTAAAGTGTATCCATAGTTAGTAGACACTTATGAAAATATTTTTCCTTAATATTCAATGCATTAAATATTATCCATAGTACGTAGACACTAATTAAACTATATTCCCGAAATTTCAATACATTAAATTTTATCTATTGTTAGTAGACACTAATTAACCTATATTCCCTAACTTTCAATACATTAAAGTGTATCTATAGTTTGCAGACGCTAATTAAACTATATTCCCTAACTTTAAATACATCTAATGGTTAGTAGACACTAATTATATTATATTCATTAAGTTTCTATACATTAAATTGTATCCATAGTTTGTATAACCTAATTAGACTATATACCCTAATTTTCAATACATGAAATTGTATCCATAGTTAGTAGACACTAATTAAACTATATTCACTAACTTTTTATGCATTAAATTTAATCCATAGCATGTAGACACTAATTAAACTATATTCTATAAATTTCAATGCATAAACTTTTATCCATAGTTTGTAGGCACTAATTAAACTATATTCCTTAACTTTTTATACATTTAATTTATCGATAGTAAGTAAACACTAATTAAACTATATTCCCTAACATTAAATGCATTAAATTGTATCAATAGTTTATAGCCACTAATTAAACGATATTCCCTAACTTTCAATACATTAAATTGTATCCATAGTTAGTAGAAACTATTTAAACTATATTCTCTAACTTTCAATGCATTAAATTTAATCCATAGTTAGTAGACACTAATTAAACTATATTCTATAAATTTGAATGCATAAAATTTTATCCATAGTTTGTAGGCACAAATTAAACTATATTCCCTTACTTTTAATACATTTAATTTATCAATAGTAAGTAGACACTAATTAAACTATATTCCCTAACTTAATATGCATTGAATTTCATCCATAGTAAGTAGACACTAATTAAACTATATTCCCTAACTTTCAATACATTAAATTTTATCCATAGTTAGTAGACACTAATTAAACTATATTCCCTATACTTTCAATACATTAAATTGTATCCATAGTTAGTAGACACTAATTAAACTATATTACCTAACTTTCAATACATTAAATAGTATCCATAGTTAGTAGACACTAATAAAAATATATTACCAAACTTTCAATACATTAAATTTTATCCATAGTTAGTAGACACTGATTAAACTATATTCCCGAAATTGCAATACATTAAATGTTATCTATTGTTAGTAGACACTAATTAAACTATATTCCCTAACTTTCAATACATCAAATTGTATCCATAGTTTGTAGACACTAATTTAACTATATTCCCTAACTTTCAATACATTAAATTTTATCCATAGTAAGTAGACACTAATTAAACTATATTCCCTAACTTTCAATACATTAAAGTTTATCCATAGTTAGTAGACACTAATTAAAATATTTTTCCTTTATATTCAATGCATTAAATTTTATTCATAGTTAGTAGACACTAATTGAACTATATTCCCTGACTTGCAATACATTAAATTTTATCTATTGTTAGTAGACTTTAATTAAACTATATTCACTAACTTTCAATACATTAAATTGTATCAATAGTTAGTAGACACTAATTAAACTATATTCCTTAATTTTCAATACATTAAATTTTGTCCAGAGTTAGTAGACACTAATTAAACTATATTCCCTAACTTTGAATACATTAAATTGTATCCATAGTTAGTAGACACTTATTCAACTATATTCCATAACTTTCAATACATTAAATTGTATCCATATTTTGTAGACACTAATTAAACTATATTCTATTCCCTTACTTTCAATACTTTAAATTGTATCCATAGTTAGTAGACACTAATTAAACTATATTCCCTAACTTTCAATACATTAAATTGTATCCATAGTTAGTAGACACTAATTAAACTATATTCTTATACTTTCAATGCATTGAATTTTCTCTATAGTAAGTAGACACTAATTAAACTATATCCTCTTTCAATACATTAAATTTTATCCATAGTTAGTAGACACTAATTAAACTATATTCCCTAACTTTCAATACATTAAATTTTATCCATAGTTAGTAGACACTAATTAAACTATATTCCCTGGCTTTCAATTTCTTTCTGAAGCTGAAGCCTTAAATTTGAGACATTTTCGAGAATCAAAGTCATCTAATTGATTTCATCAAGATTGGAATAAGGATTCTAGACATGAGGGACAGTAGCATTATATATGTATTTAATATCTGCAAAACTGTATTTCGGGTAGAAAAATTATTTTACTCGTCCTAGAACAGGTATTCGTCTATTTATTCATAATTTTAGTTTTAGTTTTTTCATTCTGTTTTTTTATTTGGCCGTTTTTCTTACCAGCCTCCATGTGTTTAACTGGAAACCGTTATGGGATTTTAAATGTAATTTTCTGTTGGAGTCATGACAAATATGTATTTTATAAGTCTAAAAAGGGAGAGGGATTAAATCATATGAAACACAACATGTTTTTAATTATTTTTTTCATGATTATGTTTTTCTTTTGTTATTCTCTCGAACATAAGTAGTGAACATGTTATCTATATATAAATACGTATGTACGTCTTTCGTCCTAAATTAGTACATGTCATGAAACAAATTTTCCATCACACATTAATCAATTTCACTATTTAGTTTGAGTCGATATTTTACTTGTTTTCTCTATTCGTGTTATTATGAGAAAGTTGACAGAGATGTTATTCTTTCATTAACATGCATTACGACCGACAGTAAAATACATCACTTTTTGTCACGCCGGTTGCTAACGCTACAAATGTGCATTATAACATTTTCTAACTGACTAAATAATTTAAAAAGATTCACAGCGAATTATTTAATTTAAGGCAACATATTAGCCGTATTTTTATTATTAAAGACACATTTCAAATATACTTTAAATAAGATTGAGACATAATAGCATTACGGCTATTTTTACGCATATGTGCATCCATACATTATATTATATTCAGTATTATCGTATATAATGACTTCACAATTTGGTACACTCACATAAACTCACGTTCTGTTTCTATGAAACAACTGAAGTCATTAATGAACTGTTTCACATGTTTGTGATATCACTAATTTAGAGCATTACGAAGTAGAAATCACTAAATGAGTTTTTAATTCTTTACGTAAACTCAAAGTATTACGTTAAGATATTTTGGGGATGATTTTAGATCATTTAGAAACGATGATAGGCGATTTGTACATTATGACAAGGGAAAAGGCTTATTTTAGAAATAAATTGGGATATAAGGCACGAGATTTGAAAGTAAAACTCTTTTAACTAACACTGTTTAGCCAAATATATTTTCACTGATTCATTATTACTACTTACATCAAATGAAACAAAAAACTGATCGTTTTGCAGAATTTTAATAGAAAGAAGTTTTTCAGTGAGAATAATTGATCGTTTTTATTGTGCTATCACGTAATAAAATGACCAATACAGCACATATCATTAACATTGAACAATACTTGTATTAAACGTACCTTGTGCCACAATTTTAATAGAAAGAAGTTTTTCAGTGAGAACAGTTGGTCGTTTTTAATGTGCTATCACGTAATAAAATGACCAATACAACACATAGCATTAACATTGAATAATACTTGTATTAAACGTACCTTGTGCCACAATTTATCTTCGCATATCTGCGTTTAGATAATGGGCTATTTTGTTGTATACTTCTATTACTAATAGAAATTTGGTATCTGTGTGTCTGAATCCGAAACTATACTATTACTTTTAATGCTCAATTCAGTTTCCTATTAGTCTAAAATAGTATTTTAGACTAATGTACTATTTTTAATGATCAATTCAGAGGGTATATATGCCGATTTATATGTCTGTTCTGTTGCCATAATACCATCCTCCCAGGCATTATCTCTCCATTTGGAGATAGTGTAATATATGTTTGTTTCTCATAATACAATCCTCATAGGCATTAGCTAATTTTTTGTATGATATGTTCGTTTGTCATGATACTAGGCATTATCTCTTCCTTTTGGAAGGTGTGGTATATGTTCTGTGATCATGATACCATCCTTCTAAGGATTACATTCTCCTTTTTAGGGGGTTAGCAATAATCTGCAACCAGATTTCGCATAGTATTGCTAGTTGTAATAATTAACCTTAAGGTCCATGTCTCGTTGGGAATGTTTCTTTTGTTTATAAATAACTATAAATAGTGTATGAGTGTATCTATGTTGTTGCAATCAGAATAAAGCTCTGTAAGTTATACTGTGCTCTTTTGTTTTAAGTAGAGACTTCTTTATATAATGGATTGACAAATATATTGTTTTTTAGCCCCAAAACTAGTGTTACGAACTTTTAGCATCCGTTTATCTTCTCATTATTCACATATAAATCGGCATGTAAATCGATTTGTTTTACAATCAATCAGATCGTTATATAAACAAAAACGGATCGATTCTTAAGATGTGTTCATTCATTCTGTGCGTTTGGCAATGTAAATACTATTTCAAACTTGGGCGTGAAGATCACGGACGAACATATCTATTATAAAGATATTTAGACGTATCTAAACTAAGATGAATTAGGCTTCGGTTGGCGATGAAAATGCTATTTCAAACTGATGCGTGAGAGACCAACGGACGGGCGGATGTTACTTCTCATGAATATGCGTGGTCGCATCTGAACATATCATCCCAGAAATCTAATCTCTCTTGGGGGTGACTGAAGTTTCCATTTAATTCACCGATCAATAAATCTTTAATCAACAATCACACATGATATATGATTTGCTTATGAAGTGGTTTAGACAGAAATCGAACTATTGATTATTGATTTCAATCTTGCCAGTGTGAAACACTAGTTTCTCTTTTTTTTAAATGGCTAAGTGGTTCGTCGTAAATGACTTTCATCAAACACAATTACAACTGTCCTCTCCGGCCCCATTTACAAATCACAAGGACACCCGTGAACCGCCCCTACGATGATGCCACCAATTAAGCTTTTCTTGTTGTACAAACTTGTAAAGATTATCTGACCGACTTTTATAAATAAAAATCTGTTTCTGTTTGATTTTCATCGTCCACTATATTTTCCATGCTTTTTTACACTAATCCCGTTATAAAAAGACAAAGTAAAATCCTTATTATTTTCTACATAGTTTCATGCTTTTTTACACTAATCCCGTTATAAAAAGACAAAGTAAAATCCTTATTATTTTCTACATAGTTTCATGCTTTTTTACACTAATCCCGTTATAAAAAGACAAAGTAAAATCCTTATTATTTTCTACATAGTTTCATGCTTTTTTACACTAATCCCGTTATAAAAAGACAAAGTAAAATCCTTATTATTTTCTACATAGTTTCATGCTTTTTTACACTAATCCCGTTATAAAAAGACAAAGTAAAATCCTTATTATTTTCTACATAGTTTCATGCTTTTTTACACTAATCCCGTTATAAAAAGACAAAGTAAAATCCTTATTATTTTCTACATAGTTTCATGCTTTTTTACACTAATCCCGTTATAAAAAGACAAAGTAAAATCCTTATTATTTTCTACATAGTTTCATGCTTTTTTACACTAATCCCGTTATAAAAAGACAAAGTAAAATCCTTATTATTTTCTACATAGTTTCATGCTTTTTTACACTAATCCCGTTATAAAAAGACAAAGTAAAATCCTTATTATTTTCTACATAGTTTCATGCTTTTTTACACTAATCCCGTTCTACAAAGACAAAAAATCCTTATTATTTTCTACATAGTTTAATTTGGAGCGTAGATATTACAACAGTAATAAACTCTTATAAGCTCGGTCCATTTCGATATTAAAAAAAAACAAATAACTTTTATTTTATACTCGTGGTACCCGTGCACGGGCGCTACCCGTGAAAATCGAAGGAAGCAAAAACTCATCATCTCACCTCTGAACCACATATAAATAGTTTTACTCAATTTTTTTACTTTGCTTTAAATATTAATTGTAGTGCTCTGCAAGTATTAAATTTATAAATAATGATGAAAATTTAAACGTTTGCATCCTCGCAGCAACGTACTTATTAAAGGCGAGGAATTTTGTGGTAAAGGTAAGTAGTCCATACACAAACACTGGAAGAAAAGTAATATTTGATATGTAAGAAAAATATACATACCCTTCATTAACCCTATCTCTAGCCGTAAGTCCGGGTAGCAATACGAATAAAAGGACAGAAACGGCGCGCGCGCAGTGGGCTTAACGAAACCGGTAAAATCAATTTATAGTCTAAAGAACCATTAAAAGTAAATTTCCCCCAAAACTATCCTGGTCGGTCTAGAAGGCGGATTAGAGCACAAGATGCGACAAGGCAATCCACCCATACCCATTCGGATGGAGGAGGTAATATCTGAGGAGTGTCTCCTGTTTCCTTTGGAGCTGTGATAAATTATGTTTCCTTTGGAGCTGTGATAAATTCTGTTTCATTTGGATCTGTGATAAATTATGTTTCCTTTGGAGTTGTGATAAATTCTGTTTCCTTTGGAGCTGTGATAAATTCTGTTTCCTTTGGAGCTGTGATAAATTCTGTTTCCTTTGGAGCTGTGATAAATTCTGTTTCTTTTGGAGTTGTAATAGATTCTGTTTCCTTTGGAGCTGTGATAAATTCTGTTTCCTTTGGAGCTGTGATAGATTCTGTTTCATTTGGAGCTGTGATAATTTTGTTTCCTTTGGAGTTGTGATAAATTCTGTTTCCTTAGGAGCTGTGATAAATTATGTTTCATTTGGAGCTGTGATAAATTCTGTTTCCTTTGGAGCTGTGATAAATTCTGTTTCATTTGGAGCTGTGATAATTTTGTTTCCTTTGGAGTTGTGATAAATTCTGTTTCCTTTGGAGCTGTGATAAATTATGTTTCATTTGGAGCTGTGATAAATTCTGTTTCCTTTGGAGCTGTGATAAATTCTGTTTCATTTGGAGCTGTGATAATTTTGTTTCCTTTGGAGCTGTGATAAATTCTGTTTCCTTTGGAGCTGTGATAAATTATGTTTCCTTTGGAGCTGTGATAAATTATGTTTCCTTTGGAGCTGTGATAAATTCTGTTTCCTTTGGAACTGTGATAAATTCTGTTTCCTTTCGAGCTGTGATAAATTCTGTTTCCTTTGGAGCTGTGATAAATTATGTTTCCTTTCGAGCTGTGATAAATTCTAAATAACTCAAAACTGCTGTTTCTTTTCATCCTAACACTAACACTAAGTCAAGGTGGCAATACGAAAAAAAGGAAACTGTGCGAGCACTGAACGTACTGGAACTGTGAAAATTAAATTCATAGTGTAAGGGATCGATAAAATGCCCTGTTCGGTTTCGTCAGCACCTCCCAACGGATTAGAACACATGAGGCGACAGACAATATACTTATCCCCTCTGAAAGGAGGTGGTAATGCCTGAGAGGTTGGTTTTCGTTACCTTTGGAACTATGATGGATTCAAAATAACACAACAGCTCTGTGTTTCTTTATATCCTGACCCTAACATTAAGTCCGTCTGTTAATTTGAAAACAAAAAAAAAGTGTATGCACTGTGCGCGTTAAGGAATCGTTAAAAGTCATATATAAAAGAAAAGTCAATTTTCCCAAAAGTAGCCTGTTCTGTCCTTTTGACATTCCCCCGGCAGATGAGAACAGATTAAGAGACATGGAATAACCCCATCCCTTCTTCGAAAAGAGATGTTGATTTCTGTTAGGATGGTTTCCTGTGACCAGCTTAGTTATTTCAAAGTCAGAAATTTACTTAAAGAAATAATTCATTGAATTGTCGGTGAACGTCCATTTTGAAAATTAATAATAATACTCGCTGCGTATCTGTATGAACGTAGTGCAAAATCTGTATGAACGTAGTGCAAAATCTGTATGAACGTAGTGCAAAATAAACAGCTGTAACATTTATCGTCATAATAACGATCAGCCGTCGAACTGCTGTTGTGTAAGCACGGGCAAAGTTTGGGGAGAGGAAAACGCTAAAACATATGTAAACGGAATGAATGAATGCATTCTGTTATACTAGAATGTAAAAGGTTGTTGTCTGTTTTGATTAAAACATGCACGTTAAACCACGATGTTTTTAACCCTTGAGAATCGATCATTTCTGAAGCTAGGAAAAGTAAAATAAGTAGTTAGTATAGCCAGCGTAATATGGAAATCAAAATGTTCTTATTAAGAGGAAAACATTTTATAGAAAAGAAGGAAAAAATGCAATGGTATATTGACTGCGATGGTCGCATAGTTTTCGAAATATGTGAATCCGGATCATCTGTCAATCTTTTATTCCGATATATCTAAAATGTAAGATCTATGATTCTAGATTAATGGAATTAGTACTTTCCCCTTGACATTCGTAAACACTATGAAAAGCTATACTTTTAAGACGAAGAACGTTAAATAAGTAGCTTAATGTCGCGATAGATTAATTGATCTATCTGTGGTGTTCAGACGCAGTGAAATTGGGTGTTCATTGGGTGAATCACAGAATTGTACATTTTGAAGCAATGAGTTTCTGACTGCGAAACCAACACCGTGTTCGCGCACTTCCTCTTACTTCTTCCCTTGTCAGAAGAAGGTAAAGTCTGATTACTTTAGGCATCCGGAATCTGCTAAGCGAGTTTCTTCTAGTGCAGCAATGTCTACCTTTAGTCTCAGTAGCTCGTTGTTGATGATGGCAGTTTTTCGGATATCCAAAATGTTGAGTATGTCAGTAGATAAGGCCAGCCATCATAGTACGAAAGTTTCAGCACCTTAGTCTAAGTGCTGGTTTCTTTGTACTTCTTTTGTCGCTCCCCTGTAAACACGGATGCATAGTTGAAGTTTTCTCTACAGGGCGCTAGCCAGGGCAGATCTATGGAGAAACTGAGTTGCACAATCGTCAGAATCCCCCTCTTGGTCTTGCTGATGATGCCCAGAGGAATGTAAGTACCAGTACGTCCGGCACCAGGTTGACTGCAGTAGCTGCCAGAGAAGAGCTGAGTACAGCGCTTGTCTGTCTTGGGGATTACTCCCTTAGCCTTTATCGAAACAACAAATAACCACAAGGCAGTGGTACAATTTATCCATAGCTGGGGGGCTGTTTATGGGCATCAGGGCTTGTCCATACAGCGATGGGGCTGGCATGCCGCATGTCTGGGGGCAGACCACCTCCGAGTCTCCTGTAGTTCTGCTTGAGTCCGCAAGGTACTCAACTGACGTGTGTCGCCACGGGGAGGAACTGCATGGAACTGGCCGATGGAGAGGCTATGTACTGGCAGGGAAGATTTACGCACTCTGCTCCCTTTTCGCCTAGACTAGCCAGCGGTGGGACTGGAAGAGGAAGGTTACGAGCACACAACACACAGCGCACCACACTTGATGCATCAATAGGCCATTGGACACACCCAATAGGCCATTGGACATACACAATAGGACATTGGACACACACACACACACACACACACACATATATATATATATATATATATATATATATATATATATATATATATATATATATATATATATATATATATATAAATGTGTGTATGGTCGATAGGTAAATAAGTCAGTAAATGTTATATTTAGTTTTAATTTAATGAAAAACAGTTTCAAAATTTCAAATTAATAACGAAATTTCGAAGGAAAATCTATCAACTTTGCCCAATTGTATGTCACTTGGAACGGATCATGAGTAAAAATAAACTTCTTAACTGTAGTTAAATGTGTCTACTGTACGCTTATAAAATTTCAAGAAAATTAATAAAGATTTGACACTTTTATTTTGCAAAACAAACGAACGCGTAAAATAAGTTTCGGAAAAAAAACATATTTCCCATTTTCGATGGTTGGTTATTACTATAACAACCAGTTTTCGAAAGTCAATAAATAGACACAATTGTTGGTGCTTCTTTAGTCTTCACGTCAATGTACGAAAGCGACCCTAAGTTGAAGACTATTACATTGGAAAGGAGTGTCGCCGCAGCAGCCACAGATGAAGAATGCAGAACCTTAAGTGATCTGATCCAAAATGGTTTCCTCCAATCACACAGACCTCCCACCCATAGCTCGGATTTTCTGGCCTATGCAGGAAGAACTATACTGGCTGGAGGGAATCATTGTAAAAGGCAACAAAATCCTGATACTTCGACAACTTCGTGCAGAGGTACTGAAATTTCTTGATTCCGCGCATCAGGGCGTAAACGGTAAAATGCTGGCGAAGGCGAGACAACGATTGTTCTGGCCGAGTCTGGATGCTAGCATCCGACAAACCAGATCCCAGTGCCGCACGTGCAACACGATTGTGCCATCTCAGCCCAATGGGGCCTTGATATCACCACCAGACCCGGTTTTTCTATTCCAACTAGTTGTCGTTGACTTTGTTGATATAAAGGGCAGGAACTATTTAGTATACGCTGATTGATACACGGGATGGATGGAAGCGGTCCTAATGACATCGGGGAGGACCAAAACCATATGCGACATCTTGAGAACTTGGCTCTGTACTTATGGGTCACCAGGGGAAATCTCTTCGGACAGAGGACCACAACTTTAGCTACAGGAGAATAACGTACCTCATCAGCATACTACGCACAAAGCGACGACCGCGCAGAGTTAGCCGGTAAGACATAAAACGAATACTTGCTGACAATATCGACAGCTACGGACGCCTATGCCATGATCGGCTTCTCGGGCGTTACTAACCCATCTCAATACTCCTGTCCAGGACCTTAAGATGTCATCAGCCGTAATGCTATACGGTCTAATCATTAAAGACCACCTTCCGGTCCTACGGGATAAATATTAAACCCGGAAAAAATGGAATAAAATAGGCGAACAAAGGGAGTTGGCAATGGGCAAAAGTCATATGCGGAACAATCAGTTCTATAATCAGCATTTTCGCCCACTCCGGAAACTCTAAGTAAGAGAATTCGTCCAGATTCAGAACCAGGATGGTAATTACCCTCATCGATGGACGAAGACGGGGAGGATCGTGGAGACACATGGTAACCGACAGTACCAAGTGCGGGTAGATGGGAGCAATCGAATAACGCTGCGCAACCGTCGGTTTCTTTGTAAAATCCACCCAGTTATGGATGGCCCACATTATTCCACTCCAGGGACCTCAAATCCGTCCACCTGAACCCCCTCAGGATTGACCCACTGAGAAAGCAATGGATGTCGAACGAAACATTAATGTCATACCACCCAGTAAGACTGAGGAAGAAGAAATGGAAATTGATGATACCACAGGGGTGTTGGACAGCAACACAGGAAGATATACACACCCGGTCAGTCCCCCACCATTGAGACAACCGTCATTTCGCAGAACAAGAGCGCCAAGAAACTTGTCCCCACAAATGCGTGGAAAATCGCACGGGTTCTCTGGTGTATACGAAAATGACTACGACAATTCATCTCGTGGTACGGGGAGATGTATAGGTAAAGGAGTTATCTACTGGGTTGAGATAGTAAACGGGAGTTATCTGCCCATGGTACAAGAAGTACCATGAGTTATCTGCCCATGGAACAGGAAGTATCATGAGTTATCTGCCCCGTATTACTATATAGAAACTGTGGGGGCAGCCATTTGAATTCCGTAGTGAACAGTGACAGACGTTGGAAGGGACATTTTCCATAGTTTACAAGACCAACGAACCGACCGACCGATGTGTGAACGCATCTACAAATTCTATTTTCAAACATTAGGCTGACAGACTGAAGAAAATGTTATTACAAACTTACGCATGACAGATTAAAGAAGATGTTATTTTAAATTTAAACAGAACGTGACAAATCAAAGAAAATAGTATTTCAAACTGAAGTGTGAGAGACAGACGAAAACTTATTTCGAACTCAATCACGACAGACCGACAAAAACCAAGGAAAATACTGTTTCAAAGTTAAGAGTGAAAGAATAACGAAAATGATATTTCAAACTTAAACGTGACATATCGGCCGACAGTGCCTCGTATAGAGATTCTTGGTCGTATCTAAAAATTATTTTTAATTAAAAATGGATCCATGATTCGTCCCACTTTTTATGTGTGAGCGTTTCATTCTTAGTCGCCATGTTTGTCTGCATTCAAACGTTCTGTGGGCGAAAGAAAAGATTGGATAAAAATTACGGAAATAATTGAATGAACGATCATTGGATCGAATTGATCCTATTATTCCGTTGTGTAAAAGAGAAGACAACGAGTAATTGTTGAAATTCACGTCGCATTAGGGAGTTTGTTTATTTTCCCGCGTGAAAGTGGTTTGCGAAACTTGTTTATTGATCGATTGAAGAGCAGCAGGGTTTTAACAATGACTAAAAAGTGAAGCTTCGTAGTGACAAAAAGCGGGTATAAGTGTATGATAAATACGAAACACAAAAGGCTTTCTATTCCTAATAGGCATTATGTTGACATCAATCACGGGGAAAGAAAATAAATGGTGCCCCTATTTACAGACCCCCCCCCACCTCCACACACAGCACAAAGTCGATTTAATGTTGGGAATATCCAGCTCACCAAAAAGTGGCACTCTAGATTATGAAAAATAAAAAAAATGCAGCAGTCTAAAAGTGTTTTCCTCCTCTGACTGAGGACAGAACAGATGTTACAATTTGATCTAAGCACGAAGACCAAGTTGTGCCGTCTTTTACAGAGTAAATCAGCCATCTCTACAATCATGGCTACTATGAGTGTCATTTGGGATATTTGATAGTTAAGCCCATAGAGTAAATGTGATATTAAGTTAGTTAAAAATGCAAATGAGATAGATTATAGTGAATGGTATTGCAAGCATGCATAAATTTAAAGAAAGATACAATGAACTTTATAGGATCACAAGTTGAAAATCCTCTACCCCCCCCCCCCCCGAAAAAATATTACTGACACGTCTTGTAGTAAAAGCATTGTTAACACTGTGATAGTCGCCGCGAGCATAGAGTCGTTCTTTCTTTTATTTTCTCGGTTGTTAATAGCACCGTAATAGTTGTTATGGTAGTGACAATGTGTAGAGATCGTATGCCTCTCCCTTTCTTTAATAGCAACGGTTATAATACTTGTTAATAACAACAGCACACATCCGTTTTTGGTTTAATATTTCTTTGGAGGTATTTTTATTTACAATATACATTAGTTTTACATAAATTGCTGTTGGTATCATAATGCACCATATTAATCTTCTCGTGAACCGTCCCCAGGGAGTCTTTTTTAGACATACAAACATACAAACAAACAAAACAAACAGACAGAGTAGAATATGTCTGGTTAAAAAATTAAAATAGCCAGAGAACGACAAACAGACCACCACATCTTCCAAATTCATGAGCTTGGGCATAATTGTAGTTGATAATAAAATCAATGATATAAGGTTTCACACCATAGATAAAAGAACACATTATTAAGAAGTGGAGATGCTGTTTCTATCAATTCAGAAATTTAGAGAATTTTAAACTTTAAAGTTTTAATTTGTTTTAATCGTTTCAGTTGCGCCCATCCATCAGTTTGTTGGTCGGTCTGTCACACTTAAGATTGAAATGGCATTCTCATCGCTAAACGTGCAGATTGAATGGACGCATTATAACCATTTTGTGTTTGCTTTATCAATCTGTTCAAATCTTTAACAAGAACATAAGTCTATTGTGAAACTGCATACTTCCCTCTGATGGCGTAAGGATCGGTCAAAGTCTTGTCTGGCCCTTACTTCTCCATCTCCTATATAAAGGAGAGTTGTCTGTTTGTTTTGTTTGTTTGTATGTTTGTATGTCTGATACTCGACAGTATGTAAAGTTGACATTTTCTGAATCATCCAGCTTTCGGACACATAATATCCAAAAAATGGGAAAAAAACATCGATTTTTTCGTTCCAAACCGACACGGAACTTCTCGGGGGAGGGGTACCAAATGTCATCATTTTTCTGCTACATTTATATGTTGTACGCATACACACCGAGCCCGGATTAAAACAGTGTTTCAGTGACCTATCTTTCATCAGTTTTTATACTCTGTTCGTGTGGGCCGTTGGATAACGACGAAGGACCAAGACCTCGAAGTTAATGGCTCGATCTCCACCGACTCGCCAAAAGATTTTAATAACGGTGACCTAAATATACATCGAAGAGAGGAGGGGACGACGGGAAGACATGGTTAGTACTTACTCTTGCTTCGGACAACGGGGGGAGAGGTTGAGGAAAAGGGGGTAGGGAGGGCGAGGAGAGCGAACGGAATGACAGTGGGGCAAGGGAGAGGGGGCTACCGGATGACGGGACGACCGGAGAAGACACACTTCTGCCTGTAGAAGGGGGAAAGACAGCGGGAAAATAGTGGAGCGAGGGAGGGGGTGTCGACCGTCGGGTTAAGGGATGAAGGGTGACCGGAGAAGACACAGCTTTTGCCGCGGGGAAGAGAGAGAGATAATTACAATTTTGCCTACAGAGAAGGAGGGGAATACGGGGGGAGAGTTCCGGGCACGCCGGGTATCCCTGCTAGTATTGTATAAAGTATTCCCGTTGGAAAGGTTGATAACTCAAAAACTAGTTATTTGATCAGGCTGATGGTTACTGTTATCAAAAATCATCAAATCCATGAATAAAATTTTGACAAATCGGAAGTTGAAATTCTGTCAAAATTTCGACTTTCAGCGAACTTGTCTGGGTCAATGACTTCATTAGTTACTATATCGGTTAAGTAGCGAATCTCTACGACGAACCGAACCGTTTCCGTTACTTTAACATTTGATATTCCAAAATGAAAATAGTTTTAAGTTAGAAAATAACTAATATTTTGACCAAGTTTGATAACGATTGATCAAGCAATGTAGACAGAAACAAATAAACAAACAAACAAACAAAATAATTAGAAACTCGATTTAAAACATAACCTTCGTGTCGGAAGTAATAAAAATATTCTTTGATATATCTATTTGTAAACTATATTTCTTCGGCGTCGTAATATAAATAGAAAATTAGACTATATATAAATATAGTCAAATTTTTTATTTTATTATTATATTTTCATTCATTTAACATTTCGAGAAGCAGGCATTTTCTTTTTGAGAAATGTTTGGGTTGCTGGAGTGGTGGGTCTGATGATTTTAAACCCGAAACCAGCGCTGAAAAAAGTTTTTCACTGTTGACCAGCTGCGAACCATCGATAAGCTGTATTTTTACGATGAATTTTTAAAAAATCTCATTTGTAAACAAAAAAAGAATATATTTTTAAAAGTCAAATATTTTAAAAACTAATAAAAAGTTAAAAACAAATAAACTAGTTCAATTTTATTCTATTGTAAATACAAATCACTATAAATGAAAGGTTATTTAAGTCTTTGATTATAGGATAAACTATTTTGTATTGCTAAAAAATGAAGAAATATATATTTTGTAGAAGCCCCACTTACCCCCTCCCCACCACCACTCAAAAGACCACAGCCACTCCAAAATGTATATTGCTGCCTCCACATAAACTCACACAACCTTTCCACGATGCGTTCAACAGTGGCGTGTATTCTATATTTTGTACAGCCACAACCATAACGTAACCCTAACTCGCCTTATGTCATGACAGGACTAATAAAAGTAGGTCAATAACGTGTGCGCATTACGCATGACTACGGAGCTTTTCTTTTCATTTTTTTGGGGGGGGAACAAAAGTCATGTTTCTATTAGTGGCAGGGCCTTTGTGCAAAAGGTTCAAACAAAGTATACATCTATATATTGGTTAAACAGAAATAGAGGGTGCCGTAGTTCCACCGCACCTTCTGACGAATATATTAACTATACCCAAATCTTTTAAGACGTTCATATCTTTGTTTGAGTTTATATTATCCGCATGTTTCAAACTGTTTTTATTATCTTGTTCGATGTCATTTTCACAAAGCTATCGCTTTTTGTCGTAGTTAGTAACATTCTGGGAATTGAAAACTGATCCCTTTATTTCATTTACTGAGGTAGACTGCTCTCAGTTCCGTTTCACGCCATTTAAATATCTAGTATCAGTCAAAGATATTCTACAGTGAAATCTACCTCGACGTCGTGAGTTAGACCCCTGTGAACAAAGAATTAAGAATAGATGAATTAATTCTCTAATTCAGTAGATTAAATAAAGATTACCGCACAAGGCCAAATGCGCCTGAAGAAGACCTGGGAGATGAATAACTGAAACGTTCTAAAAATGGCAACAACCGTGATTTGGGGAATAGGCTGAAACGTTAAACAATAATACCTCGGCTGAAAAATATTCTTCTTTTGAACTTGAAAACTTTTGCTCCAATTTTTTTAATAAATTATGCGTTTTTCAATCTTCTGATATTTTATAAATTCATCAGATATTTACCCAATCGAAAAATCCTACCTCTACACACAAAGTAAAAAAGGTAACATTGTTATTTCAAATGTTTTTAAGGTCATCGTCAAAATCGACTTCATTCCAAGGACTGTTAAAATCAACTCACTAACCACTACACCGTGAAAATCACTCTGCCAATTATAATGGTTACAAATCAATGAAATTAAGAGGATCTGTAATCAAATTTTAGTTAGAATACGAATACAAAATGAATGGTAAAAAATGGAACAAAATGGCAGCGAATCGGCAAAAAAAAGCGTTACACTCGAAAAGTCACAGATAATTAGCAGTTTGTTTTATTGTAATTTATCGTCGTTAGGGAAAACGGCGCCAATTTGCCTTCATCATCCAATCACACATCCAATCACACAATAAAAATGACGTCATCATTTTCTAATTATTTATCAAAATTCGTGTTCATATTCATCTATTATATACATATTACCTGTACATATGATTAAAACGAAAACATGGAAAATACTTTTGTTTGTAACAATTTATCGCGCTAACATGTTTCGCCGAACGAAAATAGCTTCACCGGCTTGATAAAAAATAAAACAAAGAATAAAAATGTAAAAATGACAATTACGAGTTGCGTCCGTACATCAAAGAAGTATGTAAATCTATACTTCGAAATAAATAAATGCGAATTCATCACCACTATATTACCATCAAAACGGTCTACTGTTATTTAAATAAATAATATAATATACCATTTTGAAATACTGTGTATATATATATATATATATATATATATATATATATTAGAGAGCAAAGACCAAAATACAGCTATGTGTATGTCTAATTTGCATAACTATTTTTAAACAGTTCATAATAAATTAATGTTTGGTGTTATCCATATATAATTTTATTGTCCTATTTTCCTCACTATGCAATAGTTTTGTTGATATTAACAGTAATTAATTAAAGCGATTTTATAAAAAAGAGATAAATTGCTAAAATATTTCTTTAAATATTTGTTAATTTGCAAGGGAGGTAATTTAACACCTAATTTAATAATCCAACATCACTAGCCAGAAGAAAGATATACCGACGAGGCATAAGCAAAAATAAGTTATAGAGGTGATTACTTGCTTGCCCCCTCCTCTGCTTCTCTCTTTCTATCTATCTGTCTCTCTGTCTGTGTGTGTGTGTGTGTGTCTCTCTCTCTCTCTCTCTCTCTCTCTCTCTCTCTCTCTCTCTCTCTCTCTCTCTCTCTCTCTCTTGCGACGCCACATTATCTTTTTGTATTGTTTTTAACTTCAATAATTGTTTTGATCCCGTGGACAAAAACATTTTGCATTTGTCTTGAAATGTTCCTTTCCGGCCTTTTATTTAGGGGGCTGATTTAATGTTCAACAAGTTGTCATCTGTTTCTAAATTGTAAGTTTTTAAAAATCCTACCACAACCACACACACACACCATTGCTCAGACGAATTGATTTCTTCTTTCTTTTCATTTCTTACGGTCTTATTTAAAATTCGTATCAAAATTACTAAAGTGCTAATATTTATCTATTCATATGAATAAATGTGAAAGTTTTGTCTCTTAGACATACTTTTGAAACTCTACATTTCTCGAAATATTACATTTTTTTCTTTAAAGCTTATAATAATATCTATAAATATAAAAGTTTTGGGTACATGTTACGACGCTCAGCAGAGGCGCGAACGGGGTCCAAAAAAAGAACGAGAAAGAGTTTAAAAACATACATTTGCAACAAGTAAAGTTGACTTATGTCTAGAATAGACATTTTTCTACTTACCTATGTAATTTGTTTGTATTTTTACGTAGTATAAATTGCTTTTTATTAGATGTTAAAAAAAATTTCTTGTTTTTTAAAACATCTAGTTTCTCAAAGAAAAATAGCGGCCAGTTCCTCTATATTATTACGTAGAGCGGCCATTTTGAATTCTTCGAAAAACGTCTGTCGAACATAAATTTCTAATAAATAGCACTTCAAACGGGTTTAAAATACAAACAAATAGCACATGCAAGTTTGAAACTAACTTTTACAGCTTACAGTTACTTTTATTTGTTGTAAATTTGTTTTTTTAGCGTTTTTACTCTGCTGAGTCTCGTAAAAGATGCCCAAAGTTTTAAATATAAAAGTTCTTGAACAAGAATTGCTTACCTTAGTCGACTCTTCTTTTTAGATTCGCCTATTCAGTAGTAGTAGTTTGGCGTGACAGCATAATTATATTTAAAACATCTAGTGTAGGATGTTAATTGAGTTGAAAAAATTGACGTGTGATAAATATATATGAGCTTAAGAGAAACCCAAACTAATATTTTGTGCATTTGGTGTTCACGTAGATGAAGTTACTTCCCTTGAACAAGAATTACCTCACTTGGTCGAATCTTATTTTTCAGATTATTCTGTACTTTGAAGATAATTAAATTTTCATAAATCTACAGTATAATTATAGTTACATTCAAATCCAAAGAAAAGTTTGTTATACGATAAATATGTATAACTTTATAGGGAGAAAATGAGGAAAATATTTTTAAGATGTACGCATCGAGGGTCCAGGTTAGTGAAGTTCTGTGCCTTGAAACAAAGTTACCTACCTTGGTCGAATCAGTTTTCTTTTTCAGATTCTCCGTTTCAGTTGTCATATTTTTAACGTTGTTGGTAGCCCGTGATATTGTCCTCGTGTTGGTAACGACCCAGTAATTTACGATATAAACAAACATGGATGCCCCAATTTCCTCACCTAAACGACAAGATGAGATATAACCACATCGCTACTCCGAAGAAGGTAATGCCTGGGAGGATAACTTGCCGAGACCGAAAGGTAGATTGTGAGCAAGTGAAGTTAGACTTCACCGTATTTATTTAACTCTCCATCAAAGTCAAAATGTGAGGTAATGTCGGTTTAAATTGAAAAGTTTAGCTCCCTCACGCCCCCAAAAGGGTGAATACTGACCAAGTTTTTTTAAAAAATGAAAAAGGACCTATCAGCATTTAACGGTGAGGGCGCTACAGGCGATCGGCAATAATCCACCCCACACCTAAAAAAATACAATGGGCGAAACCTCATCGCTGCCTCCGAAGAAGCATGTAGTGTCCAAGAAGATGGCCTCAACCAAATAGTCTTAGACTAGTCTATCTTCTAGAGTTAGGGTGATTAATCAGAATCGGGAATCGGAAAAATCTGAAATTTTTGTGTATCCGCATCGGTATCGGAATCGGTATCGGAATCGGAAATTTTGTGCCTATTTCTGATGCCAAAAACGATTTTTTTTGTTTTGTTTTCATAACTTAATTTTCCATTGCTGATACTAACGATAAAATGATAAATATTTATTGATTTTAAACTACCAGTAAAACTAAAATCTATAGATTGTTCCACAAGTATATGTTTACGTTTGTGAAAATATATGCACATATTACATGGGTTTTTACGGTAATCCAAAAATACAACAACTCTATAGCTAAATATTTAGAGATTTTAAAAGAATCAGTAATTGTATCGGAATCGGGAATTTAGAACAAAATCAGTAATTGTTTCAGAATCAGGAAAAATATTGAAATCGTTCCATCACTAGTTACAACATTATTATGGGGTTTCCGTTCGCGCTTGACATCTATAAAACGGAAATACGACGTTTTACTTCATTTTATTTATAACTTGAAAATTCTAGAAATTAAAAAATTAGAACAAAAATGCGAATTAGGACTTCATGGCTTGGAGCAGGAGTGCAAAGAAGTCATCATTCCCGAGGAAATCTGGGGTTGTCTCGAGAGGATTAAAGATTATAGGTTTAATTGAAATTTATTTCAATACATTTTTTTATTCACGCCAAAGGTGAGTACATATTTGAACGCCACTCCAAAAACTGAATTTTATAAAGATAAGAATAAATAATGTGGTATGGCTTTATGTACGGGCGCTAAAGAACATAGAATTCAATCGCGGGAAACGCCCGGCCTTCTTGCTAGTATATATATATATATATATATATATATATATATATATATATATATTACAGGACTCGTGCCCAGCGTTGCACGGGAAAGTAAATTAATTCAAGAAATTCCGTTTCCCAATGTTGACTACTAAATTATGGGGAAGCCGCACTTAAGGTTAGCATTGGGCTTTATGAAAGACATTTTGTTGCTTAAAACAAACGTAAGGCCGTCCATTTCATCAAAGCAAAAAGAGAGAAACAAAAAATCGATAAGAAATGTATTTATTTGTTTGTTTTCTTTCTGGTTGTCCAGTGCGTAAGCAGACCCCACGATTTAAATGTAAAACCGTTTTTACGAAGTGGAAATATCCGGACTTAAGGTGGATGAATTAAACATCCACCTTAAGTCCCGAAAGTAAAAACAAAAGCAAAAACGAAGAAAAAATGAAAAGAAAAAGAAAAAAATGCGACATAGAGAAGGGGTTTATTCCATAAAAATGCCGTAAAAATATGCCCGGAAAGGAGAAAGTACTTGAAGGGAGCGATCTGTATCTATATTTAAAATCTAATGTATTATATAGACCATAATAAGACGGAAAATATGAAATAATTGCAGTGATTTTGCCTAAAATTACCCTATTAAGAAAGTTCCCTGCTGATTCTGGGTCTGGAGCATAAGAGTGAAAATGGACGCAATCTTCTCTATAAAAGATTGTGTAAAGATAAGTGGCTTCCTACCAAAAAATGTAAGAAATTTTGGAAGAAAACTAAATGAACACATATTTTCTGAAAACGCGCATCAGAAATGACCTTAGAAATAAATTAGCATATAAAGCTTTTGGTTCTAAAGCTATAATAGCCAATGGAATAGGGGAAATCGACTTTACTTTACTATTATTATTTACTGAATATACTGTCATGTAAAAAGTTTAGTTGAATTAAAATTATAAGAAAAATATATTACCAAAGCGAGCAAAATCTATTTTGTCATATATTTTTCTATTTTACTTTTAACCCAGACAATCCCAAAGGGAAGTTAAATTTTATTTCGTATCAATCAACCCATCTCACCTTACTTAATTTTTACTCAAGAGGAAGTTAAACGCTATTTCCTGTAAACCGACCTCCCTTTCCTCATCTAAACTCTTACGTATGCCCTGCCATTAAATGAAAGTAAATGTCACCTTTGCAAGGTAATCCAGAGACCCCACCAAAACCGCCTACATCAAAACTGCCTACGCTTATCGACGGAGAATATATAAAAAGGGGGTGGGCAGGTTGAGGAGTTAGTTTCTGTCAGTGGGAGGCACTCTTACCGACCGTCGTCGCGAGGGATGAAAAGGAAGAAGAAAAAAATAGAAAAATAAGAAAAAGAAGTAGCAGACAAGGATCTGACTCCATGGCCCGGCGAGTGGCCCATGAGATTTCTTCTATGTTGATTAGTCAAAAGTTAATTTTAAAAAAAGGCTTTCCAGACGACTCCATCAAACCTGTCGCTGATTGGAACCTTTTACATTATTGCCAAGAAATTATGATTACATATCCTCTGTAAGGATTATGTAGCGCCGCCTGAGGCTCCGACCTCCACCCACGTACCTGATTTCTGTTGTACGTGCCTTCGATTTTTTTATCCAAAGATTAATGTGAATTTTGGACTTTTGAACTCTTCAGCTCCTGTGGGGATCTTGTACTATTCATTACTGTTGAACTTTTCAGCTATTGTGGGGAGTCTTGTGCCATTCATCCATGCTTGTGAGTGATTACTACCTTTCTTTCTTGAATTGCCTGGACATGATTTTGTTCATAGATTTTGCTCGTTGCTAGATAACTTTAGACATTACACCTTTCTCCTAAAACATTATTTTGTTTTGTTTTTTGTTGTTTTGTTCCATGCATGTTTACCCCTTTTTCTTTTTTTATATAAATAAATATTTGTTTTGAATTTAACTTGGTGTTTGAGTTATTCCTTATTTCTATGTGATGTATTAAACTGGAGAATCTCCCCTCCCCTCACCGTATTGTATTATTAATATCGGGTCATAGGGACCTGCGAGTCTATTTATCTTTTCAAATTTATCATTGTTACGTGCTCGCCGCCGTGGTCCCGACGAATATTATAAGATGATATAATTTGTATATGTTTTCAGTGTTTAGTAGTAGTAATAGTAGTAGTAGTAGTAGTAGTAGTAGTAGCAGCAGCAGCAGCAGTATATGATAACATATCAATAGCAATAAAGCTTGATTGTGATATCTATGTTTTATTATATATATATATATATATATATATATATATATATATATATATATATATATATATATTAGGTTATAATAATAGTTTTATTTATGCAAAAATATCAAGGTTACACATCCAATGGAAATGTTTCGATAGTAGCTTTATTTTTTACAATGACCACCACTTTATCAAGGCCGAGGCCACCCGTGGGCAAGTGTTAATGTGATTTCTATTTATCCCACCTCCAGGAGATTAGACACAAGTGTCATGTGGGTTTGATGGAAGCATTTTTCAGTGGAATGACTTGGATTTGAACCTGACACACCCAGGTTCTCAGTCCGCGTCGATACCAACTAAACCACTGTGCCATTAATAAGCAACGAATTCTTCAGGCCGATAAAATATGTCCGTGCTGTTGGTCTTTATATTAAGGAAATTATTCTTTCCTTAATATAAAGAAAGAAGCAAGATTAAAATCTATATTCAAAAGTTTTAAACATACCGTTAAAACTTTCTCATATTGAAGCGTAGACGTCAATTAGTTTATTGATGCCTCTTGTTGTTGATAATCTTTGGTATTGACATACCAAACCTGAAATTTCTGTGCAGTTCCGAGTTTTATCAGAGATGACGTGATGATCAATCAACTTAGTTATCTGAATTTTTTTGTTGATTTCATGAAGGAAAATAACTGTTAACACAAATAAGTTAAACCGAACATTGCCACGATCCATGTAGCAAAGTTTTTGAAGTTTATAACCAGATATCAGGTATTCAACTCTAATATACTTTGCTATGCGTGAAGAATTTGACAGCATTTTTAATAGTTTCATTTGACGGCCTTTTTCTGCCTTAGCATTTCAAAACTAAACGGCGCTGAGAATGATTCAAAAGACGAGAAATTGCGAAATATTTTCTGAAACTCTTTTGACAATTTCAGGTGGCTGTCATACTTAGTAAAGCTTAGTACAGACCCAATATTAGTAATGTTTTTCAGCTCTTTGCATGTAGGAAAATGACCTAAATTTACATTTGTAACGTGCGACTTCCATAAGTTCAACTTTGTAAAAAAGCATTTGACGTCATTATACAACTGAGTGATGTGCTTATTTTTACCATGTAATTTCAAATTGAGATCATTCAATTTTTTTTAAAGATATTTCACCCCAAACAAGGCAGGACGCCACTGTAGACGTAAGGGGCTACTGAGAATTAGGGAGTAGGTTTAGGGTGTCATCCTAAGGTGGGAGATGTGCAGCGAGATGTCTGTTTACATTAGTTTTAAACCTCTGCATGTCAGTAACGTCGGGTAAACATGGAGCAGGGAGGGAGTTCCAGAGGCCGGCAGCAGGAGGAAAGAAGCTGCTGGAGTAGAACGGTCTCCGGCATCTGGGGACCTCCACAGTGAATGGATGGGACCTAACTGATTATAGGGTTGTTCTAGTGTATTTGCGTAGAGGTGGAACTAGAGCAGCTAGTTCATCGGAGCACAATCCATTGAAGTATTTGTAAAACAAGCAGAAGGATGCAACATTGCGGCGATGGGAAAGGGGATGGAGCTTGGTGGATAGTGAGGGACCTATTAAGTTGGCGACCCTTTTTTTGACCTTGTCTAACAGGGAGAGACTAGTGGATGATGCACCAGCCCATATGTGACAACAATACTCTATGCATGGGCGGATGGTGGCTTTGTAGAAATACAGGATAATGTCAGGTGTCAGGAGTTTACTAGCACGGTAGAAGGACCCTACCTTCTTTGCTGCAGCCTTGGCAACGTATTTGTTCCAATTTATGTTACCTGTAAATGTTAGGCCGAGGAGTTTGAATGTTGAACTCTCAGGTAGGGTGTTATTTGCCATGACAATCGGTGGTTGAAGAAGTTTCTTGTAGTTATTGAAGGAAAGGAGCTTTGTCTTTGCGGCATTAAAAGTTACCAACCATTTATGACCCCAATTTACTACAGCCTGGAGGTCCTTTTCTAAGAATTCAGCCATTGCCTCAGATATGTTCGCGTCCGTTTTACCCACATGACGAGAGTAGAGCGTGGTGCCATTAGCAAATATATCCATCTCAGACTTGATGTCATCAGGGAGTCGTTTATGAAAATCAGGAACAATAAAGGTCCAAGGATGGATCCCTGGGGTACACCAGCATTTATGTCATGTTGCTTAGATGAACGGCAATCGAGGACAACGTGGATTTTTGCACACTGATCAGCAGGGAGTGAGAAGGTGTCAGTCCATGGGGCATCCCTGATGTGATCTTTGATGGACTTAAAATCAGCCTGCTCGTAGTATCTCGTTGTTTTGAGCAACGGCTCATCAGCTTTTGAACACGTTTTTAGGGTGATAGCAATCATAACCACGACGTGATCAGCGTTCCCGAGCGGGCTATGGGCTTCAGTCACACAAGCCTCGGGCAGTGAGGTCAGGAACAGGTCGAGAAGTGAAGCTTGCTTGTCTACTCGATCAGGGAGGCGGGTCGGGAAAGCGACAGTCTGTTAGAGGGAGTGAGCTAAGGAGAAATAATACGTAGAGTTACCGGCT
The DNA here is from genome assembly GCA_963556195.1 of Sepiola atlantica. Classification (NCBI taxonomy): domain Eukaryota; kingdom Metazoa; phylum Mollusca; class Cephalopoda; order Sepiida; family Sepiolidae; genus Sepiola; species Sepiola atlantica. Next base: position 22,747,146 of record OY744545.1, on the reverse strand, counting down.
GCGTCAGTAAGGCTGGAGAATCCCAGCCAATTACGGTGGTGTGCATTAAAATCTCCAAATAAATGTATTTGGACATTCAAGTCGAGTGAGAGTTTCAGAAACAGAGTTTAGCAGGGTACAGTCCTGGGTCGAAGGTGAACGATATAAGAAATATAAGTAACTAACGCTGTGGTGTAAAGTCAATCTAAAGCACATGTAGGCTTGATCATCTGATTCTAACCTATGTTCTCTAGTTAGGGGGAGGGTGTTCCGAAAATAAACTCCTCGCCCGTGCATATGTTTGTCAGAGTCCTTACGGTAGAGAGGTGGGTAGTCAGTCATGTCAAAGTGGTGAGAAAAGGTTGAGGATTGAAGGTTCGTTTCACTTAGTGCTAGGATATCCGAGGAGTTTGTCAGAAGAAAAGTTTCTACGTCGTTGATGTTGGTTCTAAGCCCCCGGAATGCGAGCCTCAAGGGCAGAGACGAAGATGTTTTAGTGTTGGGTTTCTGGTTTTATTTTTTATTTTGCGATGTCATGTTTGTTTTTGATAGAGCGGGGTGACAAAGTGGGTTAATGTTAGGTGCCAATAAACTTACACAACCAGTCTATTAGTTACGACTTGGTCCATGGTGGTTGTGGCCTCGGGAAATCCCACCAGGGATAACTGTAGTGTCCCTTTCCATGCGCAACATAGCACTTACAGCTACCCACGGTATTATACAACTGATGATGAAGCAGCCGTTCTTAGCGCTACCTAAGAGTTTGGGCTCCTGTCCTGTCAGTCGGAAACAGCATCCAAACAAGCTGTCTTACCTGTACCCTCAACCTGTCGGAACAAGAGCGACCCAGACCGGTCATGTAAGATTTAGTGACTAAAAAACTTTCCCCGAGTTGCCCAGATACAGAGAAAGAGCGACAGCATTCATTGTCCTAGTCAGGAAACAAGGTGTGCCTGGCTAATAGATAGAGAAGGGGTGCAAAGGCCGGGCGATAGACAGAGCCCATCTACTTCTTAAGCAATTTTAGGTTTGCAAACCTGATATTTTGTTCGAGATTCCAGCTTTAGGAAGGTTGTCGATCAGGACTAATGAGACCTACCTCCCCAACGGTTTGCTGCCAAGACGTGATTGGTTAGTAGCAAGGTTTTATTTTCAGAGTTTTCCATCTCTTAGTTGGATGGGCTGACAAGGTCAACGGGTCCAACACACCGAGAGGGGATAGCCTGCGCCCGTGTACTAGTCAGGTATTTCCGAGCCCCCGCAGATATGATTTTTTAAAAACTCATATGTATAATGTTATTGTGCTGTAATGTCCACAGCAAATGACAGATTTTGGAACTATCTTTCATCTTTCATTTCATCGGTGTTTCAACTGTTCATCTTTCATTTATAGGTGTTTCGATTTTTCATCTTTCATTTCATCAGTGTTTCGTCCTTTCATCTCCAAAAATGTAACTATTTTTTGCCTTAACAAATAAAATCTTTTCAATACTTTCTGATATGGCAACCAGCGCAAATCTGTGTAGAATGTAACATCCATGAACTGATTATTGATATTCTCCAACAACTGCCTGAATTGACTATGGTTCAGAGTTGTAGTTTACTGTCTTTGTGATCAAACTGATTACATGATCAAATTTTAACATCTTTGAACACAAATTTTGTTGTTGAATAATACAATGAAAATGTGCATGACGAATCCGGATGTAAATTCTTTAGTTTTGCTTGTAACTTTGCAACAACACAATTATGCCAACCATATTCGCTGCACCGTCAGTAAACAAGCATACAAGTTTGCTCAAATCAAAATCATACTCATGCAACCTGTTCGAGTTTCTCAAAATGTTCCTGGCTTGTTGTAGTATCAGGCATAGGGATCAGTTGAATTCGTTCTTAATAAATGTTAAATTCATTGTCACAGGTCCTGATGAAGATCGCAACCTGTGCTATCCCCGTGACATCGACGGTTTCATGAATTGCAATAGAAAAATGTTAAAATCTTAATGCTTCAAATCACTTGACATTTCATCAATCGGTTCAGCAACAGTTTTCTTGCTTATTGAAATCTCTTTGAACAAGTGTGCTTTTTCTGGACACAATTTCGGCCACTTTTACAAGGCATTGTTTTACAAAATTCCCATTCAGTGTAGGATTTCTCATTCGTCGCTATCATTTATAGCTTGCAGTAACGTACAGTTCCTTAAGCATTGGGCTTTCTATTTATCGTTAGATAGATCGTTTGTTTCATGATGTCTTTTCAAGTCGTACGCTTTCGGCGTACAAATTTTGTTATTGCAACTTACACAATTTATCTTTCCATTCACTGTTATACAAAAATAGTGTAATTCCCATTTTTCTTGAAACACTCGCACTTCTTTGTTCACCTTTTTTTCTTAGCTATTTTAAAGACCATGTGCAATCTGGAATATATAAAGAAAAGTCAAAACAAAATCAAACACAACGAAAGAAAGCGAAATGAAGACAAAATGGCCCGACTCCCACACAGTATTACCCGATTTAAATTTTCAGTTCAAAAAGTCAATTTTAATAAAAATTAGACAATAGTAAAAGTAATAGTGATATGGAGTCTATACGGTAGGAAACGCTAATGTAAGTAAAATGGTAAGAGGAATGTCCGAAGGGTAGTTTGCTTTACATTCAAACCATCAACTGATAGCTTAGAACGTCACGAACACAACGCTTTTTTATTTTTGTCTCTATATTATGTATTAGGGAAATTACAGACAGTCAAGGGCGTAGCTAGGATTGTTCACCGGTGTTGCGAAATCAGATTGGACTATCATTTTTTACCAAAGAGAGCGATAAGAGTGACTCAAAAATTTGAATGTTCGCTTTAACTTTGTTAGCCGATCCAATAGTCAAGATCGATTCATAAAGAAGAAGAAAATCCACGAATGACATGAATGATTGTAAATCACTCTTGAGTTTTCATAATGAAACTTCCTGTAACTTCTTTAATAATAAAGATAGAGTGAAACGCGTTGTGTTCGTGACTTTATAAACTTTCCATCAGTTGATTTAATGTTTTTATTAGAATTATCGATTCATGTTTAATTTATTTATATTATTAGTTATCCCAAAGTAAAGGTTAAATTGTTTCTCGCTCAAATTTAACCTCCACGGATCATTTAAATATCTGCATGCCCATCTTAAGATTACAATTCAACTACCGGTGACCGCTCGCTATCATTTAGATACCAATAATGGTTTGATAATAATATACTATATTTTTGTTTATTGTTATTAAATGTGCTTTTGTGATTATATCTTTTTTTATTCCAGCGCGGTTTCTCCTATATAATATTAATTTATTATTTGAGTTTTCATTGGCATATGGTGTATGTTTGGTAGATGATGCCTGTTGCTAAACAGTTATTTTGTATAAAGGAATGTACACCTATTTTACAGTTATATTTTTTTATCATTTTTACTTTTATTATTTCAATTTGAGACTAGAAAAGTATCTTCTGGGTTAGTTTTGTCAAGAGATTTTAGTGTAAAAATATAAATGTTGTCAAAAATGTTATCGATATTTTGCTAATAAAAGAAAAGCTTTCTCCATTATAGAAATAAATTACTTAATAATTAATTCAAATTACTTAATAATTAATGAAAATTACTTAATAAGTAATGAAAACTTCATTTAAATCGAATGATTCATTAATTTTCTGATGATTTCTTTTAATAAATCTGGTGATTTTGTTATGAGCTATGTTTCTGCCAATGGAGGAAGATTTCCTGTTTTCTGGATTGGCTGTTGTTTTTAATGGAGATTTTCAATCCTTTTATCATCATTCATCCTCGAGTTGTTTTTGGCCTTGGTAAGTGTTATTTACTTATTAGTAAAAAAAAATCAAATGAAACCTTTACTTCACTGCGGATGTACCTGTTTGTTAGTTTTGGGGAGGGGGGATGATTTTCTTATTATTCAAACGGTTTAAGAACTGAGGTAAATCTCGTTTGAAACACTTGACCAATTTTCATCATAAAAGGATTCCTCAAAGGACATTCATAAAAGATGGCAGCTGGAACACGTGACGCCCTGTTAAGGAGATAAGTCGTGATGGTGTCACTCAGTTGTGACGCTCACCTAAAAGCAACCAATTACTTCTTTATCGTCTCTCGTCATATGAACGCCTGGTGGGATTTCAATTCAAGGGATTTCAATTTACAAGGAATCACTTCATTGGCGTTTGTGCCTTTAAACCAAAGTCACGTGTCAGCGTTTTTTTTTGTGCACTTTCGGCTTTAAAAATCATTTCTGTCTTCGTCGAAAAAGAAAAAAGGCTTGGATCATATTTGGAAGAAGCACAGTGAAATCAATGTGTCAGAAACAGCGATGACAAAGGTACCACTAGCAACAGCACCCTCCTCCCCTAAAGTCCAACGCTTCTTCGTCGTGGTGGGGGGGGGGGGGCGGTGGAAACGTAGTAGTGCCAGGGCTGCCCGGCTAACAAGGCTCTGGTGAAATTCCAGGAAGAGTCTCAGGCAAGCAATGATGTGTCAGACACAGAACCACAAATTTATGGAGTGAGGATAACAACGTTGCTTCTGCGTACGTGCAGCTGCCATTTGTTTGTGTGTTCTCGGCTAAACCTTCCCCAATTTCATATGAAACCGTTGGTCGTGCTGCTCTGGGTGTCAGGGAAAACCCTTCCCCGATTTTGAGGGTAACAAAACCTGCAATCTTGAAAGTATAGCGAATAGCTCCGGCCAACAAATAGGACTTCATACACATCATACGCCCTGCAGTCTGGTTGGTTATCGTGTGACCAAATCACCTTGCAGGAGCTGCTCTCAACAAGAAGAAAACAAATGTAGATGTTTATGACTGCTGCAAGACACCCCTGATGCATGATCTTCGTGGGCTCTGTGCAGAAGTCCGATGCACTCCTCAGAAGCAGCAGCAGCAACAAAAATACCAACAACAATAATTATAAAAATAATAAAAATAATAACAATAATAAAGTCAGTAACAGCAACTATCAGGTCAAACTACAAATAGCAGCGACAAACTGGTCTTTATCTCCGTTTGCCCAATAAATAGTCAACCCAGTCTTTCACTTTTGTCTTGTCAATGAAGAGTGAACGCATCCTAACTACTACACACAAAGTTATTCGCACAATCAGTCTCTTGTCACAACTACTACATGCGGGTTTTATTCTCACTAACAACATGACTGTTTTTCTCAATGGAAGAGCAGAAATCCTGTTCACAAAGAAAGACTGAATAAGAAACATGAAGAATTAAAACAAAAGATAGCAGCAATAGAAGGAAGACTGAGGCGATATAGATACAAATCTGAACAGCAAAAACAAAACAGGGCATTTGAAAACAATGAAAGCCGGTTTTACAAAAACGTAAACGGAGTACGAACAACAACAGAACATCCGAACCTGACAGAGACGAAATACTTCTGGAGCAAGATATGAGAAAAGCACAAAAAAATGTCAAGTGGCTGAAAAACATGAAAGATGTTTTACAGGAAATTGAAGAAGAAACAGAAACAGAAATTAATGAAGAAAGAATTAAGGCAACCCTAAGGAAAATGGCAAACTGGAAAGCACCAGGCCACGATGGAATATATGCATACTGGTTTTAAAAATTCACGACCCTACATGAAAGGGTAGCGCAGAAACAGACGTACCAGAATGGATGATCAAAGGAATGATAATACAAAAAGATGCCAAAAACGGATGATCCCAAGCAACTACAGACCAATTACCTGTTTACCAACAATGTGGAAAATCCTGACGGCACAAGTGAGGGAACAAATCTACTCATCCCTAAACAAACGTAGACTCCTCCTCAGCGAAGAACAAAAAGGATGGCGGAAAGGGAAAAGAGGGACGAATGATCTGCTATACATCGATCAAAAGATCCTGAAGAAAGTAACAAACAGAAAAAAGGACATATCCATGGCATGGATCGACTACAAAAAAGCTTACGACAGAATCGATCAAGCATGGACAATTGGATGTTTAAAATATACAAAATACCCGACAGAAAACAATAGAAACATGTAGACTAAAACTGACAGCTGGAGGATAACACCTGACTGAGATAAAAATACATAGAGTCATTTTCCAAGGAGACTCCCTATCACCACAACTGTTTATAATATCTATGTGTCGCTCAAGTATGTGATGCCGAATACAAGTTTACAGAGAGATAACCAAGAGTAAACAACCTGATATACATGGACAACCTGAAACTATTTGAAAAAAGCAAAATGGAACTATAAAAACTGATAAATACTACCAGAATCTTCAGTCAGGACATCCAAATGGAATTCGGAATGGAAAGGTGTGCACTACTAGAAATGAAAATAAGAAAAATGGAGACGACATAGGGCATGGAACCCCAACTAAGAGGAGATGATGGCGCTGGGCGAACAGGATAGCTACAAATATCTGGGAGTTCTGGAAGCAGACACTATCAAATCTACAGAAATGAAAGAGAAGATTGGAAAAGAATATTTACGAAGAAAAGAAACCTCCTAGAAACGAAATTATATAGCAGAAATCTAGCAAAAGGAATGAACACCTGGACAGTATTACTAATAAGATACTCTGGACCATTCATAGGCTGGACTAAAGAAGAACTCAAGCACCTTGACCAGAGGACTATAAAATTAATAAGCATGCAGAACGCACTACACCAAAAAGACTATACGGACAGACTCTACATAAAAAGAAACGAAGGGGGAATAGGACTGGCCAGTATAGAAGATTGTGTGGAAGACTCAAAAAAAGAGCTGGAGAAATACATAACTCAGAACACAGAAAGATTAATCACCGCAGCAAGAGACACCGTTCCAACGAGCAACTCGGGAAGCACCGAAACCAAAAACAAAGTGACATGAAAAGAAAAGTGGAGAAAAAACAACTCCATGGACGCTTCAAAAGACTGACAAGAGAAAAAGAAAACAACGAAAATAGCTGGGCAGGATAAGAAAAGGAAACTTGAACAGAGAAACAGAATCTTTACTGATGGCTGCACAGAACAATGCGATTATGACAAACTACATTAAAGCTAAAATAGATAAAAACCAGAAAAACAGTAAATGTAGACTGGATGTACAAAGAGACGAAACAGTAAATCATATAAGTTAATGTAGCAAACTTACCCAAAAAGAATACAAGAACAGACATGGCAGTACACTGGGAACTGTGCAAACAATTGGATTTCGAATACGCTAACAAATGATACAAACATAAAACAGAAACAGTACTGGAAAATGAAAAACACAAAATCCTCTGGGATATGGATATCAAACAGACAAACTCATACAAGCAAGGAGACCGGATGTCATAATAATCAACAAGAAAGGAAAATCTGGCAAAATTGTAGACTTCGCCGTTCCAGCAGACCACAGAGTGAAGATCAAAGAGACGAAAAAACGAAGCAAATACACGGAACTATCCAGAGAACTGAAAGGAATATAGAGCATAGAGGAACAATCCCCAAAAAACCTGGAGAAAAGACTGGGAAAAATTGAGATTAAAGGAATCATTGAAGCCATACAAAGGACGTCAATCATCAAAACAGCTGCAATCTTAAGGAAAATACTCGAATGCGGAAACCAACCCGCATAAGCTACGAAGGGTAACCAAGTCACATGGAATTTACGAAAGGAAGAAAACAAAACCACGTGAAGAACGCCACATCACAAACCAAGGAACAGAAAATGCAAGAAACATCACTTCATAAGCTTCCACTCCCAATAAATTACACCGGCGTCAGGCTGACACCATACAAAAATGAACCAATGAACGTCATATGCTCTCCTTTTCCGCTCCCCCTTCACTTTCCCTTCTTCTCCCCCCCCCTCCAAGAAAATGGTGCCGGCCTAGGATGACACCACACAAAATATTTGTAGAGGGTCTAGGACAGGGGCGGGCAACCTTTTCAGAGTGAGGGCCAAATGAGACTTTTGGAAGGAAATAGCGGGCCGGAGTGAAAAAAGAAATCTCAAAATTACTATATTTTGTTTACATTAATAAATTGTACACAAATTCCATTGTACACTCTACAAATCTGATATTTTTTCTCAAGAGACTTCTGTATGTGATGTTATAAAAGGCGCAGACGAAGAGCCATTTTGAAATCATCAAAAATAATGACGGGGGAAGTAGCAAGTTGATCCAGCATTCGTTTTGACACACCTCACATAGGTTCTGTTTCAGCCCTTTCCTCGTCTCTCGTTTCCTCTTTGCCTCTCTCTTTCTCTTTTTCTATTTTTATCTCAGGCCAAGGATTTGAAATTAATAGTTAAAGAAAAATGAAATATACATGCATCATCGCTCGCTGATATTTATACATTTTTATCCCACTGTAAATCTTAATTGTAACCTACTTTTACGTCTATGTCACAAAATGATATGAGTTTTACTGGGAGGTCCGCGGGCCGGATTGCAATAATAAAGCATAGCAGGGTGGCGGGCCGGACGCTAAGCCTTCGCGGGCCGGATGTGGTCCGCGGGCCGAAGGTTGCTCGCCCCTGGTCAAGGAAGATGAGAAGACCGAGGAGAGGCAGCACAAATTAGTCCTCCACTGGAAGAGTGCGGAGAGTGCTGGGACCTTGGGGAGGCTTATTGCCACCCAAATCCCAGAGAAGACCAATGGTCCTTACCAACGAGAAATCAATGGTAAGGTTATTTGCGGTGGTTATCGAAAAAGAGGAAGAGAATACTGGAAATCTGGGGAGGCTTGTTGTCACTCAGACTCCAGGGAATATCACCGGTTGTTGTCGGTGAGCAATCACTGACGATGACCTGTGTGAGAACTTCTAGTGAGTACAAAATGATGATGATGATGATGATGATGATGATGATGATGATGATGATGATGATGATGATGATGATGATGATGATGATGATGATGATGATGATGATGATGATGATGATGATGATGATGATATAGACAAATTTGAGCTTGATATGCATTCCTATTTGTTAAACCAAAAACGTGTTTCCACGGCTACAACATAATTATTCTTGAGTTTGTGAATAAAAGACAGCGTGACAAAACTAAAAATATTCTGTTGGTTATGAAAAAGGTTATTTATTTGGCTGGTATGAAAATGCTGACGCTGATATGGATGAAAATGCTCACCTGATTATGATAATAGCTGTTGCACTTCCGACACATTTTCTTCAGCAAAATGTGTAATTAAATTGAATCGAAAATGAAGCGAATGTGTTCAAGAATAGTTTCCAAATATGGCTGCCAATTCGATGTTTTGCCAACAATGAAAGTAAATGACCCAAATAAATAAAATGTCAACGTCCATCATTTTTGTCCATCATTTTCGCTATTATTTCTTCCCGTTTTCTTGATTAAAGACATCTTATCACTTATCACAGCTGAATTACATTACCATCCAAACATTTTAACAATTACAATAGTAACATTTCTGCTTGCACCATTTTCTAGTTTGAATTCGCCAGAAAACTCACAATCATAAAAAGAGGCGAATTCACGGGGCCATGTGACAACCGATGCCTATTGTCCAGCAGTGAATAACAAACAAATGATGTTTGGTAAATGCCACCATTTTATTCTTCAATTACCCATAATTTTACTAATGTTGATTTTTTTTTTAAATTTTAGTCTATGGATATCCAACATAGACACTAAAGGTGATTTATAAAATGATTTCGTTTATATAAGGATGTTTTTATATTAAGATGTATTTATATTAAGAATTAAGATGTTTTTATATTAAATGTATTTATATTAAGATGTTTTTATATTAAGATGTTTTCTATTAAGATGTATTTATATTAAAATGTATTTATATTAAGATGTATTTATATTAAATGTATTTATATCAAGATGTTTTTATATTACGATGTTTTTATATTAAGATGTTTTTATATCAAGATGTTTTTATATCAAGATGTTTTTATATTAAGATGTTTTTATATTAACATGTATTAATATTAACATGTATTAATATTAAGATGTGTTTTATATTAAGATGTTTTTATATTAAGATGTTTTTATATTAAGATGCTTTTCTATCAAGCTTTTTTATATTAAAATGTATTTATATTAAGATGTATTTATATTAAATGTATTTATATCAAGATTTTTTATATTACGATGTTTTTATATTAAGATCTTTTTATATCAAGATGTTTTTATATTAAGATGTATTTATATTTAGATGATTTTACGTTAAGATGTTTTTATATTAAGATGTTTTTATATTAAGATGTTTTTATATTAAGATATTTTTATATTAACATGTATTTATATGAAGATGTATTTATATTAAGATGTGTTTTATATTAAGATGTTTTTATATTAAGATGTTTTTATATTAAGATGTTTTTCTATCAAGCTTTTTTATATTAAAATGTATTTATATTAAGATGTATTTATATTAAATGTATTTATATCAAGATTTTTTATATTACGATGTTTTTATATTAAGATGTTTTTATATCAAGATGTTTTTATATTAAGATGTATTTATATTTAGATGATTTTACATTAAGATGTTTTTATATTAAGATGTTTTTATATTAACATGTTTTTATATTAACATGTATTTATATTCAGATGTTTTTATATTAAGATGTTTTTATATTAACATGTATTAATATTAAGATGTATTTATATGAAGATGTGTTTTATATTTAGATGTATTTATATTAAGATGTTTTTATATTAAGATGTTTGTATATTTAGATGTTTTTATATTACAATGTTTTGTCGGATAGTGAGGAGCCCTATATATCTGAAAGGCATAAGTTAGCTAGTATTAATTGTGACCGCGGTAAGTTTAAGGACGTAAGTGCAGATTAGTATGACCCGGTATTTTGTTGAATGATTCATTCTCAAAATCATAACACATTGACAGGATTCGCCCGAGATGAAAGATTTGGGGTTAATGGGTTGAGCACACAAGCGAGAGTGAATACGCTTATGTGATTGAATGACGGAACAAAGTGACTGTGACGTCACTTGTTGTTGTCGAGACAAGAATTGACATCAGTCCACGATGGTGCTCGAAACGAGTTAATATCGAAAGATAATGGTCTGAAACTTTAAGTTTGGGTCTCGAAGGAGACGAGAATAAGCCACTCCATTTATCCTTCCCCCATCTAGTCAGAAGAATAGTCAAGTCAGAACCGAGAAGCAGGCCAACTTGAAAACGGCGACTCCCCCCCCCCCAGACGTTATCAAGAAAGAAAGGATTAATAAATGACTTTTCATAACCCTCCCAACGGCTGCCTTCTGAATTTTCTCTTTGTCGTGTAAGGAGGTTTTATTCCCAGAGAGCAGATGCACCATAGAATACGATGAAAAAATCTACACGGCGACGAAAACGAAGAAGACGATAAGAAAATCTAAGACATTTTTTTAAAACCCACTGCATAACATTAGACGACATCGCAGAGAGTGAAGTTTATGGAAAAGTAACTGGCAGTTTAAAGGCTTCTAAATGCTTTAAAGAAAAGGTTTTAAAACGTTTCGAATTAGCTTTCGATTTCGAGAAACGTGAATTAAGACATTTGGTAACGAGATTTTAATCGATATCGTTACATATTTATATTAAAATGTTTTTATATTAAAATGTTTTTAGATTAAGGTGTTTTTAGATTATCATGTCTTCATGTTAAGATGTATTTATATTAAGATTTTTTATATTAGATTTAGATGTTTTTAGATTTAGATGTTTGCTTTATAGCAAACTGTGATGAATGTTTTATCTGATTTTAGAATATTTTACACATATTTTTGATTTTCGATTTAGTCGGTATTTATGAAATTATTATCAGCCAAACGATTTCAGTGTCTGCTAAGACAATTACATTCTTATATAGTTTATTTATGTAAGTAAAGTAAATAACAATAATAATATATAATAATAATAATAACAATAATAACAATAATAATAATAATAATAATAACAATAATAATAATAATAATAATAATAACAATAATAACAATAATAATAATAATAATAACAATAATAATAACAATAATAATAATAATTAAGCATTAATAACAATAATAATAATAATTAAGCATTAATAACAATAATAATAATTAAGCATTAATAACAATAATAATAATAATTAAGCATTAATAATAATAATAATAATAATAATAATAATAATAATAATAATAATAATAATAATAATAATAATAATAATAATAATAATAATAATAACTAGTTTGTATCCGCTACTTGAGCGGTGTTGGTACAGTACCTGGGTAAGTCCATTTCTTTATCGAGCGTCTACCGTTTTATAGCTAGTGCAAAGAAACATATTTGTGAAATTTCTTGAAAAAAATGCTACAAAGAATTTTCACGAGAGAGTAAGTAACTTCGATAAATGTATTTACGTATTGTATTTATTGGCAAAAGAAATATTTTTTAAGCAAAAATAACTCGCTTTTAACTAATGTCTAATTCCCTTTACGCCTACATTTTTGCGGGTTATCAAAAAGGTCACTTTTTTTTTTTTACATATTTAGGTTATTATGTTATGTTAATTTATTTAACATAAAACACGCATCCAGTTACGTGAGATTATAACTTGGATATTGACATCGTAGAAACTACTGCCTTAGTAATGTTTACTCTGCCTATCCCTTTTTGTCAACTAATCGCGTGTTTATATAAACAGGCACACTCCAAAAACACCATATCACAGAGCAAATACATCTAAGGATAAAATGACCGAATTCAGAGGAGAAAAGGATAAGAAACGGGGAAATAGAATGCTCGTCTAAAGGTAACCTCATGATTAACATATGGACCATATCTGCTAATAAGATTTTCCGTCCGTCTTGAAAAGGTATTTATTTGGCCAGTAAATAACATTCTAATTATTGTTTCAATTTCGAATTCGAACTAAACGGATATAGTTCATAACAAAGCTTACAACTAAAAGTTATTTTAGTTGGTTCTTTATATTATAGAACTCACTTTGGTATACAAATATGACGGGGGTTGTTTTCAGCTGTTGCTTTATAAGTTTTGCCCGGCTTCGCCATTATGCTTTTCTGGCAATAATGCATTTTAGTATGAGATAGGGGGAAGGTCGCTGCTCGTAAAATCACTGAATATAAACGAATCGAGAAGAGAATTACTAGAAGAAAAAGGTGAAAAAAAGAGAAAAATCATCATGTTTATTTTCCCAATGACGATCGGTCCATTATCACTCAATTTGAAAACTTAAGAAAAGTGTCAGCAGCAGCATTTTGGACATCTTGAAAAAGAATGAGGAAATTCTCTAATGGAGTATGTACAGAAATACGGAACACGATTCAATATCACTCTTACATGTAACTCTCTCTATCTCTCTCTCTCTCTTTTTTAATTATATCTATCTACCCATTCTCTTTCTCATTTTCTCTGCGAATATATATATATATATATATATATATATATATACACACACACATATATATATTTATATATATATATACACATATATATATATACATATATATATATACACACATATATATATATACACACATATATACACATATATATATATATATATATATATATATATATATATATATATATATATATATACACACACACACATATATATATATATATAATATATATATATATATATAATGCATAAGCGTGTGTGTTGGGATATGCATGTATATACTTGGAGATATGATACATATAAAATGATTAGTAAGCATGTATCGATCGTTGCGAAATAAGCAAACGACAAACAAAAACAGAAGAATATGTTAACAATGTTGTACTAGGAAACCTGTTGTTATTTCGGAAGGCACTTGTTCCCAAACTCTTTGGACTCACGACGTCTTTGATATATTGGAACTTTTACACGGCGTCCATATTCATTCAAATATTGTAAAACAGCATCCATGTATGTGGGTGGTTTAATTTAAACTATCGCTGTTTCTAGTCGCCACACATTTAAAAAAGACAACAGTAAATAGAATTCTTATGTTGGCTTCATCCGCCATATTTTCGGTGTGCTTTATTGTTTTTGCTTTGGTGACAAATGAACAACAGGAGACGATTGAGGGCTTCAGATTTTGATTTTCTATCGGGTTTGACTCTGGGCGTGGATTTATATTGTCGCTCATTTCAAGACCTTTTCAAAACAAACTCTGTTCTCAAATTCAATATTTAAAAAAAACAACCAGTTTGAATTCTAGCCTTTTAAATTTCAAGAGCGAATGTACCCATCGCTACAAAATAGCCATTGTTAAAATCCTACTAAACCGTGTAAAAATAATCCGTTCCACTAAAAAATCTACTCATTAAAAATATAAAACAAGTCCTTTTTATAATGAATTCCCTTCGTAGATGAACAAATAAAATTAATGATTCAAAACTTTTAAAATACCACTACAAATAATAATAATAATAATAATAATAATAATAATAATAATAATAATAATAATAATAATAATAATAATAATAATAATACCCAACATCACATCTCAAATTATATTAACATATACTACTGTAATCAAATGCAACTAAACTGTAAATTAAAATAAAAAAGGCATACAAAATTTTGAACACAGATATATACCCCAAATTGACAATAATAAAATTAGACTCATTATTTACAATAAGAAATTCAAGACCCTTATAATAAAAAAACAACTCCTCCCCAACCTTAAAACATTAGAACAAACCAATGTTATTTATGAGTTTAAATCATTTTTGTGAGAATGTAACTCCCATAATAATAATAATAATAATAATAATAATAATAATAATAATAATAATAATAATAATAATAATAATAATAATAATAATAATAATAATAATCTCATCCAGAAAGCAATGGAAACATGGAGACTAAAACTGACAGCCGAAGGACAACACCTGTCTGAGATAAAAAATACAGAGAGGCATCTTTCAAGGAGACTCCCTATCACCACTATTGTTTATAATAGCCATGATGCCACTCAACTACATACTCAGAAAGTGTGATGCCGGATACAGGTTTACGGATACAGAACAAAGAATAAACCACCTGATGTACATGGAAGACCTTAAACTGTTTGCAAAAAACAAAAAAGAACTGGAAAAGCTGATAAATACAACCAGGATATTCAGCCAGGATACCCAAATGGAGTTTGGAATAGAAAAATGTGCACAGCTAGAGATTAAAAGAGGAAAACTGGAGACGACAGAAGGTATAGAACTCCCCAACCAAGAGGAGATGAGGGCGCTAGGAGAACAAGATAGTTATAAATACCTGGGAGTTCTGGAAGCAGACACAATCAAATATATACAAATGAAAGAGAAGATTGGAAAAGAATATCTACGAAGAACAAGGAAACTCTTAGAAACTAAACTATATGGCAGAAACCTAGTAAAAGGGATAAACACATGGGCTGTATCACTAATAAGATACTCTGGACCATTCATAGGCTGGACCAAAGAAGAACTCAGGCACCTTGACCAGAGGACTAGAAAACTAATGACCATGCACAATGCATTGCACCCAAAAGACGATACGGACAGACTCTACATGAAAAGAAATGAAGGAGGTAGAGGACTGGTAAGTATAGAAGACTGTGTGGAAGACACCAAAAAAGAGCTGGAGAAATATGTAACCCAGAACACGGAAAGACTGATCACCACGGCAAGAGACACCAGCCCAACAAACAACTCAGGAAGCACTGAAACCAGAAACAAAAAGACAAGAAAGGAAAAGTGGGAAGAAAAACGACTACATGGACGCTTTATAAGACTCACAAGAGATGAAGCCAATGAGAACAGCTGGGCATGGCTAAGAAAAGGACACTTGAACAGAGAAACGGAATCTCTGCTGACGGCCGCACAGAACAATGCGATTAGGACAAACTTTATTAAAGCAAATATAGATAAAACCCAGGAAAACAGCAAATGCCGCTTGTGTGGACAAAGAGACGAAACGATAAATCATATAATAAGTGAATGCAGCAAGCTAGCCCAAAAGGAATACAAGAACAGACATGACAGCGTGGGGAAAGAAGTACACCGGGAAATGTGCAAACAATTGAATTTCGAATATGCAAAAAAAACGGTACAAACACAAACCAGAAACTGTACTAGAAAACGAAAAACACAAAATCATATGGGATATGAATGTACAAACAGACAAACCCATAACAGCAAGGAGACCGGATATGATAATAATCAACAAGGAAGAAAAATCCTGCAAAATCGTAGACTTTGCCGTTCCAGCGGACCACAGAGTGAAGATCAAAGAGACGGAAAAAAGAAGCAAATATACTGAACTTGCCAGAGAATTGAAAGGAATGTGGAACATGAAGAAAGTCAGTATAACACCAATAATCATAGGGGCACTAGGAACAGTCCCTAAAAACATGGAGAAAAGACTAGGAGAAATAGGAATCACAGGGATAACTGAGACCATACAAAGGACAGTAATGATCAAAACAGCCATAATCCTGAGAAATGTTCTCGAATGCGGAAACCAACTCACATAAGCAACGAATGGAGTACAAACACATGGAAGCACAAGACAACAGAACCGGTGAAAATACAACCGCGAGAGAGAGGCGCAAGCATAGGCTGACACCACGAAAATTATGGACAGAGGGTCGAAGAGGGAAAGCGCAAACCAGACCTCCACTGGAAGAGCGCAGACAGCTCTGGGACCGTGGGGAGGCTTGTTGCCACCCGGGCCCCAGAGGAGACCAATGGTCCTTATCATCGTGAAATCGGTGGTAGGTGGCTGTTGCGATACCGCAAGGTCATCAGCGGTGATGAACGAAAAGAGGTGGAGCATACTGGAAGTCTGAGGAGACTTGTTGTCACTCAGACTCCAGGGAATACCACAGGTTGTTGGCAGTGGGTGATCACTGACGATGACCAGTGTGATAACTCCTAGTGAGTAAATAATAATAATAATAATAAAAATAATAATAATAATAACTATATTGGTTTTACAACTAACCTATCCCGCCACTTCATCATGCATCTTGTAAACTCTAGCTCAATTTATCAACATCTACAAAAACATAAATGACCCTACTGAGTTAAGACTAATTGTTGTGGACCTAGGTAAGGCCGAATGAATGACACAGGAACACATGGTTTAAATGAACAAGGTATATATTATATAATAGAAAGAAAGAGATACAAGGAGATGGTGCTCTCAACCGCCATTGCCGGTTTGCCGGGGAAGAAGAGAACAAGTGTCACGTGCTTCCCGTATTTATAAGGTGGACGAGTCCATTAGTTCTCCGTAGGTAGGTACGGCACCATAACACTAATTTTAGTTAATAACATCAAAATAATACATTCCGAAATCAATTTCAACAAATTCAAAATACTCGAAGCTATCTTTATTAAACCCCAACAACCTACAATTAATAACATTACATATGAAACCAGTACCAACATTTAAAAATGCTTAATGTGATACAATTTAATCCTGTGACGCTAATTCTAGCGTCCAGAAGCTTAAATTATGAACGTCTTTCCTGCAAAAGAGTGCAAAAGTTCCCTTGACGTTTATCTGACTTCTCGTTTTGAAATGTTCTTCTTTTCTCCAGCTATTTTGTTTATTTGCTTTTTTCACCTGATGATGATTCGGCGAAGAATTGAAAATGTTTGAGATACATATGGAACATACATTATTTATTTTGATTTTAACATAAAAAGGATCATTTGAAAGATTATAAAAAATTAAAAAAAGTATCATTAAACAAAATAATTCTGTTATTTTTAACAATGTTTGCTTAAATATATATTTATTTTTTGGCTCTCAACACATACATATTTTTCCTTTCGTTTTTTCTCTCAAGTGTGTTTTCTTGAAAAGATATTTCCGTTTTTTTATCCGTAGATAATTTTTGGTCTGTTGTCGCCGTATATTAAAAAAAAATGGGTAGCACATTACCGACTTTGCCGGCGATGTTCGAGTTTGGCTCGTCCAATTCGAGTCTTTAAAACAACATCGCGGAGCAACAACAATTGCAAAGACTTGATAGCTGACACGTGGTTGCACTTATGACAGCATTAAGCGGGAGATTCTGCTCCGGACGTCGCTCTCAGCGGAAAAACGTTTCCAAACGTTCACAATGAACCGCATGCCTTTCACTAACCCAAATCGCAGTGATTTTCAGACTCCCTCCTTTCTGATCGTTGCTATTGGCTCCTAGAACATCATAAACTAAATGTAATTCACAGAATAGAGAGAGATGCTTAGATAACTAATAAATAAATTAGTTATCTAAGCATCTCTCTATTCTTTGACCCTGGTAACATATCTATTTTGATTATATTGGGATATTAATGTATTGTTTCCTTTAGTAATTACGTCTATAGTTTTCACTCCTTTATGTATCATGTTTTGTATACTCCTCTTACTTCTTCAATACTATTTCTGTTTTTCTATTTCTCTTTTATTTCCGACCCTCGCGTGTGTACTCACGAAGACAGAATGGTGACTGCGTATCTTGGAAAGAAACTCTAACACGTGATTGCGAAAAACATTAAAGCTAAAATATCAAATATCCGTTTAGTCTTCCATTCAATTTATATTATTTTTTCATTTCAAAATAATCTTCTGATTTAAATATTTCCAGTTATCAAGAATTTTCATAATCGAAATTATTCAATTACCTTGATTATCACAATCTCTGAATTATTTCTAAATGTTGTCGAATTTTCTAGATTTTTATTTATTTGCCTACTATGCCTCTTTTGGGCGGATCACCCTGTTTGACCATCTTCTTAATTCAATTAATACACAAACATTTATATTATTAAATACAGATCAAATTAAGTTATATATTTGATCCAATATTCTCTTTCAATTCTTTTTTTACTATTATTGCTGAATTCATCTGATTCTATCTGAAACTGTTCTACACTATTGCTGTTTTTCGTTAGCCAGGAATCAAAATGTTCTCTCAATACTTTTCTCAAAGCGGCGTATATTCGTGAATAAAAATGACGCGATTTTAATTCTAATTATATTATATTTACTTATTCTAATAGAGTTTCATTTTGTTAACTAGAACTGTTTTCTAGCCGGAAATACGTCATCTAAGCGCCTTTATCTACAATAGCCTTACATTACGTGTCACTGCACTAAATTCCTGACAGCAACAATCATAATTTTACACCTGTTCTACGTCACATTATGAAGCTAATCAATTAACTATCTTCCTTTTATATAAGATCATAGCTTCAATTATATTAGGGACTCGTTAGATAATCTTTCTTGAAGGTCTAAATGTTTCATCTGGACCCAACTGTTAATTCGTAGACATCTTAGAATTCAATTTATTCATCTCTTTATCAATTTCCCTGGTCGGGTGATTAGTCGCAGAATAAGAACTTTCCATGAACATCTTTTTTTAGTTTGGTCATAAAGACAGAAGTGTGGTAAAAATAGTGAAAAATAAATTTAAAAAAGGAGTTTGATATTTTGGTACAAAATTGGCTCAAAATTCTAATAACAAATAAATAGAAGAAAATATATATTGTTCAGCCAATGAGAAGCGTTAAAAATATTTTTAACGCTTCTCATTGGCTGAAGAAAATGTATATTGTTTAGCCAATGAGAAGCGTTAAAAATATATATTGTTCAGCCAATGAGAAGCGTTAAAAATATATATTGTTCAGCCAATGAGAAGCGTTAAAAATATCTTTACCAAAAGTAATAAAATAAACTGCTAAAGATTTGGCGCTAACACTATATAAAAAAACTCAAGTTATCAGCAGTTCAGTTCTGTATGAACAAATTGTCATCTCAACGTAGTTTGAACAACGTACACACTCTCCATGCCACATAAGCACAACTTAAAACAACTGATGGGAGAAAATGAACACACAATTAACTGTGTATACTCACAGACCAGTAGGAGTTTAACACGTGCTAAAATATTGAAACTGAAATATTTCTGAACTCATTACTCCGATGCATAAACTTTTAAATTCTCTATACCTTTCGATGTTTTGTAAATAAAACGTATATAATTTAGTTGTATGAATTACGTTTGTAATTTATTGAATTTGCGTTAATTTCTCTACTGAAGCGCCATCGCTTGACCCCCAAATGCAACTTAACTCTAACTATTTCACACCTACCGAGTCTTGAGGTGGTATCTACGTTACCATCGTCACATTTCAAGTATTATAAATTCTCTCGTCAGTATGTAAAATAAAATTATATTTTAAAAATTAGCACTGCATCTTTGAATGTATTTCGTCTGAACGTGGTAGCATAATTTGGTTTATTATGGTGTAAACAAGCTTAACTTCAATCGTACCAATAGTCAGCTATATAATAAAAGTGAACGTACGTGTGCTTGACTCGCTTCAATAATCATGTATGCAAATTAAATTTTAGCAGCAACAACTGGTAATAAAAAATAAAATAAATCTTTTTTTTTTAAATATTTCCTTGTTCTTCATATTTTTGTTACTAAAACAGGAATTAATCTACGGGCACGCATATGCTTTATTTAAAGATTCAGAAGAGTAACGGAGAGGGGGGAGAGAGAGAGAGAAAGAGAGAGAGAAAGAGAGAGATGTTTTTATAATTTGTATTTGTTCTTTAAGTAACATTTAACTGATAAATTTGTCTTTTCGTATATTTGTCTGTTGTTTTTTTGTTGTTTGTTTTGGAAAGTTTTACATCGATTAGTTTTTTGGTTTTTACAGTAAGTGACAACTATAGGAAGTCAATTGTTATTGATAAAAAATAAATTACTTACTACTTCCCCATACAAAGTCATGTAGATCTGCTAGTCCATAATATATATATATATATATATATATATATATATATATATATATATATATATTCCTTTTTTTTCTTTCTTTTTGTTTAAAATAACTCAAAGCTTCTTTAGACTATATATTGGGTATTTAGATCTGTATGGCTAGGTTTCCTTCCTCTTATCTACTTGCCTTTCTGGTACTAAGGTACTTAAGCTTTTTTCTTTTTCTTTTTTTTAAATGCAACTTTAATTCCTATATAATTTTATTTCTAGCTACCATATCGCAGAATGGTTCTTGGGTGTAGTGTTTAGATATTATTATCATTATTATTATTATTATTATTATTATTATTATTATTATTATGAATTTTATTTGATATGCAAATTACCATATCACACGGTAGTCTTAAGGGTAATATATTATTATTATTTTAATATTATCATTATTATTATTATTATTTATGTATATATTAGTGAGATTTTAAGCTGAATTATTTCGACACTTGATTATTGGGGAAATGGTAGTTTGATCAGTACCATTGGAGAGCCATGAATATTATAACTGTCCTGTTTTTAAATCTCCGAAACAGTTACATGGTAAACAGCTGATGATCCCCGTGTTAATATTGAACGCTTACGTTAAGGTCTCCTGTTTTTGTTTCACTGTTAGATACTTAATCCCCCTTTTTATTATATTTACTTACTATTATATTTTTTAGTTATGAATTTTCCAACGAATGTTAAGTCTGCAATATTTTGGATTTAGTTAGTTTCCCTCGGAATTTAAACTGCATTTTCCTTTTTTCTTTCTTTCTTTTTGTTTAAAATAACTCAAAGCTTCTTTAGACTATATATATGGAACGTGATCTAGCTAAATCAGTCAGAGCCTCTGAGTTATCTCAGTACTGTGTATGCAAGATCTTAACTTTGGAAGTATATTACAGTTAAATAATAGTGAACAATGGTAAACCGGCAATCAGTGCTTGTCTATAAATTGAGTTCCCAGAGAAATGATAAGTTGCACTTAAAATAAACGCTTCTCTCCTTCAAAATTGTGCTAAGAAATTCGAACAAGTGGAATGAGAAGCAACTGTTTCAACGGTTAAATGTGTGCGAATCAAATGAAACCTGTGTGAGTCTCGACATCTTCATGGTTGGTGGTGTTTGTGGTCAGATTCGGCCGCTCTCCGCCATCGCCGGTCGGAATTGATCGGTTAAGGAATATCATCCGTTAGTTTTCATATGAAAAGACCTTTTAAATGGGGATAAGGAATTGCGGACAAGTGAATGCGGACGCCATCAACAAATGTGCATAATGACTTGTTGTGGGTTAAGAAGAGTCGATTAAGAAAAGTGGAGATCAGGTTATTGAGGAGAGAAAGAGGTAGGGACAAATGTTTAATGGAAGCGTTTGAAAAGAGACAATGCAGACAGTTTCCTTGAATCATAACAAGCAACCACTCGTACACGGATGAAGTCCTAAGTGTAGGCACACACACATATATATAAATGTTTACAAATCACTTCAAAGCTACGAAGTTAAGGTACCGATATTTTTCTGTCTTTATATAATTCTGTGTATATTATATATTTATTCTTATAGAATCTGCAAATATTTCACATATACATAAACATATGTTTTATTCATGAATACTATTTAAAAAAGACTAAAAGTGGTATTACCAAAGAAGCTTATATATATATATATATATATATATATATATATATATATATATATATATATATATATATATATATATATATATATATAGTGAATGCTTTTATTGAAACATGTACAAGGTATGCTACACTGGCATGTCGATGTTATCGATCTACAGCTCTCAAGAGCTGAGGTCTCATCAGGCAAAGAGTTTTTTATGATCCAACCTAAATAATTTATGTATATATAGTTCTACATCATTTCTGTATATATATGGTTCTACATAATTTCTGTATATATATAGTTCTAAATAATTTATGTATATATAGTTCTACATAATTTCTGTATATATATAGTTCTAAATAATTTCTGTATATATAGTTCTACATAAGTTCTGTATATATATTGTTCTACGTAATTTCAGTATATATAGTTCTACATAATTTCTGTATATATAGTTCTATATAATTTCTGTATATATAGTTCTACATAATTTCTGTATATATATGGTTCTACATACTTTCTGTATATATATAGTTCTAAATAATTTATGTATATATAGTTCTGCATAATTTCTGTATATATAGTTCTACATCATTTCTGTATATATATGGTTCTATATAATTTATGTATATATAGTTCTACATAATTTCTGTATATATATAGTTCTACATAATTTATGTATATATAGTTCTACATAATTTCTGTATATATATAGTTCTAAATAGTTTCTGTATATATAGTTTAACATAATTTCTGTATATATATGGTTCTACATAATTTCTGTATATATATAGTTCTAAATAATTTATGTATATATAGTTCTACATAAATTCTGTATATATATAGTTCTACATAATTTCAGTATATATATAGTTCTACATAATTTCTGTATATATAGTTCTACATAGTTTCTGTATATATAGTTCTACATAGTTTCTGTATATATAGTTCTACATCATTTCTGTATATATATTTCTACATTATTTCTGTATATATAGTTCTACATAATTTATGTATATATAGTTCTACATAATTTCTGTATATATAGTTCTACATAATTTCTGTATATATAGTTCTACATAATTTCTCTATATATAGTTCTACATAATTTCTGTATATATAGTTCTACATAATTTATGTATATATAGTTCTACATAATTTCTGTATATATAGTTCTACATAATTTCTGTATATATAGTTTTACATAATTTCTGTAGATATAGTTCTACATAATGTGTGTATATATAGTTCTACATAATTTCCGTATATATAGTTCCACATAATTTTAAAATAATAATTGAACATTCGGTGTTTATGCAGTTTACAGACCGGGCTACTTTTTAGTAGGATTTTCAAATTAAGTTAAATTTTTACGTAATATTTTATTCATTAAATTGTAAATTTAAAGAACAGAATAGTTAAGCAACCCCCACCTTCCATGTTAAGAATGGATTTCTAAATTATAACGTTATTATTTCAGCCCGGTCCGTAAACTGCATAAGTACTGAACATTCTTTTACTGAATTATGACTGACTCTTTTAGTAATTCATAAAAATGTTATCATCTGATGAAAAACAATTATAATCTTAAATTTCAGGTAATAAGGAAGCGAGACAAAATCTTGAATTAAACAAATCTATCTTCACACTTGGATAATATTTTAGTTTGTTTTTATGTTTTGGGGCTTTATATAATCCAGCCTTCAATGAAGGGATGGTCCCCAAAAGCCTTTTTTCCAGAAACCGTTTGTACGGATAGTTAATCAGCACATAATTGTATGATATTACATATATATATATATATATATATCAAAGAAAGAAAGATGAAGATAAAAAAAAGTGTACAAAATTACATAAAGTTACATAAATTAATTCAATCTTCATTACATCGAAAGTTCAGAAGCAAGGAGTTACATTAATCCTTAAACCATGGGGTTTCAAAGATAAAACTCTTCTCGTCAGAGGATGAAATTTGGTAATATGGTATTTATAACAATTAAATATTATCTAGTTAATATTTAATTAATATACAGGGTGTTTCAAAAGTCTTGGGAACATTACAAATGCGTATATCTCATGAACTATTCCAGGTAGAAAAATGAAACTGGTGCCATTTTAAAGCTTGCTTAATCAAGTTTTTGGTCATACTAATGATTTTCGTGTTATCTTTCCAGGTGCAGTAATGGCGTTCTCTAAACAAGACAAGGCATTTTGCGTCCTCCAATTTGCAAAGACTGAATCGTGGACATGTGTTCAGCGTGCATTTCGCAGGAAATTTAAAAAAGAAGCCCCTGAAAGGAAATCCATTGTCAGATGGCATGCTAAATTTGTGAAAGATGGGTGTTTGTGCCCAAGTAAGCGAACAGGTCGCCCTTCAACTTCAGAAGATGCAGTTGAGCAAGTTCGGACAGCCTTTCAGCGGAGCCCCCGTAAATCAGTGAGAAGAGCCAGCAGGGAACTTCAGCTTGCTCCAGCAACTGTCTGGCGTGTCTTAAGGAAACGACTGCAAATGGTACCTTACAAGCTCAAGTTGGTCCAAAAGTTGAAGGACACTGATAAGCCACTTCGCCGTGACTTTTGCATTGCAATGCAAGAGAAGTTGGAAGATAACGGCTTTGATGACCGGCTTGTTTTTAGCGATGAGGCGACCTTCCATCTGAATGGCAAAGTTAACAAGCATAACACTCGCATATGGGGTACTGAGAATCCTCATGAACTTCTTGAGCACGAGCGAGATTCACCAAAAGTGAACGTGTTTTGTGCAATTTCCAAGAAAGGTGTCTATGGACCGTTCTTCTTTGAAGAGGCAACTATCACTGGTGAATCCTATCTCAACATGCTGGAAGACTGGTTAATGGCTCAGTTGGAACAAGCAGAATCTGATGACTTCATTTTTCAACAAGATGGTGCACCACCACACTGGAGTCTTAGAGTAAGGCAGTTTCTTAACACAAGGCTGCCTGGTAGATGGATTGGGAGATCTGGGCGAGGTGATGACGTTCTCATGCCCTGGCCTCCTAGGTCTCCAGATCTTACCCCGTGTGACTTTTTCCTTTGGGGCTTTGTCAAGCAACAAGTCTATGTGCCGTCCCTTCCAAGAGATATTGACGAACTAAAGGCTCGAGTAACGGCAGTTGTGGGAACCATTGACGTCAAGATGCTGGAACGCGTTTGGCAGGAAATGGACTATCGACTAGATGTCTGCCGTGTGACGAATGGTGCTCATATTGAGCAACTTTGAAGATTCCCCACAAAACTTGAAACTTTAACCTTTCCAACGGTACCAATTTCATTTTTCAACTCCTAATAGTTTTTGAGTTATTAAAAATCGTTACGTTCTCAAGACTTTTGAAACACCCTATATATATATATATATATATATATATATATATATATATATATATATATATATATATATATATATATATATATATATATATATATATATATATAGGAAGGAAGGAAGGAAGGAAGGAAGGAAGGAAGGAAGAGATAAAGATATACGAATAACAAATCTATTCCATGTTCGATAAAAAAAATGTTTATTTTTCTTTCCTTAAGCCAAGCTTTTCAAAGACTAAAATCTTATCATCAGAGGAATTACATAGTCGGATCAGTTGGTAAGGGAATAGCCAAAATTCAAATTTTTTTTTTTTAATTAAAAAACAATATAAAGTAATGGAAAGAAAAAGTGTGTGCATAAAAAGGTTATCAAAATATAGAGTCTGTCCAGTTGATGAAATGTCCGTTGACAAAGTGTCCGGTGACGAAAGATTTAAAGATAGAAAAAGTGATTTTGTGGAGACTGCGTTAGAAATTGTCAAAATGTAGTAAATCTAACAGAATGATGTTCAGTTCAACCGTAGATAAAAAGCGCTTATTAGGATGTAAATTAGTGAATTAGGGTCATTTTAAAATACTTAAGAAAAATAAACATGTTTTCATCGAGTACATCTTGCATTGAACAATCGAAGATGAAATAGATTTGCCATTCGCATATCTTTATCTCTCTTCTTTCATTTATCTTTATAATTGCTTTATCTCGTATACTGAGCTTAAATCATTTCACTATAGGTTCAATTCTCTAAAAGAATACTTTTAGTCTCATATTATATATATATATATATATATATATATATGTGTGTGTGTGTGTGTGTGTGTGTGTGTGTGTGTGTGTGTGTGGGTGTGTGTGTGTGTGGCCGAGGGGTAGTCAGCGGTACTTTAAAACCGGGTTCGTGTCCTCCCACCGGCAAGAATTAACATATCATACACTGAAGATTGCATAAGCATGAAATATCGATGTCTGAAGGTAATATTAATAAATATTAATTATTAAATGTATTTTATAGCCCCCTTATTACAAGGACTAGTGCCTCGTAGATAATTTCATATATATATATATATATATATATATATATATATATATATATATATATATATATATATATATTTATTTATTCTGGTACAGAAAAATTAGTACAACATTCGTACCGTCGGTTTCAAGCACGGAAGGTCTTACCCATCCGGCTCTCTTCAGCTTCTGTTGTCATCTGTTTTGGAAATGTGAGGTCACATGACACTCTTGTTGGGACGCGTTATTTGCTCAGTTTGTTGTGTGTGTTTGTTTAAATTTAAATTTAGTGTAATAAGACCGTTGAGATTTAAAACACGGGAGAAGAAAGAGAATTCAAGATTAAAGGGAATAAAAAGGGAATAAAAAAGGGGGGTAAAAAATAAAAAAATATCTATGAAAAAATATATATATATATAAATAAATATAAAAAAACATATATATATATAAAAACATTTCAATACTAAGAATAAAAGAATAAAAAAAGAAAAAGAGTATAAAAAGGGTATAAAAAGAAGAAAAAAGGGGGTTAAAAAAAATATATATATAGAGAATAAAATGTAGAGAATAAAAAAGAGCGAGAGAGAAAGAAAGAATAAAAATAGAAAGAATAAAAATATAAATAAAAATAAAAATAAAAATAAAAATAAATTAAAAATAAATTTAAAGATTAAAAATAATAATAATAATAAAAAATAAAATTAAAAATTAAAAATTAAAAATTAAAGATTAAAAACAAAAATAATAAAAATAAAGAAAGGGTTTCTCTGAAATTCCCGTGAGCCAAATTATGAATTTGTATCATTAGCCGTTATATTTTTGAAGGTATGCGTTCTAAAAAACCGTTGATGTGTAAGAATCTTTTCCCCAGATTGGAGTGATTTTAATGAAGAAATTCGGATCTAAGGGAGGTAACTAAGATGGAAATATGAAATATTTGAGTTTGTTAAAATGGGTTTGTAGATTAATCTAGTGGTTGATAAAAAATTAAATATTTTTGCATTTTGGTGAAAGTCGAAGTTTTTGCTCTTGGAATTTATGTGGATATAGTTTGTTTAAATGGATTTGTAGAGTAATCTAGTGATTGATAATTAAATTAAATATTTTTGTATTTTTGTGAAGGTCGGAGTTTTTGCTCTTGAAGTTTAAGTGGATATAGGTTGATGAGGTGTTTGTTCGTTTTTATTGTGTTTATATTAGTAGAGGGGGGGGGGTAGTTAGACATTATGTGAATCGGTCAGACCAGTTTATAAGCAATGCTTGTCTCTTGTGGACACATCCCCTGAATATTTCATCGCGGACATTTAAACAGGCTGTATTCGGATCGATGATGGCTTTTGAAATGTGGTATTTTTCAGCGTCACATAGAGGACATCTGTTTATGGCTGGAGAGAAGGATGGTTTTCTCTCAATTATTTTCCATTTGATGGTGAAGGGTGTGTTTTCTTCTTTAAGCTGCCATATTCGGGTCGCGAGTGCCGTATTAGCCTTGTTTTTGTATCTGAAGGAGTTTCTGTGTGCATATAGCCTTTGTTTGAAGTTTCCCTTCGTCATCCCAATATATTTTTCTGCATTACTGGTATTCTGGTCTGTGACGGTTGCTTCATAAATGATTGAATTGATTTTGCAATTTCCCTCCAGGGGGCAGTTGTTTTTGTCTTTGCATGAGCAGCCTGCGTTTGTAATTGTTTTGGGTTCTGCAGAGATAATTTTTCTTATTGAAGGGGCAGTGGAATAGCTGACCTTAACAGAATTTCTGTTAAAAAGTTTGTGTAATTCATTTGTGGGTGGGAAGTGTTTGTCGAGCAACTTGAGGAAAAGTTGGCCTACCTTTGTTTTGGTATTGGTCGAATAGGGTGGGGAAAACCAGATAACCAATCTCATTCTATTGCGGGTCCCCCGTGGTTGGTCTCGGTTGGGGGTGTATGAGATTTCTTCTCTGAACCCGCTGTCGCGGAGCGCTTTGTTGTAATATGGTGCTGCTTGGTTGAAAATTTCGGGACTGGATGAGAGGTTTATATATATATGAAGTTAATCCAACAAAAGAGGCAACTAATATATTTTAATTAGTGAAAGATCCGGAAAAAGACTGAAGCTCAATATACTGGATAGAGCATTAATAGCATAATATAAAATGAAATAATAAAATAAGGTGCGAATCAAATTTCAAAGGACGTTGAGATACTTCACCTGAATTTTTAATTCTAATAAAATTTGATTCGCACCTTATTTTATTATTTCATGTTATATTATGATATATTTATATATATATATATATATATATATATATACATACATATATATATATACATATATACATATATATACATATATATACATATATATATATACATATATATATACATATATATATACATATATATATATATACATATATACATATATATATGTATACATTATATATATACATATATATATACATATATATATATACATATATATATGTATACATTATATATATATATATACATATATATATACATATATGTATACATTATATATATATATATATATATATATATATATATATATGTATACATTATATACATATATGTATACATTATATATATATATATATGTGTATACATTATATATATATATATATAGAGAGAGAGAGAGAGAGAGAGAGAGAGAGAGAGGGGAGGGAGAGAGGGGGTGACACAATAATAGAAACACCTCGCACATAATTTTGGAATACCTTCAAAGCCGTCAAAAGCTTTATTATTTTTAAGTTTATTATTATTCATTATTACTGTTAATATGTTTTCTTACATTGTTGTTTCCTTTTATATATCATGAGAAGAAGGTAATTGAAATTCATTAAAATCACATATCTTTCGGACTTTAAAAAAATCAAATTATTATGTTAGGTAGGCGCTAACATAACGAAAACGTCCGAAAGATCTAAGGTAAAGATCCGATTCTAACTCTTCCTGATGAGATTTAAGTTTATAACAGCTGTTGATCGATAACATCGACATGCCTGTGACGCAGATTTTGTACATGTCTGTATAAATAAAAATAATCATATATATAAAAAAGCTCTATTTGATATTGAGCACATTTTAAGAAATGTATGATGAGAATAAAAATTCGAAAAAGAACAATATTTATTGAATCACTAAATAGTGTAAAGAAGGAATATATAAATTGTTATAAACCATGTAATTTAGGTTATAATAATTAATAACTCGTAAAACAAAATGGATGACTTTTCAACAGAAAAGTTTAACAGATTTATTAAAAGTGTAATTAGAATGAAATGAGTTATTTAGCCGCTGTAACGCGAGATGGAATATCTGCCAGTCTGCTCCGTTGTTAATGTTTACTTTTCACTCGGTAAGCCACTCGATAAAGGGTGATAACTCTTAAATGTTCAAAGGGACATAATTCCGTTTTTCTTTAGTTATTCCTAACATCTCCCCGTTTTAGTCTGTAACTGTATCGAGCGCACCTAGGGTCAACTTGGAGGTGCCTTACTCTAGTACGACTGCGCTTTGGCCAAGTCCTGGGAGGTCTTTGATAATTCTCATCAGAATTTGTCTGCATGAGAGGTGGTGTAGATGGCAGTTCAAATGTGTCCATTAACAAATCAAATGGAATGGTTGATCTGTTGTCCACTAAGTTGCCTACAGAGTATCTGAGACGCAACTGGTTTTTGTGCCGTGCCCAGAATTGATTTCCGACTTGAACATCATACAGAACTTGTCCATTTATTTTGCGGATGATGCCTAGTACCCAGTTTGGCCGGCCAGGTCAGTAATTCCGAGCAAACACTGGTGTGCCAACTGAAAATGCTTTTGTTTTGTTAGGGCTTGGTTGTTGCCTTTGTGGCTGGGGACGTAAAGCGTCCAGTGTGGTACGGAGTTTTCGTCCCATGAGTGCCTCTGCTGGTGATAGACCATTCTTCACAGCTCTATTTGGTGTTATTCTATAAGAAAGGAGGCAAGCATGTAGTATCTCCTCTGTTGTTCCCTCCCCTCTTGCTTTTAGTAGTGCTCTTTCGAATGTGTTTACAAATCTTTCGGCTTGTCCGTTGGATTGAGGATTGTTCGGTAGCGACCGAACGTGTGTTATGCTGAATGTAACCCAGGGTTGATGGCTGACGAGCACGCAACACTGTGCGCAATTTCTGCTTAGGACTGTTGTATTGCGAGGACCCGAACCTTGCTGCTGCTGCTGTACCACCAGGCGGGTGGGGTCCTACCTGGTACACCTCTGGTGGGTAATTAACTCGATAGTGAATTGGTGCTTGCTTCATGTAGGGGGTGGTTGGTCGAGGTATTGCTGTGGTAGTTTTCTCTGTAGATGATGTTATTGGAGATGTTGGCAAATGGAAACATGCTTCAATATCCAGCCATACTTTGTAGTCTGGATTCTGATCAACTGCCTTTTCTTCCAAAATCACCTTGATTGCCATAACTTTGTCAAATGTGGTTGAGATGAATGGACCAGTGATTTTAGTGCCATCAGGAATTTCTACAAAATCTTCTGATCCTGGACGTTGTACAAGAATCGTGATTTTTTCAGCATTACCGGTCACATCAACCTTGAGCAGCTCTACCCCTTGAGGGTCATCAATCAGTTTAACGGTGATGCTAGGTTTGGGGTCAGTAGATGTAGTCGGCGCTGGTACAATCCATCCAGGTCCATCAGGTCTGCCATCACTTACTGGAGAGTTTGGTGTGTTTGGTGTTCCACTAATGTAGTCATCAGGTATGAAGGTTTTATCAGTCATATCCTTAGTAGACTCACATCGAACTGATGTTGTTGAAATAGGTCCTGATGTTGTGGTGATTTTAGGAGTCACTGTGGTAATCATTGGTGTTGATATTATCATGGGAGTTCCTGTTGAAATGGAGCCAAAGGTTGGTCCAAACGAAAGGTTGGTGGTTGGTCGATTGTTCCGCCGCCGCCGTTGCTGTTTCTTCTTGCTGAGGTCGTCTTTACTGCTCTGAGGTGACGGTGTGGACACCACCTCACATATTTGGTTGAGTGGAATGTCGAGAAGACCTAGTAACTCGATAAAATCAAGTCCCAGCAAATTATGGCATGAGTTTGTTATGTATACGGTGCCTGACACCGTTTTTCCTTTCATTTTGACGGTAGCGGGTAATTGACCCGTGATGTGAACACAATCTCCAGAAGCACTCTGTGCTATCTGACTTGTTGGTGTCAATGAAAGCTGGCCTATGGCTTCCCATAGTTTTTGTGATATAATAGTTATATCTGATGCTGTATCGATCTGCAATTGCATAGGATGGCCATTCAATTGTACTGTAACATATTTTCGTTTGGATTTTTGTTTTGAGAGAAAAGTTGCTATCAGACTGTTTGTTTTTGAAAAACTGTGCTGATGTCGTTGCCTGTTGTGTGTATGTGAGGTTTGCCTATTATGTGTTGGTTTTCGTCCTGGAGGGGTGCAAAATCCCTCTTTATGTCCGAGTCGATTGCAGCTGCGACAGCGGTGTGTCTTGAAGGTGCAGTATCGCACAAAATGCCAGTTGCCACAATTCCAACAAGCTGTTGGGGGCTGGACTGATTTTGAAGTCGGTGAGGTGGGCCGACGTTGTTTTTTAACTGTGTTTACCATGGATGCGGATGCTTGTTGTACCATAGTTGAATCATGTTTTAGATTCACTAGACGCTGACATTCCACGGCAACTTGGTGCAATGTTATGTCTGGATTTTGTTCTATTTTTGACAAAATCCTTGTGCGAATGTCTGTTTCCCATTCTGATTTCAAACCACACACAAAAATCAAACATTTGAACTGAGCGTCTGTGATGGAAGAGATTTTAAAACGTTCACATTCTTTGTTTACAAGGCCTGCATAGGTTGAAAAATCGGTTGAGGAAGATTTCGTTATGTTAAGACAATTAAAACGCATATTGAATAATGAAATATGCTCACCGAAAATCTGAATAAGGGTTTCCACTGTGGTGTGAAAATTTAAGTCACGAGCATGATTTGGTAATATGTAATTTACATACCGATCATGTTCCGACGTCCCAAGCTTCCGTAACAGAAGTCTTACCTTCCAGTCGTCAGCTTGATCCTTGAAATCCACTCGAAAAATGTCCTCGAAACGTGCAAACCATGTTTCGAACGTCGAATTTGCCATTGGGTCATAATAAAATTCCGTTATTGTTTGTGAAATGGAATCTGTAGATGTTCTTAGATTTGTTTCTGAAATCGACGATGTAGGTGTGGAAAATCTCTCTGAAAATAACTCCATTCACCGTAATTGCTGTTCTAATAATTATTTGATTGTAGAATCCATTTTTTTTTGTTTGTTTGTTTTTCTTTTGAAAAAATTGTAAGTTTATCTCATTCCTCGTCGCCACTGTTATAAACCATGTAATTTAGGTTATAATAATTAATAACTCGTAAAACAAAATGGATGACTTTTCAACAGAAAAGTTTAACAGATTTATTAAAAGTGTAATTAGAATGAAATGAGTTATTTAGCCGCTGTAACGCGAGATGGAATATCTGCCAGTCTGCTCCGTGGTTAATGTTTACTTTTCACTCGGAAAGCCACTCAATAAGGGGAGATAACTCTTAAATGTTCCAAGGGACATAATTCCGTTTTTCTTTAGTTATTCTTAACATAAATACATTTTATTGTCATTTCCTGAATCCATGGATTTTCAAAAATGGGAGTTTTAATCATCAGGATTAATCGATAAAATTATACTACAGTTGACACAGGTTGGAAAACATTAAAAAATATTAAAAAATACAAAAATACACAAAAATAATTTTTGGAGCAAAGAAACTCCACTTTGATGGAAAAATGCAACATGTCTTTAAAAAAGATAAATTTAGGATATCATGAATTTCAAGCAAATATAACAGAAAGTCTTTTTAAAAAATCGAATAATATAGGAGTACATTGCTAAAAAATGTGCGACGCACCAAAGAAAAATATAAGACTATAAAACTTTAACAAACTCACAATATCAGCAAATTTATCGCCTGGTAATTTAAAGTAAAAAACGTATGATTAAAGGCCTTAAACGACCAAATTCAAAATGGCAGAGATTCAAGAAATTATAAGATGAAAAAATAATGTTTAACAAGGAATTCCTTTCACCATCTGCAAAGAACATCCCTACTCTTCCCAAGGAAGCTTGCCTCTACAAATTTGTTCAAAGATTAAATAAGTTACTGATAAATGTGAGATGGAGGGCTTTCCATTATGACTTGAACCAGAATAAAGCATCCAATGATCAGGCTTTTATTGAAAATTCTTCTTAGCATGACTCATCTTAAAAAAACTTCCTATGAACTTATACAGAGAATTCAAGAAAATTGACAGATTAGTGGCATCTCGATACGGATTAAAAACCTTTTCCCATTCCCGAAGCAAAGTGAACATTTGAATGACTTTGAAAACGCTTTCAGAAGGAGAATTAAATTTAAAAAGCATATAAACTACTCTAACCCAATTGTTAAGAAGATCAATAAACAATCTGAGATTATTGTCCCAGCAGACAAAACTTTACATTATTATAATTTGATTATATGGCCCATAGAAATGTAATATATAAAGAACTTAATAAATCGTATAAAATTGCTTCCAGTCACACACTCAACGATATAAACAATAAACCTAAATCCTTACTGGTTTCTATGAATATCCTTAATTATACTGAAATTATAAACCAAGTCACTCCAAGATCTTTCTTAAAATACCATAAATAATTTTTTCTGGATAATCCATCCATTAGACTAATATGCTCTTCCAAATTTGATTTAGGAGATATTAGTAAACACATTCTTGATAAAATTATCCCTAGCATTAAAGAAAGAACATATTTCTCTCTTTGACAATACTCTGATAAAGTAATTAATTGGTTCTTAAAACTTAAGGACAAATCCAACTCAAACTTCATTACATTTGATATGAATAATTACTACCAATCAATCTCCTTATTCTCCTTAACAAAGCTCTAATTTTAGCTAAAAATAATCCTGATCTAACTAATCTAGAAATCAGACTAATATTACTACCTGGAAGATTCCGTTCTGCAATTTGACGATAAAGAATATCTTTGAAGGAGGACGCTCTCTTTGTTTCTTGGTAAAGACCTAGAAGATACAATAATATTATTAAGGTTTTACATGCTTTTTTTTAATTTTGGCCTATCCATCATGAAAGAACCTGAGAAAAATATAAAATGTCCTTGACGTAACACTTAATTTAAACTCTTAATCTTATAGTCCCTACCGTAACCCTAACTTAACATTGTGTTCATAAATTATCTAATCACTTTAAATCTATCATTAAATGTATTGTCTCCTCAGTTTCTAATAGAATATCTAAATTTTCAGCAAATAATTCAATTTTCAACAAACAATCTCTGCCTTCTTCAACTTAATTAAGGATATTCTGAAAAAATAACATATAAAATAACTCTCAAACCCAATTTAAAATCCCTTTCAGCGTAATTACACACAATATGACACTAAAATTTTAAAAATAACTAAGAATAAAATGGCTGTTACCAGCAACACTTCTTATAATAACAGACCCCAGAACCCATCTATTAATGATAAGCTGACTAACCCTTAACAATCTAAATCACATTAACAGATAAGGAGAAAAAATAATCTATGGTTTAACCACTATATAATAACAATATCAAAACTAATATCCCAAGAGAATTCTTCAAAATTATTGAAAATTCTTTTAAACACCCACACAAATATAGTACTATCTTAAATAAAAACTCTATAGAAATGTCTTACTCTACAATGCCCAACATAGCCCAAACAATAATAACTTCTAACAATAAGAACATTACATCTGCTCAGGCACCTAACCCCCTTTAGTCCCGAGTAATAATTGCAACTGCCAAAACTCTTGACAATGCCCGCTTAATAATGATTGTATACATAAAGATGTAATATATGCACGTACAGTTAAGAACTTCCCTCCCAGAGATAACTTACTAAATAATATTAGTAATTCTACACATTCTCTATCTAATACAGTTACTCATGTATCTGTACCTTAAATTAATGCACATGAGCATGAGTTGACCCCTAGCAGCATCCATTGTAGTGTTCCAAGTAGTAACATTTCCACCAAAAGAACCCATCAGCATATTATAACCACTCCAAATAATGTAAACCCTTTCTCTAACAAACGCACTAACACTCTATCTTTTAATGAAATTAATACTATAAACGATATGCGTAACGAAATAATTGCCCGATCTAAAATGCACACTTATATCGGAGCTACAGCGTACTCTTTGAAACACCGCATCTCAAATCATATATCTTCGTTCAAAAGAAATAACGATAAAAAGGATGAGACTACACTAACTAACTTATTTAAGAATTTAAAATTGAAAAATATCCCATATTCTTTAGATTGGTCGATCTTAAAGAAATCACAATCTTACATTCCTGGATCTAAATGTTGTCAATTGTGTACATCCGAGGGCGTATGGATAATAACCTCCGCTAAAAATTAAAAAATCATAAACTCTAAACGCGAATTCCTTTCAGCATGCAAACATAAAAGAAAATGTAAACTGACACTCCACCTCCATCTAATAGTTAAGTTTACTCGATGAATCTTCATCTCATAAATCACCATTATTTCTCTTTAAAATTAATTCTTAGATGAGCTGTTAATAATATTAAATGCCATCCTTTTCAAATAAGCTTACTCCCCAATTTTGTAAGACCTTTTTTGTATGAGAATATCTTTCGCTTAATAATATTTCACTTTTATTTTAATTTTAAATTTCTCTTTTAAAATTTACCCAAATGCACACTTTATACTTATATTTATTTTGCATTTTTAATGTTTTAATCAATTCATCCTTATATAGTTTTGTTTTATTATGACTTTATCTTAAATTTCATTTTCTTTTATTATTCTAACCTTTATCTTAATTTTATAATTTAATATTTATTGGAATAATAATATTATTATCATATGAATTTGTACAATTTAGTTTATCTAAATTGATCCATTGACTATATATATGCTATTTTTAATTTACAGTCCTAATTTAGTTAAATTTAATTGATAAGGCTGTTTAGTCAGACTATCCAATAATTCTGAACCATTTCTAGCAGACATATTTTTTTTAATTTACTACTCCCATTCAACTGTACAGATTTTACATGTATCAGTCTTTATTTGATCTTTTTTACTTGTTATGCTTTTTTATTTTTACTTCATAATGTTATTATAATTTAATTTATGTTATTTTATGTTATTTTAATTTATTTTTCATTATTTAATCTTATTCTATTTTTTATTTTATTACTATTATATATATATATATTGATTCATATATATATATATATATATATATATATATATATATATATATATATATATATATATATATACTCATGTAATTGCCTTACTAATATTTACGTATTTTGATTATTTTATTTTTACATTTCCTTAGTACTTTGATAGTTTTTACATTTAACATTTTCAATTTTAAATTCTAAATATATTTTTTATCGTTAATATTTTGTATAATACATATGTTTGTTTATTATTCGTCACATTTTATTTTCTCCTCTTTCTTCTCTTAAATATTTTTCTTCTTATTTCTATTTCTAATGTTGGTCATTTTCCCCCCTCCTCGCTGGCGATGTTCCTAACTGCCCTTCACCTTCTGTGTTCTGGCTGAGATAATTGGATGTCTTATTTCCTGTTCGATTCTCCGATTTTTCAGCTATAACTTCTTCTATCTTTTTTATTTTTCTTTCTCATTTTCAGTTTTAACTTGTCTATCTTTTTTCTTTCTTTCTTATTTTCGTTTTTCTACATTTTTCTTTAAACTTTTTCTTTTCTTTCCACTTTTCTTTTCTTCTTTATTTCTTCCTTGTTTTATATTAAAATTTTACTTTTCTTTTTTCTTTCCTTTCTTTTCTTTGTTTTACTATTTTCTTCTATTTCTTTATTTTTTCATCTTATTATTTCTTGGAGCTCTCCCATTTTGAATTTGGTCGTTTAAGGCCTTTAATTACACTTTTTTACTTGACCAAAAAAATAAAATTACCAGGCGATAAATTTGCTGGTATTGTAATTTTTCATTTGTTTTATACTCTTATATGTTTCTCTGGTGAGTCGCACAGTTTTTACCAATGAACTTTAACAACAACGGATATCTGGAACATTGTCTGGTATATTTGATATTCATCATATCTTAAATTTACCTTTTTTAATATGTTACATTTTTCGATCGAAATAGATTTTCTTTGTCCAAAAACATATTTTTCTGTATCTTTTTGTATTGTTATATATTTCATTACATTTTCAAATCTGTTCTACCAGTAATATAAATTTATTGGTTAATCCTGGAGATCCTCTCTGATGATTAAAGCTTCCATTTTTGAAAATCCATGTGTTGAGGAAAAGAAAAACAAGTTTATTTATATATTCCTTGTTCAAACTACTTGATGATTCAATAAATATAGTTTATTTTTTAATGTTTATTCTCATCAATTTATTTTTAATAATTACTTCATTTCGCATTGACTTTTCATTTTAAAGATAATATTTTATATTTATCATCTCTCCATTTTATTTAATATTTATAATATGTATTTAATATTTATATAATATATCTAATATATAATATATATAATATAATATATAATATATCTAATATATATATATATATTATATTATATATAATATATATAATATAATATATAATATATCTAATATATATATATAATTAATGTAGCATATTTGACATATATATATATAATTAATGTATAATATATGACTTATATATATATATAATTAATGTATAATATATGACTTATATATATATATATAATTAATGTATAATATATGACTTATATATATATATAATTAATGTATAATATATGACATATATATATATAATTAATGTATAATATATGACTTATATATATATAATTAATGTATAATATATGACTTATATATATATATAATTAATGTATAATATATGACTTATATATATATAATTAATGTATAATATATGACTTATATATATATAATTAATGTATAATATATGACTTATATATATATATATATATATATATATATAAATTAATGTATAATATATGACTTATATATATATATATATATATATATATATATATATATATATATATATATATATATATATATATATATATTATACTAACTGCCGCGTGCCACATGCCCGACGCAGCTCGGGAAAAGAATTATTTGCAAAATCTGTAACTATTGAATTATTTGGTTCTTATGATTGACCAGCGCGAACACAGACCCCACAATGTGTATGTAAAACAACAGCCGAAACAATTAATGCAATGCGTGGAGTAATAACACTCTTGTCATGGTTTGTTGTTGTAATCTTGAGAGTAATCCTTCTAGACTGTGGCAATTATTATTTTAGTCCGAAATCGGAAGTGTCCCTATTTGAGGAGATGGATTTTTCTCCACATTAAAACTCGATCTTTTAGTCTAACAATGCAATCCTGTGGAGGCAAGTAAGCCCGGTCCGTAAACTGCATAAGCACCATAAAGAGGCAAATAACGTATCATATAATATAGCAGGACCCGTGTTTCGGCGTTGCGCGCGAGAGATATATAAGTATTAAAGTATTAATTCGTGAAAAAGAAGTTAGAGAGAACCCTATAAGTAATGTAGGTGATTAAAATACGATTTATAAATGTTTTGAATCAAACAAAATATAGTTTTTCTATGTTTTGTGTGACTGGCCCCACCATGATTGTAAGTATCGGGTTATTTGTAAAAATAAAAACCATTCCCTCCTCCCCAAAAATAAGTAAATGTGATCCAAAATATGCGTGAATGTTTCAAAGTTCAGTGAAGGAAAAATCCTTCAAGACTGATACTATTTTTTATCCCAATCCGGAGTAACATTTTTAGGTTATAGAATAAATTTACCAACGATAAAAAGCAATGTTTTGAAAATCCATCCCATGTGGAAAAAAATTTAAATTGCCGCAGTCTAGAAGTATATCTTCTTCACTGACAGAGGAGAGAAAAGAATAATTTAGTACTTCACTGACTGAGAAGAGAAGAAATTAAGTAACATATATTACACTGTAGAGTTAAGTATTTTTAGAAACCTAAAAATGAATAAGTAAAAATAAACCGAATTAAAATAACCTTTTTGTAGTAAGTAAATAAAACAATGAAGAGAGGGAGCGAGAGTCTTGGGGGGGGTCCCTAATCCATCGAAGTAAAATAAAAGTAAAAATTGTCGCAATCTAGAAGGATTTCTTTTTCACTATGAGAAGGGATTCTTTTTATTATTGTAATAAGTAAATAAATAAATAAATAAATAAATAAAGAGACAGAGTGAGTGAGACGTAGAGGGTGGATGGTTATAATAGGTAAAAGTTAAAATGATAAGAAAAGATAAGAAAATACTAAAAATCAAAATCACCCAAAGATGGAATTTTTCGAGAAGTTTAAAGAAAAAATAATATGAAAGAAAAACAATAATAATAATATATTATGAGGTTTTGCGATAGTTTGAATAATGTTCGATAAGTAAGGAAGGTCAAAAGTGAAACAATTTACCTGTTTTTGTGCTTTTTCTTACTGGCCAGAGTCGTGAAAACGAGCTGTTACGAAGGCTCTGTAAGATTTCCATTAGCAATTGGATGTTTTTAAGCATGGACCTATGTTCGGTTTACGCTGTGAGTTGCTTTAAATTCATCTATAAGCCTTAAAAGTGTTATGTATGAAATTGCCGAAGTGTTTAAGGTATAAAAGTATAAATGATATGAAAAGTATGCGTGTAACAATCGAAGATTCGCAACTGAAATTAATTTTCTGGGTAAGATTGATAAGTACGTGACGCGATTTTGAATCAATGTACGAAATAATGTATTCAGTTCGTTAATGTAAACCGGTAATTCTGGAATGAGTTTAATGTATGTTTAATAGTTATAAGTAATGACGGACAATAAATAAGTATATGTAATCCGATATTCTGTGATTTTTAAAAAATATCAGGGAGGGGTTATTAATTGATGTTTGAATCTTGTATATTATGCATGAAATCAGTAGAAGAATAAAACGAAATATTTACGGTGATGATTCTTTTAAATATCCGATGTGATTTAGTTACCGGCGTTAAGTGGGAAAGTAGGAGTACATAAAGATTACAGAGAAAATGATTTTGCTGCCATCTGTATGGAGTATGTTTTGTGAGAGTCTGTGATGGCGGTCTAAAATTAGCACTTTTGTTAGATATTAAAAATAGTAATGAATTTATTGAGACACGCTCGAGTGAAAATCACTATGATCCAGAGCCCAAAGCCCAGTTAATGCAGTAGAAGCACTTGGACTCGCCACTTCCAAATGAGGCAAGGGTGCCGCCCTCCGCTGGCAAGGTCATGCTCACAGTTTTCTGGGACCAGGACGGAGTAGTGATGACAGATTTCCTGGCAAAGGGTATCACAATTACAGGAGCCTATTACGCTTCACTTTTGATGAAATTAAGAGAAGATATTACAATCAAGAGGTGGGGCAAGATCAGCAAAGGTATCCTCCTCCTGCAAGGCAACGCTCCGGTCCGCAACTCGCATGTCGCCAGATCAGAAGCACGTGCGTATGGCTATGAAATCCCCCCATCCCCTTACTCTCCTGATCTTGCACCCTCTGACTTTCATCTCTTCCCAGCCATGAAGTTGTATTAGAAAGCGTTTCCCAGATGATGCCGCCTTGATTTCTGAAGTTACGACGTTGTTGGAGGACCAACCTCAGGTGTTCTACAAAAACGATGTCCAGAGCTGCATCAAACGATGGGAGAAATGCATAACTCTGGGTGGTTCCTATGTATAGAAAGACTAATAACTGTGTCAAGTTTCATTAATCTACTGCTATGGGAAATGGGTCATGGGCATTATTTATTGAACGCCCCTCGTATCTATCTATCTATCTATCTATATATATATATATATATATATATATATATATATATATATATATATATATATATATATATATATATATTATATATATATATATATATATATTATATATATATTATATATGCATTTATTATATATATAGAATATATATATAATATATTTATACAATTTTGTTTCAGAAATCGATAACATGCCAAGATTTTTTTTTTATACCATAAATATTTCAGACAGTCAGTCCTTTTTCTATAGAAACTAAGAAATCGACATTGTTATTATATATTTATATATATATTTCTATCGCCAACCGCCTGGGAGCGAACCCAACAGTCGACGCACTCTTGTTGTAATGTGGATACGGTGTAATGTCAAGATCACGTGATGGTATTGGTAGCACGAATAGTAGTAAATATAAGAACCGATAACGCTGATAGGTAATAAAATCTTGTTTTTGTTCACATTAAAAGGCATTTTCTTAATGAAATACAATTTTGTTTAAGAAATCGATAAGATGTCAAGATTTATTTTTTTATATACAATAAATAAAATATTACGGACGGTCCGTTCATTTTTCAATGAAACTAAGAATCCGACATTGTTATTATATATTTTTTTATATTTCTCTCACCAACCGCTTGGAAGCGAACCCAAAGGTCTACGCACTCCTGTTATAATGTGGTGACGGTGTAATGTCAATGTTGGTAGCACGAATAGTAGTGAATATAAGCGCCGATAACGCTAATAAGTAATAAAATTTTGTTTTTGTTCACATTAGAAGGTATTTTTTTTAATATGTTGAATATAACTAATAAAACTATAAAAAGGTAAAGCATGTGTGTAAAAATATCTCTCCGTCTTTAAAGGGTGCCATGTTGTTAAACAAAATACCCAGCCTTTTATGATAATCTTAAGTATGTAACCAAAACCACGTCACTACCTCTACAATTCCTCTAAGTTGTTAACGTCTTATTTATTTGAACTTTTTAGTTATCAAGAAATAATGTCATATCATAATATATAGAGATATAAGCGACGTTAAGGCTGGTCAGTAATAGATGGGTGATTATTTGGGAATACCAGGCGTTGTATGTGGACACCTAGCTATGGGCAAATAGCGTTGCCAGCCCGCAATGCATAGCAAGGCGACTATGGCAAAAAAACCCTGAATGGCAGTCACCAATAAGGTGTCGAAAACCAGGGAGAGTTCTTCCCTAGAAGTGATAAAAAAACAAACTGATTGTGATGGTGATGATATATATATATATATATATATATATATATATATATATATATATATATATATATATATATATATCATATTTATAATATATATCTTCTATTTATTATATATTATATTTATTATATACTAGCAAAAACTACCCGCTCCCCAGAGACAGTAGTTTTCTTTACAGAAAAATTAAATAATTTCAATTTAATATATTTAGTAATTTTGAGGAAAACAACAAAAATATGATATATTCCAATGTTGGAGAAATTTACTGTGCATGAACATGATCAAATTTTATTTATTAGAAAAGAAAGGTAAATTGATATGGTCTTTAAGATATTCAAAGTCGAGGAATTTAATTTTGTTTCAGCACAAAAATGAAAACAAATTCCTCATTAAAAACTGGTTGTATAATGAAATGAACAAATGAAAAAGTGGAACGTTGATTGATCAAATAAAACAATTTTATATTACTGAGTTATTCAAACTGGTTACTTTGTGTCTTTCGCCTTTATTTATTAAATAAAGGCGAAAGACAGAAAAAAAGACTTAATGAAAAAAAAAGTTATTATCATTATCATCATCATCATCATCATCATCATTATCATCAGGTTTTCAGGGTATTCATACGTAATCGGCTAAAAAGTAGAATCTCATTTTGGGTGAATGAGGGTGTCAATCTACAATAACACCCACACTTTTGATATTTTTATTTACGACTTAAAAATCAGATATTTAATTAGCCAAGTTTAAAGAAGTTATTTAGTTAATGTTCACTGGAAAGGTAAACACAACTAAACAAACAACTAAACAAATAAATTACTTATAATTAAAATTAAAAAATATAAGATTAAAGATCCGCCACTAGATCCTCCTCCTCCAAAATGAAATCCAGCTTTGTTAGACGATTACGTGT
Source organism: Sepiola atlantica (assembly GCA_963556195.1). Lineage (NCBI taxonomy): Eukaryota > Metazoa > Mollusca > Cephalopoda > Sepiida > Sepiolidae > Sepiola > Sepiola atlantica. The sequence continues at coordinate 22,703,307 of OY744545.1, read as the reverse complement.
GAAGAGTGAACACTGTAGAAAACGGAAAGATGAAAAATCAACAATTATTTTAAAATGTCAAATAAAAATTAATTATTTTTAGCTCTAACAAAAACTATTGTTACAGTAATTGCTGTCCTGCGGGTAGGTTGTTTTTGCTAGTATTATATATATATATATATATATATATATATATATATATATATATATATATATATATATATATATATATATATATATATATATATATATTGTATTTATATATTATATATATTTTTACATATATTTTATATATATATATATATTATATATACATTATATATTATATATATATCATATATATATACATATGTTTTATATATATATATTATGTATAGTCATTATATATTTATATGTCTTATATATTTATATTTGTTATATATACATTATATATTTATATATAGTATATATATACATTATATATTTATATATACATATATTATATATTATATATATACATTATATATTTATATATATATACATTAAATATTAATATATTTATTATATATACACATTGTATATTTATATATATATATTATATATACATTATATTTATATATATATATTATTTATATAAATTATATATTTATATTTTATATATATACACTATATATATTATATATTTATATATACACTATATGCTTAAATATATGATATATATATTCATTATATATTTATATACATACACTGTATATTTATATATATTATATATATATTATATATTTATATATATATATATATATAGAGAGAGAGAGAGACTAGCTCAAAATGTGTCATACTACAGATACATAGATGACATCTTAATTTTCCTTTTTAAAACCACTAAAATAGAAATAATTACTGATAAACTAAATAAAATAGAACCCACTATCATTTTTCGAAAAGAAAACGATAACTCCATACCATTGCTCGACATTCTATTAATAAACAACAATAATAAGTTATACCGTAAACCAACCAATAAGAATGATTATGTTGATTTGTATTCGTGTGACAAAGTATCCGGGGCCCCATGGGGATCGGGTACCATGGTGACGCGCTAGTATACATCTTGGTGATGATGCTACGCCGACTGAGGGCCCTGCGACGGGACGAAGTGGAGATATAAAACTAGTATATATTTGTACGTAGAAATGAACTTATTCGAACGACAGAACGAGACGCCAGCTAGTCTCGCGTAATCGTGTAAGATATTCAAGATCAATTACCACCAGAGGCGAGGAAACAGTTGCCAGATGGAATGTAGAGATTAGAGAATTCCATATTGCAAATTTAATTCTGAAATATCAATAAAGAGATATTATTGTTTGGGGTGAATGGCGCGTTTTAGAACCACGATTCTGTGACGGTTGTTTTGAAGACGTCACGACGTGGGAGAGCACACCTGACGGAGATTTATTTGGGCCTGTCATCGTTAATTACAAGCCGGGCACAGAGCATCTCCAGCTGTGTGGCAGAATGAGAAAGCGTTTGTTTTTGGCGATAACGATGGGCTAGAAAGAAAATCCCATTTATTAAAAAAAAGAGTGAGGCGTCCGTCCCCACCCTTCTTGAGAGAGGAAGACACGCAGGGAGTAAGATGGCGGAGAAGGGGTGTGTACGACCATAGACATCTTCAATAAAAGGATGTGTTTTATCCACGCACGGGAGACAGAGTTGGACTGACGCCCGGGAGAGTTGAACGGACGCCCCGACGTGCGCCGAAGTGGCGTGCGTCGAAGAAAACAAACCGGACGAAATTCTCGCTACCGCCTTCGCCCGTTAATTTGTGACTAAACAACCACTTGTGTAAAGAATTCGCACACATAGAGAACTAGCGAAATAACTTAGAGAAAAAAAACAATATTTGCTAAAGACATTTACGAGTACGGTAGACATTAATCCTACTATTGACCAATGTAAAATCAATTCTTTTATTTTATTAATAATTACTCTTCTATACAAAAAAACCCCGACCGAGTTGTTGAACATTGTTCTTTTCCTTTTTGTTCTGCTTGAATAATCGTTCGCCCCCACACAGCCAACCGGTTGCTGTTCGCCCAGTGATCGCTCGCTGCTATAAACAGTGTGTTGTCATTTCAAGAAAAGTGCAAGTTTATTTGTTTTTTCATAAATTGGAAGGACACGACCTTATGTCACATCGCATCGCTGTGGAAGGGAGATTTTAAAAAATGAAAAAGTAAAAAAAAATTTCTCGGCCTTTTGGCTTTCCCTACCCTCCCCTCATCACCCCTATCTCTGTTGCCCGGGTGAAAAGTAAGTACTAACCCTGTCTCCCCCCCCCCCTTAGATGTATATTTCGGTCGCCGTTCATAAAAAAATCCCCGAGTTGACCGAACTTTAGACACTGGACAAATCGTCTGTAAACAAACACCTAAAGAAGACGGCATAAATACTATGAAAAATAAATCAGTTAAACGTAGTCTGAAGGTGACAAGCATTTAATGTGTGTTTACCATCGATCATGAACTAATATTATGAAAATGTGTATTTCTTATTAATGTAAACAAAATGATTATTCTGTTATCAGCGATTGTTTTTTGTTACAAAGTTTCGTTAGTAAAATCCTGATTCGTAATCTCTCCTAATTATTAACACAAAAAAATTATATATTTTATTAATGTAAACAAAATGATTATTTTGTCATCAACGATTATTTTTGTTACAAAGTTTTGTTGGTAAAAGAATGTGTTTTACGATCAATCATGAATCGTATAAACAAATATAAACTATTCGGTTCAAATTCTGTATCGTTAGTATCGTAAAGTACTAGATAAACTCTGAAACGAAATAGTTAGTATTTTTATTTCACGTGAAACGAATTAGTTTTTTTCATTAAATAATTTAAGTAAGATTTTTTGTTATTCGAACTAAGTACTATTTTTTATGACATCCTCACAAGTTCTCCTCGCTAAGTAAGACGGTTTAAGCGTCCCAAATTCTCTTCGCTAAGTAAAAAAAGTTGAAAATAATAAAAATCTGTTTAAAGGAGGCAATTAATTTGATTCAGTAACAGTGGTGTTTTTTTACATGTTTTTTAATGTAATTGTAGGCATTTCAGGTAAGAAACAATCCTTCTCGAATAAGACAAATGTTTTTCAGTATCCGTAAAGCTATATAAGATATTTCTTCATGCATTAACAAAATGTACGGTGTCAGCGTCCCAAGTTCTAATCGCTAATTAAAAAGATTTAAAGTGATTTTTTGGTTTTTGTTTACCGTGGACAGGAAAGCTTTTGTTTTTTGTTTATTGTATATAATTGAGAATAAAGGTTTGTTGTCTTTAGTATAAACGAATTGTATGATGTAGGAGTTGTAAACGGAATGTAGGTCTGGCGTATAAAAACGGAAGTGGTCAAATGTGATATTATTCGTCGGAGGCTGGCCAGATGCTGGCCGGCTCAGAAAATGTCAACTTTACTGCAACCTGGCGAGTGTGGCGGAAACCTTTTGCGGACATACAAACATACGCACACATAAACACACACACACACAGACATATATATATATATATATATATATATATATATATATATATATATATATATATATATATATATATATATGTATGTGTGTGTGTGGGGGGGGGTGTGAAACAATATGGCCAGTGGATTCCCAAGATATATTAATTACATATTATATTGAACAATTTAATTTCAAACCGCTTAGGAAAACTCGCTTTTAGTTATCTATGCGAACTTCAGTTCCTGACCTGCAAAATGAAATGTAAACTCAATAACGTATAGCTATTATGTAATTGTAAATTAATTTAAAACTTTTATATCAAATTTCAGAAAGAAAAGTTCGTTTCTTCAAGACTAAAAGACAAGTAACTTATTCTAGCACATATACTCCTCACATTAGTTAATATTTGCTCGAGCAAAAACACATGTTGATTTTAAAGGTGTTTATTTTAAACATCTCATTATCTCTTATTCCTTATTATTATTGTTTATTTTAAACATCTCATTATCTCTTATTCCTTATTATTATTGTTTATTTTAAACATCTCATTATCTCTTATTCCTTATTATTATTGTTTATTTTAAACATCTCATTATCTTTTATTCCTTCCATCAACCTGAATAAATACTCAGAAGGTGCGTAAACGAATCTTTCACGATTTATTCATTCAAAAACCTGATTTAACTGTTTAAAATCTATCTACAATTCTCTCTCTCTCTCTCTCTCTCTCTATATATATATATATATATATATATATATATATATATATATATATATATATATATATATATATATATATATATATATATATATATATATATATATATATATGGGAGGGCGTGTGTGTGTGTGTATGAGTGTGTGAAAAAACAAAAGGAAACTTATGACGTTCGTTGATCGGAATGAAACCGGTAAAATCGTTTTTGTATGATTTATTTCTGCATTTAATTTGTATTTCCTTCTGTCGGTTTCGGATTTTAACTAAGCAGTTTTTCCTCACCAGAAACCCAAGCATTTCTGTCTGTAAAGAAAAATGGTGTCCCTCCACTACTGATCTATAAACTGACATCAATGAAAATGCTTAACTTAAAATGATATCATTTATTGTTCACCCTTTTGATAATTAATGGTGTTTTGTTTTATGGAATATCAACTTTTAGTGTTATTTAATGCTGAATCATTTTGTAGGATGTTAGCAGAAATGATGGGCACATAATTAAATATAAATACACAGCTGCTATAGAAAGGGGATAAACAGTCACTTCCAATGTTGTTGGGTTTTTCAAAGAACTTTTGGATTTAATACATCTTTCACAAACAACCACAGTTGGTAGTTCTTCAGTATCCATTTTAATGATATATAAAATAACATAATCACTTACGAATAAGGCTTCACTAGTGCATATATATATATATATATATATATATATATATATATATATATATATATATATATATATATTGCCCACAATGAGGCTGCAAAAAAAGTTTATATAATTTATGTATTCCCATTTTTTTCACTCAAAACCAAGAGAAGTTTTTATTCAATTCAATTTACTTGTATTTAGAAATTGTTAAAAGTTTCGGATATATATTTTACCATTTCACTTTTTATTCCTAATATATATATATATATATATATATATATATATATATATATATATATATATATATATATATATATATATGTATGTATGTGTGTGTGTGCCACCCCCCACGAATTACACCCTATCACCTAAGTTACAAGATTGATAACCACTGACGCGAATCCTCAGCGTGATAACCACCCTATGCAGTGAAGGTGGGGTTTTTATGTCATCAACCTTTGCAATTCGCTGGTCATTGCGATGAATGTAATTACTTGTGAGATCTATTGTACTTTGTCGAATGAATATCACTAACGGCCAAATGACATAAGTGTATTTCACAAGAGATATTAATGAAACATGTCTCCAAAGCCATTTAGTAGAGATGGCTTGTGTTAACAAAAAAGGGTTGACATTATAAGTCTTTTGATTGTCCATAACTGAAAGAAGATATCTTAAGACAGATATGCACTTGTATAACACTCAATGTACATCAACAAACACACACACGCATTTATATAAGGTAATAATATATAAATATCAAATTTTATATAGTTCAGTTTCCAAATGCAAAAAGTAAGCTCATATTTAAATTTTAAATTATGAAATGATATAATTTTGAATGTAATATTACATTATGTTTATGTATCTACTAAACGGTGCTGAATATTCTGTCTGACAGTATAAGACGGTTTCTACATCAGAAATAGCATGTCCAAACCGATTAAATCCCAGTATACCAAGCAGACACTGTAATGTATAGTTTTTAAATAAAATACTTTATATTAGCTCTTACGATCGAGAACTTTATTGTTTTTAAATGAAATTATGATTATATATATATGTATGTGTGTGTGTGTGTGTGTACTATTTGTGATAATGGTGGTTATATCGGCGAAACCGAAAGACCTTTTCGAGTCCGACTCAACAACCATAAAACATCCATCCAGCAAAAGTTTCTTATCGCACCACTAGCAGGACAGTACAACTTACCAAAACACACACTCGAGAACATCAAGTGCCGCCTAATAGACCCTGAATTATCCCCAACCAAAATACGCAAACAAAAAAACCCAAATCGATCCTCAAATTCAACAAACACATCACAGGACTTAACACTGACCTATGTGACTTGGACTCTCACAAATACTTCCACAACCGACAACAATAAAATCACCAGTTCAATACATACTATAATTATAACATATAATTAAACCACAGTGAAGTGGGAGCTGCACATAACACAATATATACAATTCAATACTCTTACAGGTTTTTTATTAAAAAAATAAAATAATATAAACGCACACATAGCATAACCCCAAAAACATAGATCTAATTAGCAAAATAAGTTTTATTTACTTACCGGTCAGATTGACTCAACACTATACAAAACCGCATCCGAAAATTGTCGCTACCAGACTCTCAAACAAAAGAAAAAATCAAATAATAAAAATAAAAATAATTACCACATCACTTTTTTTTCAAAATACAAATATTAAAAAGTGGTCACTTTCAGACTCCCAAACAAAATGAATAACTAAATATTAAAAAAAAAGAAAACACGCTAAAAACAGCTTTATTTACTAAACAACATCAGGTAACACGTTAGGTTACTGCAACCGGAAATAGATACTAAAAGATACGCACACACTGTAAATCTAACAATTACACATACCAATACGAACACAAACATAAATAAATAACCACACCACATCCAAATACAATGTCAGAAAAAAAATTTATATAAAAATAATATTGGCACACACAGAATTTAGCAGAACACAAGATCTTAAATTCAAAATAGCACCGTCGTTGTTTTTATTAATAAGATAAAAGTAAACAGTGACGAACAACAGCGTAAATAATAAAATAACCACACGTTTTTTTTTTTAAATAACAGCCTTTTAAACAATACTTAGCATTCTCCCCCCCCCCCCCAAAAAAAAACATATGATCGTTCAATTTTAGCATATTAATACTCCGCACATAGTCGACCTTAATTCCCCTTTTTTATATCATTTCTATTCATTCCTTTTTTTTATCATTTCTATTCATTCCTTTTTTTTATCATTTCTATTCATTCCTTTTTTTTATCATTTCTATTCATTCCTTTTTTTTATCATTTCTATTCATTCCTTTTTTATTATTTCTATTCATTCCTTTTTTTTATCATTTCTATTCATTCCTTTTTTTATCATTTCTATTCATTCCTTTTTTATCATTTCTATTCATTCCTTTTTTTTATCATTTCTATTCATTCCTTTTTTTTATCATTTCTATTCATTCCTGACGAAGAATGCAGTGCGTTTTGAATATTGAATTATAATTTTTTAAATTATAAAAAAATACAACGTCGTTTTATGCTTCAACCAGCTACTGTTTCTCTGAAATTAAGAATAGAATTAAAGTATATCACTTGCTCAGTCCTCAGTTAAAGGAGGAAAAATCCATTCTAATTTAATTTAGGTCTTCTTATTTTGTTCTGGTTTGCTCCCATTTCTTATGTTTAACCCAACATAATAATTTAAAAAATAGTAACATCAGACCTCAAGTCTGAACTTCCCCTTGTGGAGAGACAAGCACACAGTAACATAGCCAATATTATGGATGTGGGCTATCTTTGTTTGGTCCCTCCTGTGGGTACCTGATTCTAAAAAGGAAATCAATGCCAACAACAAGCAGGTTAATGAACAAAAACTTCACATGCTGATTGATACGAACAGACAAAAACAAAAAGGAAACTTGGCAGTAATATATCAAAGCTAAGTGTAGATACTAGTCCCCATGTAGGTGCAATGGGTTACACGGTATTATTTGACGGGACGACCTTGGTGTCAGCTGGGGACCCATATGGGAAATAGATTGTTGATTGGTTTGAGTTAACCACATGACGTAGGAAATACATGGTTGAGTTGCTGTTAGAATTTTGGACGAGTTGCATAAATATATGCAAGGTCCCGGATGGGGTAATATCTCCATTAGTAAAAGTTGTAAAAATACAGTTTACGGTTAAAATAATCGTCGCCTTCTTTTTCAGGGCGATACCAGCCTCACTCGGAAAAGAATCAAAGGGACAGTTTCATCCCTGACCCACACGAAAGACATGCAACATAATTAAAGAAATAGTTTAAATACCTGTGTGTCACGCTTAATTATATAAAGGAAAGTTGCCTTTGCTCTGTGTGCGTGTGTGTTTGCGCACGCGCGAAAGTAGTGAGTAAGAAGTTACAAACTCCACAACGTACATTTACAAACCTTATATCAACAGAGTCAGTGTGAAATTGGGCTGATTAAAAAGATACTGTAATATTCATACGCTCAAGGACAACAAGAACCGAATTATTATAGAGGTGATCAAAAATGTTTGTTGCGATAAAAAGTGGTTGTCTTTCATTCTTACAAAATGTTTGAGAAAGTTTGAAAATAATTTTATTTAGGTCAAATCGCTGATTGTTCATGGTGCGCGTGCGCACGAAAGAGAGAGAATAGTCGGCTGCTTAAATAGTTATTTCTTTCTTTCTTCTTTCCTTTTGATTTGTAAACTGATTAGAGTTTTTCTGTATTTCTTTATGTGGGAAATAGAGAATTCGGAGGGAGGGGTGTGTTGATTAAGGGCAGTGAATGGGCAGAGGGAGAAAGGAGTGAAAAGAGGGGTTATAAAAGATGTTTTCGGTATTTACTTGCATACGATCTATTTTTAATAGAGAAGTGTATCCAGCTCCTACCCCAAATAAGGGTACTCTGGATGGGAACAACAATACTTGAGAGAGCCTTATAGCACAAAAAATAAACCGAATCTTCTAAGAAAGGAGGAGATAACATTACATATTCTTAAACTAGATTACACAGAGAATTTCTATAAGCAAGGTTTATTTTTATCAAATGGAGAACAATAATATTGTATTGTGGAGTCTACGTTTTAGCTGAACGTCTATAAAACGGAAATACATTACAACCCCCTCCTAGCGTTTTTTAGATAAACCCACATTACCATATATATATTCTGAAACTACATTACCCTGAATAAATGGAAAGACGACATTTTACATTATGTTATTTGGTTTATAACTTTAAAATTATAGATGTGAACAAATAAGAATTGAAATGGATTTCAGATAAGTACTCATTCATTTCCATGAAACACCGGGCGTGCCTCGACGGTACTTAAAGACTATAAATTTATCGAAAATAATTTCAATAAATCTTACTGTACTTACAACCCTCTCATCCCGTCAATGCTGAGTACATCATTAGACCTCATCCTCAATATTATAAAATGAAGAGCTCGAATGCAAAACGCAATAAACGCCATTTTCAAAATGTCGAAGCTAACACAATAAACAATGTTGCATTTCGACACTATACCACATTCCCAAATCATGTTTTAATAATGTGATATCGGCATATTTTTTGTGCGAAGGAGGGAGTGGGGCCAATTAAAATATACTTTTAGTCGAAGTCTAGATTTGATATGTTCGTTCGTTTATTGTTTAATTTCACAATTTTAAGAAATTGGATTTATCGCGTTTTGCATTCGAACTCTTCAAAAACTAAAAAAGGTAATCTGATATAATGAGTTGGGAGTAAGAGAACACAGAGTTTCCCATTCAATTCTGGGTTTAATTATGGTAAAATATACTCACCATGGATTAAATTAGTGCATAGGAGGTCAGAAATCTACTTTCTTTCATTCTTACTAGTAAACGTTCGAAAAACAACACTGAAACTAGGTCTGATTATCTTTTATTTTGCTTTTTGTTATATTTACACAGTTGCACTTAGAGAGGGAAGCAGTCAGGGAGACAGGTATGTTTAAGATAACATAGCTTAGAGAAGGAGAGAGAGGTGAAGAAGTTTTAACGGTAAAATTTAACACAATAGAATGACTATTCTATTTTCTTTTCCAACCCCCCGGGCAACGTCAGATAGCCCAGCTTATATATATATAAGTATTATAGTATAATAAAACGTTACTATCAACCTTTACGACCATTTAATGTTGAGACTCATTTTTCTAAACAAATATTTTGCTTAAAAGAACAGCAGTTTTAATCTTTAACCATAAAAAGTGACATGGGGGTTCATACCTTTCATAAATATTATTAGTTACACACGTTGTGCAGGAATTAAGTGGTCATAGATGAAGAAGACCAAGTTACAAACACCAAGAACTAAACAGTTGGGTTTTTTACTTGGATAGAACTGAGCAGAGCACATTCCGTGATGCACCCTGATCACTACGGTGTCCCCCATCGGGTTAGGGTTAGGATTATGGATGTGTATCTGTAAACCAAATTATAACTACCCTGTAGCTGCCAACCTGATAAAGTTATGAGTGTTCATATAAACACACAAACCTTGTATTTTATGTTTCGGATTTTTTTTCGATGACGATTGACAAATTGTATTACTCGAAAGAACGCGTGGCGCAACGGATAAAAGTGGTAAGTGATAATCAGTTATAAGTGACAGTCTTCAGGAGGTTGAAGGTTCAATCCTCAGTACGGGCGATACTAAGAATACAATTGCGAATTACTCAAGACTTCTACCCTGTCATGGCCGACGGGACGAGAGCAAGCCACACCCGTATATTAAATAAAAGGTTCCGTTTGAAATTCTATACAGATTCCCGAGTTCGATATAAAGATTACCGAGTTCGACAAGATACACTCGAAGAATGTCGGAGTTGATACATCGGCGGAAACGCTGTGCGAATAACACCAAAGATGAGAATGGTTCAAATAATCCAAATATATTTATACTACAGATGTTCAACATATTTGATAGTGAGGCAACGCTGGGTACGTCCGCCAATTTACAATAAATCTTAATAGTTAAATTGATTATATTGTCAAGTTTTATGAACATTGGTGTCTCGATTACAACAATCACCGTGAAGATGTGCGTGGGATTGACTCAAGAGTATTGAAATTCTTTTTTAATACTTTTGTTCGCCTCAAACAAGGCATATGTCACTAAAGAGTAAGGGGATACTGTAATAGGTGTCACATGTATAGGAAGAAACCTGGGTGAGGAGTTTAGCAGTAAGATTTTCATTCGCATTAAAGTTCTGCATGTTGGTACTGTCGGGAAAACAGAGAGCAGGAAGGGAATTCCAAAGGCAGGCGCTCTGTGGAAAAAAGCTAGTAGAGTAGAAAATCTTCAGTCATCTAGGGACCAGCGAAGAAGTGTGATTTTGTTGCTAGTTGGGTGCGTCAGGGGTTAGGGTTAGGGTTAGCGTTAGGGTTAGGGTTAGGGTTAGAGTTACGTTGAGGGTCTACAAGTACATCACTTGAAAGTACTTGTAAAACAAGCACAGGGGTGTAACACTGTAGCGATGCGACAGGGACTGGGGATTGGCAAACAGTGTGGGACCTATTAGGTTAGACATTCTTTTTTTCACTCTGTCCTAGGAGAGCGGCTAGTGGTCGATGCGCCAGCGCAGATGTGGCAACAATACTCCATGCACAGGTGAATGGTAGTTTTATAAAGATATAGGATACTGACATATGTGAGAAGATTTCTAGCCGGTAGAGAGAGCTGTCCTTCTTTGCGGCAGACTTGGCTACATCTTCTATGTATTTATGATGCCTTCACCAGGCCTGAGAATGTCAAGCTGAGGAGTTTAAATTTTGGACCTTCGGAAGTGGCGCTACAATCGGTTATGACAATCGGTTGTTGTAACGCTGAATTCTGAAATAGCATTTTCCGTCTGTCACGCTCGAGTCTTAAATATCATTTTCGTCGGTCTGTCACACTCGAGTCTTAAATATCATTTTCGTCGGTCTGTCACACTCGAGTCTTAAATATCATTTTCGTCGGTCTGTCACACTCGAGTCTTAAATATCATTTTCGTCGGTCTGTCACACTCGAGTCTTAAATATCATTTTCGTCGGTCTGTCACACTCGAGTCTTAAATATCATTTTCGTCGGTCTGTCACACTCGAGTCTTAAATATCATTTTCGTCACTAAATGCGCAGATTGAAGGGACGCATCTTAAGAATATGCGTTCAACAAACTTTGACTAAACTTTTAATCTTCTAGAAATAATATCCAATGGAATCACTTTTGAAAGATTAATGAAACATTCTACGCATGACTGAAATACGGGAATTAAAATGTCGATCATAGGTAATTGACGTTTCCTTTTTAGTGCAAGTAGAGAACACATGCATATTCTTTCACGAATAAGACATCAAACGAATCAGGAAAGAGAAATAAGTTATTGCACGGCGTGCGTGCACATAGATCTCTTTACAGTAACAACTGACTGCAAAAAAGAGAGTATTTAAAGCTCTTTTCATTCTTTGCTCCTTAATTGTGTTGTATAGTGTACTAGTAAGCGCCCCGACGTTGCCCGGGAATGATTGAGGACTCTTGCACGTCCTTCTCTCATCCCTGAACCACATATCGAACATTTTTATTCTTGTTTTGTTTTTCTATGAAATAAAATAACGTAAGACGTCGTATTTGCTGCTAATAGATGCCCGGCACGAACGCAGATCCCCAAAAAATTAATACTACCATTGGATTATACATGGCATAATCACACCGGTTCTCGTCAGATCACCTAAGTTAAGTGACATTGAACCTGGCCAGTACCAGATGAGTGACCATTTTGAAATACCAGGCGCAGTATACGTATACAGGTGTAGCGATCTGTATACATATCCAGCCATTAGAAAAAAACATGACAGAGTCCATTTGCGGCACCAATGGAGCTCAGAAGTTGTCAATGTTTCACCTACGCTTCCTGGCATTGGATGACTCAATTTCCTAGCGAAAATGCTATCAGATATCAGTATAGGGCTTTGTTTTTAATGGAGATAAAGAAAAGGCATACCTTGAATATAGAATACTTATATATAAAGTGCCTACGGGAATGTCAGGATGATATGTCGGTTCTCTTCGGGTCACTGTAGTTAAGCAACATTGAGTCTGACCAATATTTAGATGGGTGACTATTGCAGAATACATGGGTACAAGTGACTGTGAAATAACTTTCTTTCATACTCTTGGGAAAGGTGTGTACCCATCCCTCTCCTCCATTTAGTTACGATAAAAATAGTAGGATAGACTACGTTCTCAAGTCTTGATATAGCAACTCGTCTTAAAAAAGGAAAATCCCGAAACAACAGCAGTCCTTCCTCACTTATCCCAGCACTGCTTCGTCTTAGAATTCTCTCTGTTACTTGATGCTGGATCTGGAACAGTTAGACAATTTATTTTATTTTATAGAAATTAAAAAAATAAGAATAACAATCTTAATATGGAGTTCAGGGTTGTGAGCAGGAGTACACAGGGATTGGAGATTGCACAACTCTTACCTCATTATAATCTCTTCATTACGCAAGCATCCTTTAGAAACAGACGGAACCCTTAGGCATGTAGCATGAATATATATATTAAAATTTCCCAAAAGTTCTTGGAAGCACATTTAAGAGATTTAAGAAATTGAAAACAGACAAACAAATGCTTTTGGAGACCACGTTCTGAAATGCAATATTTTATCAAAAAATATTTAAATTCGTTTTTTCTTGATTTTGTTCTTATTAATTTCGAATGATAACACATTCTTCTTCAGAGAACGGGAGTCTGAATCAATTTTATGGCAATACCTTTATTTTTCCGTGATGTTAGCTTTACACCTCAATGTTGCTGAAGCGGTGGGTCAGACTTCGTCGCAGGGGGTTAGAATGAGCAACGTCCTTTTATAAATTGGAAATTAATTTTTTTAAAGTCAAGAAAAAAAACGTGGTCTCAAAAGGTATTTGTTTGTCTGTTTTAAATTCCATATATATATATATATATATATATATATATATATATATATATATATATATATACTTGTTTTATTAGCAAAGTAATTTTGTGGGGAATCTGTCCTTTAGTATGTACCATGTACATGAGTTATATGTTGAACAATCCTTACGCGTATCTATATAAAACGCTTGTTCGGGATCATCTATATGTTTATTTAAATTAATCTAAATATCGTTATAGATGAGGTGTATATTTATAATTCAATGATGATGATGATGATGATGATGATGATGATGATGATGATGATGATGATGATGATGATGATGATGATGATGATGATGATTCTAAAAATAACTGTCTTTACAACTAACTTGCGGTAATAGTAGGCGCGTTGTTCTTACCTCGATCAACAAAAGCAACAAACATTACAGCAGAACCAGCGAGACACAAAGACATTGCAAAACGAAAAAAAAATGAGTTATCTGGATAGCTAATTGGTGATTACAAATTGTATCCTTAAGGAAAGACTTTTGGAACTGATAAACAAATAAGATAAATAAATAAAATTTATATTTTTCAAACACGCACACGCACGCACACGCACGCACACACACGCACGCGCACGCACACATATATAAGAGAGAAACTCTATTCTTGTAAAAGAGAGAAACTTTATTCTTGCAAAATATGTGGATTAGCATATGGATGCAATAGTCACTTACAACTACACATTCGGGCATACACGAAAAGAGTTTGAATTACCTACTAGACACCATTTTCGAGTGTCTTCGGTCTCTCTGTACAAGGGTCTTTTAGCACCAACTGACATGAGGATACTTCTTCAAGTAAACCCTGACAATTCAAAATAACATAGTATTCAAAGACCAAATAAGATCCCCTCGACGCAGCTATACATTGGCTAATACGAGGAATGGTGCCTCTTCTCGTAGTGATGTTACCTCAAGTAACAGCACTTAGCTGGATAGTCCACCAGACTTGATGAATTCTTATCCTGGAATCTGTTAAGACCAAGACACCACTGGTCAATTAGGGAGAGAGAAATTAATGTTCTTAACTTCTTTACTAACTCAACGTTTGACAGGTAAAGGAGAACTGTAATGGAATATTCGAATATCTATGTATCTCATATAGATACCAAGTGTTAGCCTCAAGAAGGGGTACCTTGATTTCTGAGAACTTTGACTGAAGTAAAATGAAAATATGATTTTAGTCAACGCCAAGCCTTGTCATATTTTATTATCGTATGTAACAAAGAATACTATTTTCTAATAAACTAATATTAGTTAACAGAGAATAACTTACATTAACAAAACACATCGACCCTGTAACGAAATCAAGTCTAAATAACTTAACACTAAATATATATTGTGAAACCATTTCTCAACCAGTGAGCCATTGGCATCCCCGTGAAATGTATGATACGGAAACTACTTTGTAAAAAAAAAAATTCCAATCACAAAAAATAGCATTTGTACAATAAATCATCTATCTTCTTCCATATAATAATTTTCGTCGCCAATAGTTTTAATTTTGACAAATAAATATTCGATTCTGACTAGCTGTTTGGTATCTTTACAATAAATTCAGGTTTTTTCAAAAATATTTCATCCGATAAGAAGATCTTTCAAGTGGAACAGTTTTCAATAGTGACATAAATAACACAGCGGCCGTTTACCACAATAAATTTAAAAAATCTACATTGATAAATCCATGTCAGATTTCAGATCAAAACTACATTTATTTTAAAGAAATATTAAATTATTTATTTTTAAAAATTACTTGTATACCATAACAGTAGGTAAAATAATTTGACCTCGAACAATTAATTAAAATGTTGTTTTAATGAAATGATACAAGCAACTGTCGTGAATGTTTGTGCCAATCAGCACTAGACTTATTAATCATGAAGCCTGAATTCTTTTTGTGATGAATTTATTATTATCTACTAAACTCATTTATTTAAAAAAAATAATTTTAATAGCAGATAAAATCATTTGCAGCAAAAATACGTTCTCTTAGAAATACGATATTACATTAAATCCAATTAGAACAAAGTTACACACAAGGTCAGTTTTAATTAAGCAGGCAATATCTTGTGTGGCCCTCAGCAAGCTTTTCACAGTCGGTAGTGTTGTAAATATTTTCCAGAAAACAATTTTAATAAGGGAACAAAAATATATAAGCAAACAATATGTTTCGGTTGTACCTAGCATGCCTTTACCAGTCGGATATGTTCTATATCATTCCTGCTAACTGTAACTCAAGCTACTAATAACAATATCACTCCACTATTACTGTACTCTCTATTGTAACCACAGACATAATAGTCAGGCACTCAAATAAAATAATTTAAAGTTGCATACGTGTGTCTTCTTTAGTCTTGTAATATTCTCGTTATTAATTATAAGTAATGACAAGTTACAAACTTACCAAATATAAAAAGGGGGTTGGAGATAATGTAGTGCAACATCTATATAGATGCTCAGTTCTTGTTGCTGTTGTTTTTTTTTACAGTTTGTAATCAAATGTCCCAAAACATTTTTTTACAATGAGCGATATTAAAATTTCCACGGCTCATTTCAATACTATACGATAACCAATACTTGCAAGTGCCTCTATACAATAGTGAGTTTGTTACTAAATATCGTAATGTTATTAATATTGCCATAATAAATATCGTAATGTTATTAATATTGCCATAATAAATATCGTAATGTTATTAATATTGCCATAAGGATATCGCTTGTTTACAGTTGGCATCAAATAGCCTGAAACAAATCTACGAAAATTATGGTGTTCTTATCTCGTCAGGGTTATCTTTGTTTTCTTTCTTTAAATGCCAAGATTCCGGCGAAAATTACTGGTCATATACCGGAAATGAGAACGAACTGACATCAGCACAATACGCTTGTGGCGATATTAATTGTGGGGGGAGCCGAACATTAAACTTCCGGTTCGCGGATCATTTTCTTTAAGAGGTTAGCCAAGAGGATTGATAACAGCATTTAGGATTTCATTCAGAATCTGAACGTGGGAATTTGAAACATACAACATTGGTAGATGAGTAATACTTTTAAACTGGAAGGATTTTTCGTTTAGTGATGTTAATCATCAACTCGGTGAAACTTTCTGTTTCTTTTGCGGTGGGCAGTTATGAACAGCCAAGACTTTATTTTATTTATAAAAAAAACTAACAATATTTAACACAACTTTTGTAGGGTTCAGAGTTTAAGAGGAATCCAATGATGGTAATTGTTATTCAATTTGGGAGAATTTATTGATAAATCATCTAAAGATCAAATTTGGAATGAAACATTTTTATATTGCACTTTTTTCTTTGAGTTAAACTAGCAAAAACATGCTCCCACCCGTCGCATATTTTTGCTAGGCTGAGAGGATGATATCATGATGAACGAACTACATACACTGACCCTAAAGAATGAGGTATTGACGAAGAGGATGATATCATGACGAACGAACACTCCCCTCCTCTCAAAAACGTAAGAGTTAATAGCTATGAACATGATATCATGACAACAGAATAGATAGTGCACTACCTTGCACAAAATGAGAAGGTAATCCTGGGAGGATGGTATCGTAAGGAACGAACTAATACTATACTGCCCCCCTCCACCAAAAAAGAGGAGGTTATGCCTGGGATGAATTAATCATGACGAATTAAAATATACTACACAGAATTAAATAAGCATAAGCCGTTTTAATGTTAACATGGTTACGATAGGTGGAAAAAACGTTGGAAATAACATTAAAAAGAATGGCAAGTTTTATTGTCCACGTGAAATTCTTAAATGAAAATTGGCCGGAAAAATATAGTCGCGATCTGTATAAACAAAGAGAAATATTCAAGCTGAGGAAGAACGATAACTTCTTTCATAATTTCCTAGTTTATAAACTTGCGTTATCGTTCTTCCTTAGCTAGTATTATGGTGAACGAACATATACTAAACTGACCCCCGCCTCCATTAAAAGTTTTTCCGATTAAATCGAGTTTTTTTTTAATTTAAAAATGCTTAGTCACAAAAACATAATTAAGTAAAGTACCTTATTTATGGATGCCAAACGCAGAACTTACAATATTTTTATAAATAAAATAAAGTAAAATCTATTTCCTGTTTATAAATGTGAAAATAAACGCAGACTCCACATTTTTTATAAATACAAGTGAATCAAACGTATTTCCTTTTTATATATGGCAAGCGCAAAAAGACAATAATAGGAAATTACAGCATGGCCGCCAGCGATTAAGACATTGCATTAAAGTTCGATTTTTAAGTCTTTAAAAATAATGAATTAGAATTTCATTTCGAAATAAAAAAATATACACTTTAAGACTAATTAGTAAATTTCATCCAAAATGTGTGCGAAAATCAAAAGAAATAAGCGAGATATTTAAAGAATCCCTATAGTACAATGGAACGCCAAACGGAAACGTCTATTGCGTCCGTTCAGTTTTTAATTGTAACTATTTAGTCATTTGAAAAGTTTTAGTTTTTAATATAAAAGAAGATGTAATACATGGGAGAATTCCCTGCACCCCCTTAAAAACGGAGGAAGTAATTCCGGGGATGGCAGTATTATGATACCAGAACCGATACTACATTTATAAATTCCGATTAAATCGAGTTTTTTTTCATTCATTTAAAAATGTCTAGCCACATAGTTATCCTTCATATATGGTTTGCATACTCCTTGGTTAAGTTTAAGGGTAATATCTAAAAAGTGTGTAATGTTAATACCTGCAGTTATTGCTCGTTACAAGAAAAATGTTTAATGAAAAATGTAGTATATCTAGTATATGAAAAATGTAGTATATCTAGTATATGAAAAATGTAGTATATCTAGTATATGAAAAATGTAGTATATCTAGTATATGAAAAATGTAGTATATCTAGTATATGAAAAATGTAGTATATCTAGTATATGAAAAATGTAGTATATCTAGTATATGAAAAATGTAGTATATCTAGTATATGAAAAATGTAGTATATCTAGTATATGAAAAATGTAGTATATCTAGTATATGAAAAATGTAGTATATCTAGTATATGAAAAATGTAGTATATCTAAGCACAGTTTTCCCATAGAATGATCCTAATTTGAAAAGATTCTACATAGCCCTGATTTTAAGGATAGGTACAGAACCCATAAATGCTCATTTAACAACATAGATACTGATAGAAAGGGCACTTCATTATCCAGATATATTTTACCCCTAAAAAGAAATGGCATAGTTCCTCTAGTGAAATGAAGTATTTTGAAAAAGGCACCAATACCTACACCAAACAACCCTACCTGTTTTCTGTGTTTAAATGAAAAAACTGTCTATAATTTTGTTTCCTAATAAGAATACTTTACTACACCAGAGGGGCGAGGTAGGTTACAATTGCAGGCACTTCATAAGGTTCACCTTAGATAAGTATTGTGAGAACGATTTGACTTTCCATCGCTGAGCGTAAGTGAAATCGCAATTCTTCACGCTCGTCTCTATGAGCTTATTTTTGTTATTCATTCGATGCTCCATAACCGAATAGACCGAGCGTCTAACGGTTATCTGTTTGAACTTCCCATCGCTGAGCATAAGTAAAATCGCTATTCTGTACGTTCGTCTCCACTGGCTTTGTGTTTTGTTTGTTTATTCATTTACAGCTCAATAACCGAATAGACAAAGCGTCCAACGGATATCTGTTTGAACTGTCCATCGCTGAGCGTATGTACAATTGCCATTCTTCACTGTCGTCTCTATCGGCTTTGTTATTTTTTTTTCCTTATTCATTCACTGCTCTATAGCCGAAGAGACCAAGCGTCCAACGGTACCTGTGTGAACTTTCCATCGCTGAGCGTAAGATAAATCGCCATTCTTCACGTTCCGCTCTATTATAATTAATAATAGGCCATAATAATGATTATATTAGCAATATTAGAAAAAAATGATGGTGTCAAATTGAATGTAATCATAGTTGTAGTAGTAATAATGATAATCTTAGTAATGGTGATTATGATAATGATAATAATAGTAATAATCTAAACTACGGGTCCACTAGCATAGGGGTAGAGAATCTCTAATAAACCATAGCGAACGTAACACTTCTTGATCGAATGCAACGGCAGTTGTAAATTCCAGGTTGACATCTGGCGAGGTTTAACTGCGTTTATGACCTGAATTTGGCTTCCTAGAGATGGTATTTCAATAAAAATACTAGGGACAGAAAACATTACACAACCCATTCCTTGTATCATTCCAATATGAGTGTTCAAAATTATCAAACCAAAAACGACGTAAGTGGGTCCGGAATGTTAAGTACAGGTCTCACGTCCGACAGGGGAACGAACGAGGCGTCCCAAGTCGTCATCCAGCAGAACCCTCGAAACACTAACACTATAACTAGACACTTCAATAGAATTGTGATGAAATGTTATTTGACGAGTGATCCTCCTAAGAGACGATATAGACAACGAATGCACCGAAGGTGAATGAGCTCGGCCTGTTTGAATTACCAAAATAAAAACTTGCAGGACAAGCCCGGGTGATTTGTTATATGCTATTGAAATTGAAGAACTAAAAAGAGAAATTGAGAGAGAAGACTTAGACGAGTTTGTAGAGACCAATAAACTTGATGGCAGAAATTCTAGGGTAGAACGAAAATATTCGATAATGTTCTGTATTGAATACTAAAATTTGCTAAATACCATCGTATTAGATTTTTAATTATAATTCAAAATGGTGTCTTATATCAGGTTTAACAATTGTGTAGGTCATTGGACCCGATGCCTATGTTTATGTCCTAAAATTTATAGAGGCTCGAATCTAACATATAGTTTTCTGGGGGCGAACGTTGGGTTTCTGAAGAGCAGCATAGACGAAAGGTCCTGAATTTTTGGTTGTTCATCTACGTGCAAAGCGGTCAGTCATAATACACCAAAGTGTTTAGATTCGGGAAAAAAATGTAATTAATAAAAACTTGGTCACTAGAATTTAGCGTAACATTTTTTTATTTATATATGCCCTATTGTTGAATGTTAAAAATTATCAAGCTTTTATTGTGAATAGTTTGGACTATATAATAAAAAATATATGCACAAACATATAATTGTACGCACCTATATATATATATATATATATATATATATATATATATATATATATATATATATATATATATATATATATATATATATATATATATTGTTGGCATCCATCTGTCTCAGGAGACAATGGAGTTCTGCGACTCAGATCTGTACGTTGCCGAATTGCAGCGTCTGCTGTGACTGTGCAAGCCTATCCTGGATCGACAGGCTCTGTTGAAGTTGCCACAGATGTAGGTGGTGTCTGTGTTGCAAGATCTCTGTTGTAGCCCTCTGCCGTCTGTGTTCTCTTCTTTCACTCCTTTTACAGCATGCCTTTATAGCTTTTCTCCAGCGGCTGCGATCTTCAGCGACAGATTCCCAGTATGTTGGATCGATGCCACCTGCCCTTATGTCTCGCTTGCAGACATCCTTGTAGCGTAGGACAGTTCTTCCTGTTGGTCTAGAACCGGTGGCGAGCTTGCCGTATAGAATATCCTTTGGGATCCTCCCATCATCCATTCGCCTGGCATTGCCAAGCCACCGAAGTCGTCGTTGGGTGAGGAGAGCGGACATGATCGGGATGTCCGCCTGATCAAGTACGTGAGATGTGGTCTTGCCAGGTGATTCCTAGGATTCTCCTGAGGTTGCGCAGGTGGAATGGTGTTGAGTCTGTTATCTTCGCGGCAGCAGATTCACTAAGCATGCAGACCCGGTACACCTTCATCTTGGTATTGGTGGTCAGCATCCTGTTATTCCAGACTCTCTTCGTCAAGCGAGCAATGGTTGCGCTTTGTCGATACGTTTGTGGAGTTCTGCATCCAGGGAGAGATTGTTGGGGATGGTGGACCCGAGGTACGTAAAGTCCTAGAACCTCGAGGATGTATTCGCCAATGGTAATGTGTGGGGGTACTGTCTTACATATTAGCCGAAGATGTTAGTCTTTTTTTTAGAATGTGCCGTCAGTGCTGCATCATCAGTGAAGAGCGTTTTGCGTATAAGTACCTTCCTCACTTTGCTCAAAGGCGGACAAGGTTGAAAAGGCTGCCACTGTTTCTGGTATGGAGATACACTCCATCCTCTGACTTGTTGAAGGTGTAGGACAACAGCAGAGAGTAGAAAATGCCAAAAGGGTGTCGGGCGAGTAAACAATCCTGTTTCACCGCGCTCTTGATTGGGAAAGGGTCCGAGGAAGAGTCATGGTACTGTACGGTGCCCTGCATGTCCACATGAAAAGATGTGATAATTTTCGGGAGGGGGCATCCAATCTTCGGCAGCAGAGTGAAAAGTCCCTTTCTGCTGACAAGGCCTTTCTGCTGACAAGGCCTTGGTTAGGTCGATGAAGGCGATGTACAGTGGTTGTCTCTGTTCGTGGCATTTTTCCTGGAGCTATATATATCTATAACATTTAAAAGAGTCTACACAAATCAATTCATGTTCGTCGAGGTTTTCATTGAGTTGGTCCCATCGAGGTGCACTGGAGCACCGATAAATAAATTAACTTGTGTAGACCATTTTAAATGTTTATATGAAGTTTATTTATAAAGATCTACTTTGTATTGAAGACTTTTTTTAAATTGATATATATTTAAACTTGTTTAATCAATTTATATATCATTCACACACTGCTGTGTGTGAATAATATGCTTACGGTCAACATTTACCCAATCGTGACTAATTCTTGGGCTTGTCATTAATTCAGTTTTCAGCCAAACTTGATGCGGTCCCAAGCCTGTTTTGGACATAAAGAAATTAAAATTTGGTCTAGTAGAAAAAAGTTATTCAAAATGTGTGATCATCAGCGTGTAGGATAACACACCCCCCCCCCATTGAATTTGAATAACCTTAACTTTTTTTATTTAAAACAAATATTTATTTTTTATGCTATAAATGTAGCACAAGTAATCTAAAAATATAGATATCTCGAAAGGAGTTTAAGATATGAAAGGATTGAGCAGCTTAAATTGACAAACATGCCAATTGAGTAACGTTCCTCATGCCCTTTAACTCGACATAACATTTTAAATTATAAATATAATTTAAGGGTGGAAAATGGAAAGATAGAACTCGAAAGGCTGATTCTAAATATGTTAGTATTAAAAATATTGGTGCCATAAAAACAGAGCTGTGTGACTTTTAGCAGAAATATTTTTTTAAGTGATAATTAACTTTTAAATCTATATTTTTCAGGAAAGAAGGCCAAAAAAGGCCAAACTGAAAACTGAAGCTACACTTTTAGATGAAAGAAAAGCAAAGAAAATGCCACATTGAAAACTATCTTTATTAATGAAGAAAATGAAGAAAAATTGGCTATATTCAAGATATTAACTCTTGGGTGTGTTAAAGATGTTAACCCCCAATATTTGTATCTTTTTTCTATTAGTTTCGTATTGTTTTCTTAGCGGTGAAAGCAAAGATGTTTCGTATGAAATTGAAACTGTGGCGTTTTATGCTTTTTGTGGAAAATTTAAAAAATATTTATATAATTATTGCGTTAAATAAATAAGACTTTCTACATATTAATTTTTATATTGTACTGGAAGACTTTAAAGAATATTTGAACATGGTATATTTAAATAATTGTTGTAGATAGATATCCTCAGCCCCTCTCCTCTAAACAAAAATGAGCTTATCCTTTTTTTTAAGCGATTACGTGTTTGGAAGAAAAACAATTATTTCAGAATTTAGAGTTTTGCATATAAATTTAACGTAAAATTATCACCCATTTCTGGCCGATCGCTATCGGGATAGCGTTTTAAGAGCATGTAACAATATTTTTGCAAAGGGATATAAATTGTGTTGTTTTGGGGGGGGGGGGTAAAAAAATCCATTAATCCTACTACTAACTCTAAATCCATGTGGAAACAGTCCCCTCCCCTCCCTCAAAAATCACTATTGATAAAGTTAATCAATAACCTTAAGTCCAGGTGGCAACCCCAAAAATGTAACTAGAACGGTTACATACTTTCTTGTCCTTTTGGCTAGGAGCAAAATGTAGTATCAATTTTTGTATGAGTTTGTATTTTTTGTGCAAATAAATATTGCAAAGTATAGTATCTGTTCTGATACTACACTTCATCTTTTCTGTCCTCGGTCAGTGAAGGAGAAATCCTTCTAGACTAAGGCAATTTTCATTTTTGTTACAATCCAGAGTTCCCCCTCTTTAGAGATCTGGATTTTCCACACATTAAAAACCGACCTTGTGTTTACCGCAGTGCAACGGAAAATTCGGCAACGGAAAATTCGCCAAAAGAAAATCCGGCAATGGAAAATTCGGCAAGTTTGTCAAAGTAGGAACATTCGGTAATTATGAAATAAATATCGATTAAAAATAGATTTTAGAAGCGTTCTTGCGGGAGATATAGTTGTAAATACGGGGCTACCCCCCCCCCCTCTCAACTAAATAAAGAACACTTCTTGTATTATCTTTTTGGTACGTGTGCAGTTTACAGACCAGGTTATTTTTTAGATAAAGTTTTCAAGTTAAATTAAATTTTTACGATATCTTTTGTTTATTAAATTGTAAGGTAAAAGTACAGAATCCCCATATTAAAAATGGCTTTCCAAATAATGTTATTATTTCAACCCGGTCCGTAAACTACAAAAGTACCATCTTTTCCAATTATTATATTAATAAAAAGTAGTAAATTAAAATCCTATTGCGAGATTAAATTCATCAGTATGCATTGCGGTACTTTCGTAAACAAGTCAGCCATTTTAATATTTTGTTAATAGTTGAAATAATAAATGTATTACTTCGTGTTCGACATTTGAAAGGGATTTAGAAGTATTTAAACTGTCGAATAGAAAGTCATTGAAACTTGTTTTAAAATTCTTAGCAAATCTTCATGTATTAAAAGCCCCCTCCCCCAGATAATATTTAGAAATAAATGTTTGCATGTTTTTTGTTGATTTTGGACACCACATGCTACACGATGTCGTTAAATATTTAAGTCGAAAAATTGTAATAAGTTCAAAATGATAATTGACTTTTCGTCGTTGACGCATGAATGTGTACTCAGCAGCGTATAAAAAATCATTTTTTTTAATCTTGAAAACAAAACAAAATTGGAAAAATTGAAAGACAGGAACATTCCGAAAAAATTATTTTAAAAAGTGGTCTAAATTTTACTAACAATTAATTTCAAATGTATGGTAGGGCAAAAGTATAATAAACAATTAAACACACGGGATGTTCACCGCCACAAACTATCAACTATGCGACGTCGTCGAAGTTTTACTTACAGACAATCATTCAGTTTCCAGTTTCACAATTAAAGTTTATATTTTTTTAATTAAAACAAAATAGAAAGGTTAAAACTAAAACATATTCGTCGATATTCAAAGAATTTTAATATCATTTTAAAATCAGATAGGGAAATAAAATCTTATTGAGACCAATTAAAACTGTAATTATTACAAATTCATACCTTCTATATAAAATTAAAAATACTAGAATACTGAATTTCTGTGTTTTTAGCCATAGTAAGAACATTTTTTATTCTAAAAGTTTTTTGACGCGTAGAAATAGTTTGTTTTAGATTAACTTTAGGTTTTTACCTTTCGAACATAATCAAATTTTATCTTAAACAATTAAATATATATAATGAAAATGAGTTTCAAATGAATTAAATTATGATATTGTAATTCATCTTGAAATAATTATAAATTATTTAACTTATTTGAAACTCAGGAATTGAAATGTATTCTTATTATTCTGAAACTTATTCTGAAAATCAGTTTTTCCTTATTTATTAATATTTGAATTTAAAATATTCAATATATTTTTATCTTATCTTTAATCTAATAATTTAAATTCTGAAAATTTTGAAAATGTTTGCAAATCATTTCATTTGAATTTGTATAGGAATTAGTATTTTTAAAATGAAAAAAAAACTTGAAATTATTAAATATAACTAATAAGTAAAATTGTATTTTATTATTTAAAAATATGATGTTTAAATAGAATAAATATTATTATTTTGATAATTCTTAAATAATAATTGAAAAGAAAAAGAATACATTTTATTCGAAAGAAGAACAAAAGAACCACAAAAAGAACTAAATAATAAGAAAATTTGGGGAGAGTTTAGAGTGTTAAAAGTTTTAAGCAACCCTATTATTTATTTTGCTTGTTAACTTATTTTTAATAACGTCACTTATATAAGTAAAACTTTAAATTAGTTAATAGAATATTGTCAGTTGTGACTTTGTCTATGTGGGTAGTACTGAATCATGTGGTAAGGTTGTTCAGAAACGACTTATGTTTTTTATAATATTTTAAAAATATTCTTTTAATAAATTACATAAGTAAAGATATTTTTATTATTTTTCTATTCATTATTTCCAAATAACTTCATTTTTAAATTTAATCTTTAAATTTATTACTAAAGTATAGTCAATTGTGGCTTTGTCGTTATGATTAGTACTGAATTATGTAGTAGGGCTGTACAGAAAAGGAAGGTGTTTCAATTGATTATGTACTTTGACTTTTATAAACTAAAAAAGTGAAGTTATTTTTAATTGCAAGCTTCATTAAGAAATTTATAATAACTTCATTTGTAAAATTTGAATTTTTAATGATTGCGGTAGAGTCATTTGTGCTTTGTCTTCATTGGCAGTACTAAATCATGTAGTACGGCTGTTCAGAAAATGAAAAATGTTCTATTTGATATATTCTATTAACGATTTTTTTGTTTCGAAATATACACGTGAAGTTATTATTGTTGCTCGCTTCATGTTTAAAGTTAAATTCAAATTTACTACAAGATAATTGTTTGTGACTTTGTCTCTATGGACAGTACTGGATAATGTAGTAAGGCTGTTCAAAAAAGGTACATGTTTTAAATAATTATATTAAATATACTCATTTTTCTAAATTATGATAATGAATTAGTTAGAATTTCTTATTATTGCTTTTATGTAGATTACGAAGGAAAGTTTGAATTGATTAATTTTTTTCAGCGGATAAGAAGTAATAAATCCAAGGCTAGTTCATTAATGAATTCAATGCTTTCATTATTGTGATGTCATAATTATTATTGGTTCAACTCAATTAGCAATTGTTACTAATTATAGGTGACTCAAGGTGAACCTGCTCACTGATGCTTTGGGGTCTTGTTATTTGTTTCTTTTTTAAATTATGATTTTAAAAAATACATTGTACATTCTCAAACTGCAATGCTTTAAAAACGTGGAGTAAACTGAAAAACGGGGACGTATGTGTATTAATATTCTTAATATAAACCTGGAAACGTACAGAACAAGCGGAATTAACTCTTAAAATATTGAAGCTGGAATTAAGATTCGAAGAATTCCAGCTTCAATATTTTAAGAGTTAATTATACTTGTTCTGTACTTTTCCAGGTTTATATTAAGAATATTAATACACATGCGTCCGCATTTTTCATCTAGCATATATATATATATATATATATATATATATATATATAGTACATGTATTGTATCAGTTTCTGTAGATGTAAATCCGTTGAAACTTCAGTGTTAATAAAAAGTGCTCAATAAAAAGTAGAGCTGTTCTTTAGTATAAATTTGTATTTATACAAACATTATTGGTTACGTATGTGCATACATGTTTCGGTTGTACTCTTCACAGAGAGTCCACCTTTTCAGACCAAAAAAGACAAGGAAGTGAGATGAATTTGGAAAACTTTCCTATTAAGTAAATCTTTTTGGGGGATGGGATATGTTTATAATTTTCATCGGTCAAGCTTATTATTTTTATTACCATCATTTTTCCTTCCATTTCTTTCTTTTTATTACCCACTTAGCTTAAATTCCTTTCTTCTCCATTTAACACTTCAAAGTTTTAAAATACATACATACATACATTTTAACGCATACATATCTCATCATATATATATATATATATATATATATATATATATATATATATATATAACTGGACAAAAATACAAACATATCAATATCAACATACTCTGATCTCCATATAAAATACACACGTGCGCACAAATCTTTATATACACAAGTACACACATAGACATACATATATATACATATATAAAATAAAACAAACACAAATATATACGCATATATCCATACACAGATATGCATATATATATATATATATATATATACATATCCACATATATATATAAACATACGTATACACACATGCACATACATGCATAGAAAGACACATGTATACATATAAATTCGAAAATACACATCCACTCAAAAAAATACATACATACATACATATACACATTGCCAATGGATACATCTCCTTTTCCACTTCTTTGTTCAGCGTAATATATTACAATATATATAAATATATGTACTTCTTTGTGTCATTATTCTAACGGTTTTTGAATGAACTCGTGTACACGTGTACAGACCTGCATTCATGTATATGCACCACCATAGAATGTACCTCCATCCAAACCTACTCACATATATACATACGTGTGTAAATGGTTGTACTACTAATATTTTACTTATACTCTCACATACTGGTATAACATATACATATGTATATATAAAAACACCCACCCACATATATGGACATGTACATACAGCACATACATAACTACACACAGTGATATATAAATATGCCCATTAACCTACGCATACGTACACACGAAATAAATATACAAATAAAGATATACAACTTTTACACCTGTATCAACATACTCATACATATAAGATATTAGTTCAAATATCTATATACATACATACGCATACACCTGGACCCATTTATACCTTATTTGCTTACATTTATTCACAATGATTACAGATAATGCACATATATATACACACATAACATAAATATACACAAAATCAGCATATATGCACGCAGAAATATACACACACATACACATCTGTATACAGACATGTGTATGCATGCACACACACATACATATGTACACAAGTATCCATATTTCTATAATAAAAACTAAAGTGCTTATATCATTCAGTATTGTTCCTATCTATCTCTGTTTAATTTGCTTACATTTCTACTTGCTCTAGTATTAATACTAGGAACTTACAAGATAAGTACCATAAAAGCAAGTAAACTTGAAATCGTTAATTCTATATATAAACAAGTGATAACTATGAGGAAGTACCAAAATTATATCATTATAGAATGAGGTGTAGTGATTTGGGATAATACAGATTACTTAAGTGCAAAAATATCAAAACATCAGAATTTAAAGACACAAAAATAAAATAAATAAATAAAAAATAAAAAATAAAAATAAAGATAAAACAATAGTAAAAACAAAAATAGAAAGAAATAAAAAAAGAAAAAATTGAGTAGAAGTAAATGTCAATAAAGTCAAAATAATAATTAAATTATAATGTGACGTAATAATAGTTATTCGACATCATTATTTGTAATCTAAAGTCTGCTTAATGTATGTTCCTTGAAATGTTTGCAGTTTAAACTCGTTTCCTGTCTGACGTTGAGTAATTTTTCCCTGTCTTTAAATTTTACAATTTCAAGTTTCTCACCTAGGTATAAGAAACAGGGTGAGTTGAGTGATCTACATGTTTAAGCTTTTCTTATTATGCTCCATCTAATTATTGTCTTTTTTTCTCATCTATCAATTTCCAGAAATATCGGGACAACGAAGCGTTACTGTATTTTTTTATTTCTAAAAGAAAGGAAGAGAATGAAAACAAACTCTTCCTGCAACATCTAGTCTGGCTGTCTGGTTTCGGTGATCTCGCGGCTGGAGGGGGTGGCTTCGTGTCAACATACTCATGACAAATACGATTTGAAAGATATCATCGACGTATCTTAATAATAAGTGTTTAATTTTATTTTATTCTAACTGGAGATACATATTATTTGAACTCTTTATATTTCCCTCCCCTTCATTTTTTTGATGATTTTAACTTAAGTGTGTTGCGTGGCCCCTTTTTTTATCCCCCCTCTCCCTGCCTATGATATTTCGTTTTTGGCTTGTGAATATTTCTTTTTTCTGTCATTTCCAATATGTAGCTGTCCCGTTAACATTCTGAAGAGACTAGGAAGTCGAAATAAATTATAAATGCTGACAGTTGCAATGTGTATGTGAATTTTTTCTTTCTATATTGTCTTCTTACTCTGTTTTCTACATTGAGCCCTTTTACTCGAATATCTTATCAAAATGATTCACTGTAACTATATATATATATATATATATATATATATATATATATATATATATATATATATATATATATATATATATATATATATATGATTTTATTTTGTTTAGTCTTTTGAAGATCTAAGATCAATAGGAATTTTTTGGGTGGAAAAAGAATTAGCATTAGCCTTACATTATCCTCATCTTCTGAGAACAGGATTGTAATCTGAAGGGTCCTTTCTCTGCAGAAGTGTCTGCGTCAAAACAAAGAATTCGTGACCATTTCTCTCCAAGACTAACACAGTTATTGCCATGCTTCAGATATAAAGATAGCTCCAACATCAAATGATATCGCTTCTGGGCTTGACAGATCGTACCAAACATGTGCAGGAAGAGAGGGGGAGAATGATGGTTTCTCGATAGATACGCATAGATGCAAACACGCACACACATTATGATTATGTAGGTGTTCATATCGCTTTATTTATTTTGTATAAATCTGATGTTATTCTTTATCTCTCTTTCTATATCTCTCTTTCTATCTCTCTCTTTCTTTCTCTCTCTCTCTCTCTTTCTCTCTCGTTCTCTCTCTCTCTCTCTAATTAATATAGTATTCCAAATGGTATTACAATGTAAGCGAATTAAATAGATTGAAAGTCGAATCCATAGTCCGCATCGTTATCCATTACACCATTTTGAACCACAACCTCCCATAAACCTGCTTGTAAAATGCATACATGTGTATAATTATTAGAAAGGTTGGACATAATTTATGTAAGGTTCTTCAGATTGTGTCTGTCTGTTTGTATGTATGTCTGTCTGTCTGTCTCTCTCTCTCTCTCTCTCTCTCTCTCTTACTGTCTCTCTTTCTTTATACAAACATATATATAAATATATCTTGAAACGCTAGCGTCTGTAGGTATTAATAATTTAATATTTATTTATAAATATTATATATATATATATATATTATATATATATATATATATATATATATATATATATATATATATATATATATATATATATATATATATAAGTTAGGTATGTATTTGCATCGCAATTAAATGGTTAGCTCGAATTACTAATAAAAGAAAATGCAGATTTATTCAGTTTGATATTACCCTTTTCCTCACAAAAGATATATTTGAACGAACGATTTAATTTGCTAAACGACGCACTAATATTTCAGAAAATGAAATTGATATCATTAGAAGCTGCCACACAACCGTTCTTATTAGCATAACGAGCAATGGAATGAGAATAAGCACCATCGATGTTTTGATGTTTCTACGGGAACGCTTGATCTGTTGAAGCATCGGACAATATTACTGAAAATACTGATATACAAGTATATAGGCTTGTATAGAAACAATGATTTACCGAGAGCCAGTAATACTAAATGCGACCGAATTAGAAAAATAATTCATAAGGAAATGAAGAAAATAGGGATAAAAGTGGAAATTAATAGTAATATTAAACAGGTAGACTCCCTAGATGTTATATTTAATTTATATTTAATCTTGAAACAAATAAATATAAACATTAAAGAGAATTCCAATCCACATACAATCGAATCAGCCACACTCCATAATTAAACACATGTCTAAGTCTATATAAAGTAGAATTAGTAACAACTCTTCTGAAGAAATAACATCTAATAATTATAATAGCATTTACAAAACGGCCCTGAAAAATAGTGGTTACCAAAACGCCGCTATAAAGTATAAAACTTAGAAACCACCACTAATAGGTCCAGAAATCGCGACCGAAAAATTATTTTGTTTACACCTACTTTCAACCTAATGTAAAAAACGAAAGTAATCTCATCAATAAACACTTCCCATCAAGTAACACAAAACATTTAATAAAAACAAATTAAAACTAAGCCATAGCTGTAGCAGGAACATTTCAAATATATAAAGAAACATAACAAAATACGGATCAATTAGGTTTTAAGGACCCAGAAAAATGAAAAGACAAGAGGAACGTATTCGGGTCTACGCCGGTTTCTTCCGGTTAACTTTCGCACGCTGTAAAAAAAATGTTTTTTTTCGTCACAGTGTTAATTTTTAATATAGGAAAATATATATTTTAAGTAAAAACCGTTACTTGCTTTCCCACAAGGGTGGAATGCATAATTAAATAAAATCTTATAGGGTGCGTTTTTTTTTTTTACAAAACGTTTTAATAAACAACAGAATATTCTATTTTTCGGGTTGTATTCGGCTTGTATTATTTCTCATTTCGTAGGCCGACATATAAATAGGATCACGCGTAATTAATAAGACCCTAAAATAAATCAACCCCTTCAAAATGAGATTCTACTTTTTATGTGATTTTTATTACAAAAACCTGGCGCAACGAAGAAAACAAAAACAATGGCAATTATTTTAGAATTCAGAGTAGGGGATATATATATATATTACGCTACTCAGCCTTGATACAAGCCTCAATCCGACTTCTGAAAAAGGTGCATGCTTTCATTATGTCCTCATTTGGTTAAGCCTCCCATTTTCTGGGGATAGCAGCCTTTAGTAAGCCAACATGGCATTTGTCCTTTTCTCATTGACGCCCCACCAGAAAAAGTTCAGGGGTGATATCAGGGGAGCTCGGGGCCAATAATTTGTTGGCCATGTTGTTTTGACAGAACTTCTTGACCTTATTGGCTGTGTGGGCAGGAGCCCCATCTTGCTGCCACACATAATTGTTGTCTGGGTAAGTCTTCCTCAGTCACGGCAAAACGGTGTATCTCAAAACTTTATAATACACATCAGCTCCGGTTTTCTGTTTGGCGTTGTCTAAGACGGCAAGACGCAGCAAGCATCGTCGACCAACGCAGCAAGTCATATTTTACGAGCGCGAGCCATCAACTGAGATACTTACTAACAATGACCCAGCATTTTGCAGTAAGACTTTCAGAGACTTAGTAAATGAGTGGGAAGTTCAACTGCGATTTCGCACACATACCATCAGGTAATGGTATTACGGAACGGTGCTATCGAAGTGTGAAACGGATTGCCGCAAGAAAACTGTGCTCAGTAATGGAGGCAGTTTACTGGTATAACGTCACCCCGAAGGACGATGTGTCACCAACATGATCCATCGTTACAAGGTCAGACTGAAGGGCATTGATGTGCTGCCCCTGATGAGCCCGAACAGCAACACCTGAGTTACAGATCGTGTTTGGACAAGAATCACGAATGGACGGTGTACATCCCCTTACACAGTTGGACGCATTATGGACGTGATTAGCTCACAGAATGTCCTCATTGATGGGATGCCTCGGCACGTAAGGGACCTACGTCCCGTTATCGACCTGGTACAGATTCATCGGATGCTCCCTCCGCAGACGAGGTATTTGAAGTTGAATGCGCAGCAATATTACCGGGGAGAAGCACAAGGCAAAAAAGACCTGCACCGGGTGCCACATTTTTGATCATGAGATCAGGGGGTGTAGCGGAGAGCAGGAAAGGCAGCCGACTGCTGTGAACCAAGACACTTGTCCGCGGCGATCGAAAAGAAGACGTTTGGTTTGCTGCTTGTGCGGAGGAGAGCTGCGGGCGCGAACCCGGAAACGCCCACTCGCGAAAATTTTAAATTATTTTTTTTAAGAGGAAACGGCAGCGGGTGGCTTTGGCGTGGCTCATTAGCATGTGTGAGATGTCGCTACTATTAGGAGCACGACAAAACATGATTTGGAGAGATGCGTTGGGAGGTAGACGCGAACAGAAGAAGAAGAAGAAGAAGAAGAAGAAGAAGAAGAAGAAGAAGAAGAAGAAGAAGGTGCCGTATTTATTTTGGTGAAACGTTATGTTAACTCGTTCAAAGAAGCCAACGGAAGAAGAAAGTGCCGAATTTATTTTCGTGAAACGTTGTGTTGGCTCGTTCAAGGAAGCGAACAGAAGAAGAAAGTGCCGCATTATTTTGGCGAACCATTGCATTGACTCGTTTATTACCTCTATCACTAAATTTAACTACTTCAAGTTTTTCATTTAGACATAAAGCAACAGGGTGAATTTAAGGAACTACAGGTACTGGTTTTTCTAATAGTGTTAAAAATCACTATTGGTGATTGATTATTGTTGGTTAGTTCCCAGTGGTATATAGAAAGTAAAGTTCTTTTTTTGTGGTAATAATTATTGAATGAGCATTTATGGCCGGTTTATCTTTCTTTGAAAGTGTTACCAGCTATTTCTGGATGAACAAATATATTTGCGCCCACCCTCTTGTGGGTTGACTATGCTTTTGGCGTTAATTGGCTCCCGCTTAGCTTCAAATGCATAACCCTTTGTAAAATAATAGAGATTATAAATAATAATAATAATAATAATATAATTATAATTGCAAATATCTATAAGCACATATAGTTCTATTTCATGTGTCGTTGAATGATTTCTCAGTCATTACGAAGCTTGGCTGTTGAAACTGCATTTGGGTTTCGCATCACATTTAGACACACCACCCGTTTTTTTTTTCAACACTAAAAAGCCATGATACGTATATATGTATATATAACTTATTTTTTAATACACGGATATGAAAGAAGTAAATAGACATCCGACAAAAATAATTCATACATTTTAAAAGTTTCTGCTTTCTTCGCCGATGAACAACATTCGGCGCCATACAAACTAGCAGTAAAAGTTTTAAACATTTTATTACGCTAATTGACATTTTATGTGTTTCAGATATCAACATATCTATTATAACAAATTACTCGATCAGTTGTGGGCCTGCCACATTATTGGTGCCATTAATAATTTTAAAAATACATATGATTTTTACGAAGTACTAACCTTCAAATAGCACATGTAAAAATTTGAACCCAATCGGATTATTAGTTTACAAACTACAGATAATAAAGTGAAGCTACTGTTGCTAATTTTCAAAACAATAGACAAATCTGATTTACGTGTGTTGATAAATCATTGCTGTTCAAGCAAAACGATGGCTTGATATATGTTATTTAGACTCTGCTCCGTCTGAAAACAACGGTTAAGAGGTGCTATGCCGACTTTAAACACGGTCTGTGAGACACAAATGATGCTAAACGCTCAGATCGCACTGAAGTAAGTCGATCGCAACGATGGCAAAACTACATGAATTACACTTCGAATTACTTCCGCACCCACCCTATTCTCCATATTTGGCCCCAGTGACTACTGGCTGTTTACCGACCTCCCAAAAATACTCCAATGAAAGATATTTAAATCAAATGATTAAGGCATCTAACTGTTAGAGAAGCGTTTGAATCAGTGCATCATCTAAGAATAAAACTATGTTAATAAATAAAGTCGAATTCTGTTTAAAAGTGGTTGTTTTATCAATTAGGCCCGGGACTAATTGACTGATGTATTGTATCACAATCTAATTATAAGACAAAGCAAAGAAGTATTAGAATTCGTAAAGTGTTAGAGGAGCCATAATATGGGTTAATCTGAAGGGGGACTTAATAATCGGCAAATCGTCGCAAACCTCAGGATTCCACTTTCCATTGCTAACTGAGTGATTGTCCAATGCACCAGTGAAAGGAAATAATCGATATTAGCTTGCGTCGGTCCATCAGGACCCTATTATAACAGTCTTCGTTATTAATAATTATAGTATTAGGGTGTCTATTTACTTCTTTCATTTCTGTATATATTAATGGTTTTAGTTTGTTTTTTTTTCTTATACATTTTGGACTCCCAGTTCGTTCTGCTCCAAATCTATTTGTTATATAACGAGGCCCGTTGTTTGAATGGAGGCGGGCATGCCCAATGTAACTAGGTGTAGCGGGATGAGCTATCCGTGTATCTATCAGTCTGTTTTTCTCTCCATGTCTACGAAAGTAACCTGTCTTACTGGTGTTTTCTGTTACTGTTTGTAATAAACGTTTTTATGTATTAACATCGGCGTCCGAGTGGGTTTATCAGCAAACGAATAGAACCTGGGTTCACGGCGACGACGACGACAACGACGACGACAACGACGTCGATACGGGTGTATAGTTGTTTAGATATGCACCGGTAAGTGAAATCGTAAGACTGTAATTCTTCTCTTGATGTAAATGCTGGTATAAATGGCCTCGTCAACTTGATGATGATGATGATGATGATGATGATGATGATGATGATGATGATGATGATGATGATGATGATGATGATGATGATGATGATGATGATGATGATGATGATGATGATGATGATGATGATGATGATGATGATGATGAGGAGGAGGAGGAGGAGGAGGAGGATGATGATGATGATGATGATGATGATGATGATGATGATGATGATGATGATGATGAGGAGGAGGAGGAGGAGGAGGAGGAGGAGGAGAATGGGGATTGGGAAGAGGAGGAGTATGATATTTTCATTAACATTTTGATTTGTTAACTTTAAGCCACAGCTCTTCCTTCTGCTCAAATCTGCTCGTCTGAACTTTTCTCTCTCTGCTTTTTTATAGCTGTTTTTTCTATCTCGGATGGAAAAGAGATATGCAATTTATTTTATGGATTTTTTATTAGATTTCGGCTTCACGCAATTTCCATTATCTTATTTCTTATCAAATAAATATACTTTTAACGGTGTAACTGCCACGTCAAGTTTTTTCTCCGAAAAACAAAAAATGATGAAAACAAAACTGCAAATATAGAAAAAATTTCGTTCACCCAGATTTTTTTATTCTGATGAGCAAAAGATTGTATCTCAATAATCCATCGTGGGTTCAAGTTCCAGACACAGCACACTCAGTTTCCAATTGATTCAAGATTATTCCCCCATTTTATGGATATCAAACTTTGTAGCTACATTTATTATATATTTATTTATTATTAGTTATAATAGTGTATGTTTCTAGTAACGACTATTTATTATATATTTATTTATTATTAGTTATAATAGTGTATGTTTCTAGTAACGACTATTTATTATATATTTATTTATTATTAGTTATAATAGTGTATGTTTCTAGTAACGACTATTTATTATATATTTATTTATTATTAGTTATAATAGTGTATGTTTCTAGTAACGACTATTTATTATATATTTATTTATTATTAGTTATAATAGTGTATGTTTCTCCATCTCTCCTGAACACTAGCCTAGTCTTATAAGACAAAACAGCAGTGAAAATGAAATAAAAGAAAATTCTCAAAGTCATATCCTAGTCTTTTTCACTGGGTCCTTTTCGTACTGTAATTATCTTCGTTCCTTCTGCTGGATCCTTTCGATAATGATTGTTTTTATTCCGTGTATCTATTTAGGGTATTTGTGGACGCCTTTACGCCACACTTATTTAAATATATGTTTTATATTATACGTTTATACCCCCATTGTCACTACTAGTTTAGTATTACTAGACTGGAATAGTATTCAGAAGTGATGGAGAAAAAATGATAGATTATGTCGCCCGTCGTTACAATAAAAGTATGATTTTCGTAAATAACAGTATTTATAGTTAGAAATGAACAACGCCTGGAACATTTAAAAAGTTGGTTGAAAAACGTTTACATCGGCGTACTAAAGATCTCTTCCAAGTCAAGTTATTGTTTTAATCTATTTATAAAATTCAGCATTCAAAGTTTAAATATTATTTTTATATTTTGCAGTCGGTCATTGCGACACACACATTGTTATTTTATTGGATTTATACTTTAAAATGTATATAATAAAGAAAAATGATGAATCAACTTAAATTGGCGATCTCTAACAATGGGTTAGGAGTAGGTGCAAAAATAACATACGTGATTAACGCGAAAAAATTACGAAATATAAAAACCTGAAGAATGACTTGAAAGAAATAAACATCATACCGGTTGTGGTAGTGGCAATGGCTAATGAAAACATCTTGAAAGCAGCTTGATCTTTCAGGGATTGTGTCTCAATTGTGATACAATCCCTGGAAGATCAAACTGCAGCGAAGTATAAATAGCAGCCCTTAAATGGACAACATCTACCATTAAAACAATTTTCAATATCTGCATTGTTATGATGACTTGATGCCCATCTTTGAAACTCTCCTGGAAACTTTCCTCGAACTATTTCGCTTTAAGCATATGTTTTCTTACATATTTTCAATTAATGCTTATCAAAAATTAATAATTAGTAATTTTATTAGTGTTTCCTTCTTTGAAAATCCATGGATTAAAGGTCAGCTTATTATATTCTTTGCTTGAACATCTGATGATTTAATAAACTTTTAATTATTTTTCATTATTTCAATGTTACCTATGTTAATGCTCTGTCTATAATATCGAGCATCTCCTTATCACGATAGGATCTAATATAAAATATCTTTATATATATATATATATATATATATGTGTGTGTGTGTGTGTGTGTGTGTGTGTGTGTGTGTGTGTGTGTGTGTGTGTGTGAAAAAGACAAAGGGAAAAAACAAATTTTAAGTACAAGAAAAAATTATCAAAGAAAACGAGAAATTTTACCGGTTTCGTTCGGATCAACAAACGTCTTCAGAATAAGCGATGATTTTTTTTCCTGTATTTAATTTTTTTCCGTTTGTCTTTTTTCACACATCTTGTCTTTCACGGCATTTCATTTTTATGATATATCGTGCATTTTACCCTTATATATATATATATATATATATATATATATATATATATATATATATATAAGAGGTTTATGTAGTTTGCTTAAAGCATTGTTTATTAGTATATAGAAATGTGATACTTAGAAGGCAATACAATGCAGAGGTTTGACAGATAGACACAAGTTGGAGAAAATAAGACATGTAATGGTGGAACAGATTAAATAGTTTCACCCTTAATACAATGTATACATACATACAAAATATATAAACACACACACACACGCACATATATATATTTTTATATGTTTGTGATTATATCAAGGTCTCATTTATAATCTAACCTTTTTAATACATCTCTCTTTAACTTTACCCTTATTTCTCTATTTTTAAAACCCATTTATATTTTTGTTTTTCTCCTAACCTTTAACTTGTTTTTCCCTTTTGTTTTCTTTTTTCACAC
Organism: Sepiola atlantica; assembly: GCA_963556195.1. Classification (NCBI taxonomy): domain Eukaryota; kingdom Metazoa; phylum Mollusca; class Cephalopoda; order Sepiida; family Sepiolidae; genus Sepiola; species Sepiola atlantica. Next base: position 22,664,247 of record OY744545.1, on the reverse strand, counting down.
ATTTTTCCACCTCAGCTTTTCATTTTCATGAATTGCTTTTTAAAAACCTATTGTTGACAAATTAGCTGACCCATCCCTGTTTATTTCTTATTAATTTTTAGGTGCTAACTTCCAGTGTATCAATTTCATGCCCACTCTTTTGTTCACCGTAGTCAGATTCTCTGCCGCCTTTTTCCCCCTCCCCCACCGCCTTAGAAGAATGGGCTACCTACTTATCATGTCCCAATATCACTTAATGTCTTCTCATATGATCCAATCAGATCATTTTTCCCCTCATCCCATGTGTGTGCCTTCAATATAAAATAAAATTATTTCTGTATTCTTTATTTTCTGAAGACGTTCTCCACGAACGAAACCGGTCAAAAAATCTCTTGTTTTTGTTTTTCTCCTGCACTTTGACTTGTTTTCCGTCTGTTATCTTTTCACACATTTTGTCGATCACGACACTTCATTTTCATGAATTATCGTGTACCTTACCCCATATATATATATATATATATATATATATATATATATATATATATATATATATATATATATATATATATATGGTTATTATATGTTTTTGGCTGATGTTCATATTTGCCCGAATAATATCACTAAACAAACTATTTATTTGTTCGCGAGACTCGAAATAAACAAAGAATACCACAAAGTGAAAAATTAGACTCGTACAGAATTCGACCGTGTGCATCGCGGTCGTTTTAGAACTGGGTAAAAAAAAATGAACAATAAATGAACAAGTCCTGCAAAAATTAAAACAATGGACTTGTAAAAAAGTAGAATGTTAAAATAAACAGGACAACGTAAACAAGCTTATTAACCCGTTAGAAACGGATTTACGCATATATATATATATATTATCCCATTCGCAAACGTAGGAGAAAACCACCTTGTCTCAAAGAGACACGTCGAAAAGCTAACACTCACCATTAAACTTATTAAAATTAATAAATACTAAAGATTTCTTTTCATATATCGCATCGATATTAACATCAAAACAGCTCGATTATTGAAATCAATAATACAACATAATCTTTTTGAAATATAGTAGAGAGCAATGACCCAAACACAGATATTGTATGTTTTTTTAATTCGCATAACTATTCATTAATACGTTATAATCAGTTAATGCTTGGTGTTATTCATTTGTAATTGGATTTGTTCTATTTTATATATATATATATATATATATATATATATATATATATATATATATATATATATATATATATATATATATACCAGGTGCTGTATGTGCTCTCTGCTTATCTCGGCATTGTTTCCAATCGTCTTGTATTACTACTTGCCATTGGAATCAAGCAATGCCGACTCAGGAGAGCGGTTGTTGGATTTGCGCAACCCTTGCAATTACAAATTCACGCGCGGGCCGCCCCTGATGGGGCACTCATACGTCGAAATCGACGGGAGAGTCCATCATATATATATATATATATATATATATATATATATATATATATATATATGTAATAGCTGTGTCGTTAGTTTAACAGTAATTAATTAAAGTGATTAAAAAAAAATATGAATTACCAAAATGTTCAAGGGAGATAGTTTAAAATATAATTGAAATTAAAATTACAATAGATTTAAATTAAATAATATGTAATGTAAGTTATACATTAAATAAGAATACTTAGAACTAGATTAACAGCAACCGGATGTTGTGGGTGTGTGGGTGTGTGGGTGTGTGGGGGGTCTCTGTGTGGGTGGGTATGTGTGTGTATGTGTGTGTGTCTGTGTGTGTTTGTGTGGGTGTGTGTGTGTGGCTGTGTGTGTGTCTGTATGTGTGTGTGGTTGTGGGTGTGTGTGTGTGGGTGTGTGTGTGTGTGTGGGGGGGGGGGGGGGGGGGGGGTATGTGTGTCTGTGGGTGTGTGTATGTGTGTCTGTGTGTGTGTCTGTGTGTGTGTTTGTGTCTGTGGGTGTGTGTCTGTGTGTCTGTGTGTTTTTGTGTGTCTGTGTGTGTATGTGTGGCTGTGTGTGTGTCTGTGTATGTGTGTGTGCCTGTGTGTGTCTGTGTGTGTCTGTGGGTGTCTCTGTGTGTCTGTGTGTGTGTCTGTGTGTGTGTGTGGTTGTGTGTGTGTGTGTCTGTATGTCTGTCTGTCTGTGTGTCTGTGGGTGTGTGTGTGTGGGTGTGTCTGTGTGTGTGTGTGGGGGGGGGCTGTGTGTGTGTGTGTGTCTCTGTGTCTCTTCTGTGTTTCTGTGTGTGTGTGTCTGTGTGTGTGTGTGGGTGTGGGTGTGTCTGTGTCTGTGTGTGTATGTGTGTGTCTGTCTGTGTGTGTGGGTGTGTGTGTGTGTGTCTGTGTCTGTGTGTCTGTGTGTATGTGTGTATGTGTGTATGTGTGTATGTGTGTATGTGTGTCTGTGTGTGTATGTGTGTGTTTGTCTGTGTGTGGGTGTGTGTTTGTGTGTGTGGGTGTGTGTGTGTATGAATTTCAGTCTATTGGTGTGGCATAGACCTTTTTTATTTTTTTATATTTCCATTTGATTATTAAAGAAAATCCCTTGCCATCGTACATTCCAAAGATCCCGTTTAAACTTGGAAATGCTAAGTCAATCTGAACCAATAGAACACGGGCCTCAGAAAACACCTGTGGCCCCTAATTATAGATAACAGGAATCTCTGTGTGCATATGGTGCATTTTGGGGAATATTGACAATATTTCTTTTTTGTTCTTTGTCCCCTTTTCTCCGTTTATCTTTTTTATATTTAACAATTTTGCCAAATTATTAGCGATATCATAGGGCGTTTTCAAAAGAACAGTGCGACTGTAGCTATATTTAGCAAACTTTGCTATCTGGTTGCTAAGATGGCGTTCTGTTTTATAGGCATTCATATCGTGCTAGGTAGAGCCGGCACTGTAATCCTATTCGAAAAGCTTCTCTATTGCAAGCGACGCATTCTCCTTTCGGTTGCGTCTTATTGTACTTCTTTCGTTGCTGTATTCGACTTTGGAAAATTCACAGAAATCATCGCTTTTACATTTGGAATAACGTTACCTTATTAAATCATTCTTATGACGTGGCCAGACCATCAGAGTAGAAAGTTTAGTATCTGTATTTATCTGCCTCCCCACGAGGGCATGATGTGGTACAAGACTGGGCTTATTGTGGGGTCTAGCCAGAACAGAACGCATAATGAAAATCGGTAAAATTATTTATAAAAATGACCTCATTCCCATCAGCACGACATCACAAATCAAAGTACCTCAGGTAACAGGTAATGACCCCCATCCCATGTTTTGTGCAGTGAATGGGGTAGTGTCTGGGAGACTTACCTCTTATAACTGAGGTTTCAATAGATAGAAATTATGTCGTTTCGAAAACTTCTATGCCAGTCGTTCTGCTATCAGACTGTGAAGATGGAACTTTTGTGGAAACATTATAGATGTGCTTTGTATGTCTTTTTATAAATTGTTTCATAGCCGATTATATCATTTGTGTAAATACCATTGGCGAGTATGGGATTTATTTATTGTAGTTCCTTAGGACTTTCCATATTATTTTATGCTTATTTTTTTAAAGATTTTCTTTGCACAAAATTCACTAAACGTAATTTAGCTATTTTTGTGTTGTCATTTTAAAATGTTAATAACTTTTCGCTTAAAGCCAATTGAACATTCTTCACTCAATTGTTTCATAGACAAATAACCGAGACGACTCTGATGTCAAGCTTATCTAGAGATTCCGAGTTCAATCTTAAGCAGAGGTAGTAAGACAATTAAACAAGTTAACTAAATATTAGAAGGCTTAAAGAATGGAATGCGAGCATTGTTTTAATACGATTTAATAAAAGGTTGGATTCTAAATTCTATGAGAATTCCCAGGTTCAACGAAAGGCCCTAAGACCAACTTAAGAAACCTCGCCAGAAATTCTAAATAATATTTTTTACATGTACATTGAACTTTTACCATATTTCTTATCCTATGTTAACTTTTTTACATTGTAACATAAAATAAAAACAAAACTAAATTTTGTTAATTTTATTTAATAATTTTCTAAATTATTTTGTCATCAAATAATATTTTTATGTTGAGCAGAAATTAAAAGAGAAAATTTTTATGGTTAGTAAAAAATAAGGCTGTTTTTTTTTTTGCAATCAACACAACCATTGCAAACAATACAACCATTGCAATCAACACAACCATTGCAAACAATACAACCATTGCAATCAACACAACCATTGCAAACAATACAACCATTGCAATCAACGCCAGCATTGAAATCAACACAACCATTGCAATCAACACAATTATTGCAATCAACACAACCATTGCAAGCAACACAATTATTGCAATCAACACAACTATTGCAATCAACACAACCATTGCAAACAACACAACCATTGCAATCAACACCAGCATTGCAATCAACACAACCATTGCAATCAACACAACTATTGAAATCAACACGACCATTGAAATCAACACAACGATTGCAATCAACACTATTGTGGCACATAAAAAACACACACACAAAAATATTTCACATTTTCAGGTTCGAAACTCTATTAACTTTCCAAAGATATTTTCTGTTGCAGCTTTATGAAGATTTTCTTTCGCAAAAATGGGGGGCAATTTGTATCATTTAGATTATTCGTACTACTCTTCTCATATTCAATGTTATTCTCACAACATTTGGGACGATGTAACCTCCGACCTTCTTCGGGAGCGTTTTGTCGAACTCGGAAATGTTTATGTCGACCCGTTGTACAACGGATAAAGTGCTAAGTAATAATAGGTTCTAAGTGACAGTTTTCTGGAGGCTGAAGGTGCAGTCCCCAGTAGAGGGATATTAAGACTATTATTAAGAATTACTTTAATTACCGTTATGGCTGACGGAGCGATAGCAATCTAGCCCCGATGATTAAATAAACGGTTCCGTTCGAAATCCCTTACAGATTTACAAGTTCGACATAAAAGTTCCCGGGTTCGACAATACGCACCTGAAGAAGGTAGGAGGTTACATCGGCCGAAACGTTGTGAGAATACATGGAAGATGATAACAGTAGTCTGAATAATCCAAAGAAAAAATGATAAAAGCAAAGAAGAAAAAAACTAACAAAACTAAACGGAATAAAAATACACGGGCAAATACGTTTAACGTCTTTTTTATGAAGGAAAATCCCTTTTTTGTTGTATGGTGAACCATAAGGCATAAACATACGAAAGTGACACTCAATAATATTTATTAGTAAGTGTTTAATAGTTTTTCGTTTATATTACATCTCGATTTCATATAAGAATCGCCGGTGCCTGTCCTGTCCAATTACCGTACTGATCTCTCACCGCAATGAATTAATGTTGAAGCACCAGACAATCAGAGGGTTTATTTCCGGTTTACGAGATTTTCGTTGTATCTAATTTTTAGTTTGATTTTAGCTTCTTTTTTCGGAAAGGCAAAAGAGGAAAACGTTTTTTTTTTAATAATTCATGCAATTAATGTGTTTTGCTTATATTTTTTCGTACTCGTCTACAAATAGCCGACAATAGTATTTACACAAATGATATAGACGGTTGCGAAAATTAGATAATTTACAAAAAAAACAACAAAAAAAACATTCATAGCGAATAAGACACAAATGATATATACAGCGAAACTTTGAGAATTTACAAAAAACAAAAAACATTAATAGCGAATACAGATCATATGGATTTAAAGGATCCCAAAATGAGCACCGACCGAAAATGGCATTTTTTCAGTTATACCGGATGTTTAAACTGTTACTTCCGGTTGAGTCATAAACAGAAGAATATGCACTTTCATAACTTTTCCATCACAGATTTTTATAAAGGAAAAATGTGTTACTATTAAAAAAGGGTTTCATTTACAAACAGTTTTATTTATATAAAGTTTTCTTAATTAAAAAAAATGTGCGTCTAACAAAACGTGCTTGTAAATAAAACTATGTATTTGTATTTGGTCCCGGGGTTACTTTCTTCTTTTTAGGTGAGAAAGGAATGGGTTTATTGCCAGACCAGAGAGACATCCATGACAACGTTTTTATCCACTGGTTTTAAATTCTTAAGAATATATTTTTCTAAAGTTGTATTACGAAATAATTAATGATAATAAATTACAAAGTAATTTTTTTATATAAAACTTGTATTTTATAAGAAGTAATAAAAAAATTGTAATTTTAAACTAATCCGGTGTAAGAACGAAACAAAATAGGTACGAACTTTATCCATGCGGCCATTTGTAAAAATAAGTTGAAGCAGGTTCTAATTTAATTTAATTCGAAAATTCATAAATGTTTTAAGACATCCTTTTTGCATGACTAAAAATAATGTCTCTTTACTTCTATATTATTATTATTATTATTATTATTATTATTATTATTATTATTATTACTACTAATGAGATACCGTTAGAATTCTATGATTGCTTTCTTCATCTATCTGCATAATTTACTGTTAGTAATAATATTTACCTTGAAATAATAAATGTCTGTCAGAGTTAATAAGAAAAAAGTCCCTTCGTTCTCCCATATAAATCATTGTCATCGTCAGCTTTAAAAACACCTCCATTAAAACTGACGGCAAAAATTATGCTTCGCGAGTTTTCGCAATAAAAAAGAAAGAAATATTTATACAAAGAAAGAAGAAAGAAAGAAAACGCCTCAACCTGCGAAGTTTTTAAAAGAAAAGATATAAATCTGTAGAAAAAAGGGGGGAAAAAGAAAACGTCTCATTATGAAAATAGAGTGAAGAACTTCTGTCGGAATTCATTTCAGATGAAGGGGTTGTCTGACTTGCTATTTGCTTTTTCTTTTCTCCTAAACATTTGAAATGGTTTCGTCCGGCACGTTTTTTACTCGCGTGATAGGACAGACGTACACACACATACACACACACACACATACACACACACACATATATATATATATATATATATATATATATATATGGGCTGATGTCACAAGTGGCAGTGTCCTCGGACCGTTGTTGTTTGTCATCTACATTAACGATTTACCAGCTGAAATCAAGAGTGTGTTATGCATATTTGCCGATGACACAAAGATCTATAGCAAGGTTACAACGGAAGAGGACAGAGTCGCACTGCAGAATGACATAGAAAGGCTGTCTAAATGGTCAGCAGATTGGCAGCTAAAATTTGATACCTCGAAATGCAGAGTTATACACTTTGGACATAACAACCAAAGGAATATCTATCTCGTGAAGGACAATGAAGGAAATGACAAAGAAATTGGCGCTTCAGATATTGAAAAAGGCCTGGGTGTATACGTAGACAACAAATTGTCATTTCATCACCATGTTAATGAAACTGTAAAGAAGGCAAACCGTACACTTGGGACAATAAAACGAACGTTTGTTAGCAGAGACAAGACCGTGATCAAGAAGCTCTACACCTCAATGGTGAGGCCCATCCTTGAGTATGGAAATGCACCATGAGTCCATCAGTTTGTCGGTGATATTGACAAGGTTGAAAAAGTCCAGCGCCGAGCAACAAAATTGTGCCCTACACTTGTGAACTTGTCATACGAAGCTCCTGTCCATGTACGATAGAAGATAACGTGGAGATATGATCCAGACGTTCAAGATCCTCACAAGCAAAGACAACATGGACCAGGAGAGACTGCTACCCCTCAGCAAGATCACCAGGACAAGAGGTCACAACCTGAAACTGGAAAAGAAACATAGTAGGCTAAACATCAGAAAGTATTCCTTTGGGATACGGGTTGTGAACAATTGGAATTCTCTGCCAGACTGGGTCATCGACGCAACAGACATAAACGACTTTAAGTGCAAGTTGGACAAACATTGGCTTCACAGACAATATTCAGTCAGACCTGTGCACGAACTGATATAGTGGACAAGAAGGAAAGGAACGGGAGTTACAGGCAAAAGCCTTTTTCCCAAATATATGTTATGTTATGTTATGTTATATATATATATATATTATTATTATTATTATTATAAAGCGGAGGACTAAAATTGTCTGTCTATCTGTTTTTCATGCTTTCAGTACAAAACAGAGCCTAAACGCATACCATAAATTTTGTTTAGAGAAAAATAAATTGCTTCCATTCTTTTCATCGGTCGATCTTTAAGTTAAAATTAAATTTAATTTAAAAACTGGAAACTGATGTTAGGACCAATCAAGAAATACTTCTTTCTTTTAAACTGTACACAAGAAATGCAATGTATTTATTTTTTGGTGTTATTTAACAAATACTTGATTTTGCATATTATATAAATTTACTTCAATTTGATACTGAACAACTTCTAAGCAAACAAACTAAACTTGACAATTAATACACATGACATTTTCTGTTGCCGATAAACTAAAGTATTTGGCTGGTGAATTTTCAAAATTTGTTCCGAATGACAAGAAAGATTTCATCAAATTTTTTTTAATTAGTGAACTTTTGAGTATCCGGTCTGGACTATTTTTTATAATTGTCTATTATATTTATTCACAAATATATGCTCCCTCCGGTTGCTAGATGTTTTATTTAATTGCTCAGTAAAACGTGTTCGTGTTTTATTTTTGTTTTACAAAAATAAAGAAAGAAAACTACCCTATCCTTTATTTTAATAAATATAACACGAAATAATAAAAACACAGTTTTTAAACAAAATTTACCCTTTACGGCGTAAAATGTAAAACAAAAAATTCTAAACTCACTTATGCTCGCAAAAAGATAATAATGTTTTAAGTTTTTCAAATCGAAAAAAAGGTGTACCAAATATAAAATCAACAATTAAAAAAATAAAATACAGTGAACACGATTCTAAATTCAGTTATTTAATTGCTCAGTAAAATGTGTTTGTTTGTTTTTTACAAAAAATAGTAATTTTTAAATCAATTATTTTTTAAATTAAACAATTTGATTCAATAATTTGTGCTTTAAAGCATAATTTCTATTAAGATTTAAAAAAAAAAAACGTTTTAATAAAAAAAAATTCAAAGTAAATATATAATTTTTGAGCGACTCGGACGATATATCTCAGAGAATGTGTTGTTTACATGTTATTAATCAACTAACGTGCTCCTGTCTTGTGTCCATCTCTCTCTCCCTTTTTGTCTCGCTCTCTTTCTCTCTCTCTCTTTCTTCTCTCTCCCTCTCTTTCTCTCTTTCTTTCTCTCTCTCTCTTTCTCTTTCTTAAAATATAACTTCCTGTGCGTTCGAAATAGAACGTTATACTTAATAATGAGAGGGCGCGTAACCAAATGTTGGAGTGGACGCCGGCTGTTCCATCATATTCCATTACAATGTAATTTAATTTCGTAACTCAGTTATATAGATTAAAAACAATGTCTTTAATTTATTCTATTTATAATTGTTGTTAAGATTATTATTATCAAGGAAAATATTTTAAATACATCTGAAAATCTGAATAAAAAATCACGAGTGTATATTTACGAATATTAATTTATTAGAAGCTTTAAAACAAATTAATTATGTAAATCTTAAAGACGCGTGATGTTTGGGAAAGTTTTGGAATGGGTATATATAGGAGCTGATAAGTAGATATAAAAAGGGAGTTATCAAAACTAATAATATAGTTTCGGCTTCAGACAGACATAATCTCCCTTATTAATAGATAAAACGTAATTTAATTGTGTGCAATTTGCATATGAAATGTAAAAGAACTGACTCTAGTGCGCTGTTTATTTTAAACTTGCTTCGCAATGCAAAGCCTCTGTTAAAAAAATGTGTTTCGTTTTTTTATCATGAATGAAAAATTTAGTAACATAGCATTTCCTTTACTTATCACTTCCTGTTCCGGTCAATGTCTCATTGACTGAGTCATGTCGACATTTAAGAAGTTGGAGGAGATCAGCGAGAGAAGTGTCAAGGGACAACAGCACATTTTAATTTCATGTTTTACGTATTATTGGCCGACGTTGCTCGGAATTTTAATGAGGATCACTATATATATATATATGCTTATTATGCATATTATTTTCTTTGTTTTTGCTGCCACCCCCTCCCTAATATAGTCGAGAGAAACTGAAACGTTTGAAAACTCTCTGAATTAGTGTCCTTCTTAAAACTTCAAATACGTATATCCTATTTTAATAAAATTTAAACAATATGTATAAGACACTAATTCACGGAGTTTTCAAACACTTTCACTTCTTCCGGGTATGTTAGGGGCAGAATTGAAGAGGGGGGGGGGCAGTAAAAACAAAAGAAAAAGGTAATATGGTGTTATGAACGTAGTAAAAAAAGTACATAATAGTGATCCCCATTCAATTCCGAGCAACGTTCCAGCTAGTAATACAATGAAACCGACATTTTTCATTTATTGTACCATGATTTGAGTCAGACGGCGGCTAGCAATATTAGTTTTGATTAAAATACTTCAAGATGCCACTACAAGTGGGCGTGGCGAATGGCAAAGTTTGCACCTGCGAATTTTGGATTGCCTGAGTTGAGTTATCAAAGCAAAACAATATTGAAAGATCGTTTTTAATGCGCGAAATCTCACAACTTTATAAATATGCAGGTTAATTAAATTACTTTTTTTTAAATATGGTTAAAAAAATTAATTTGTGATCAGGGTATAACTTAAAAGATTGCTACTCAAGGTTTTGGATTGGAGTAGAGGTAAATGTTTAATTTTGTAATAAAATTTATTTTTAAATGGGGTATTTTTAAGTTACTCATTTTTATTTTTGGAAGAGATATCTGGAAATAATAAAATTGCTATTTTGATGGCAGTACCTACAGCTCGATTGCAAATGATTATGCTTCATTTACTGTTGAACACTATGGGAGAGCAATTGTCGTGTTTGATGCTCATGAAGTTTGACCAAGTATTATCAGCGGCGAAGTCGAAAGCTGAATGCAAGAAAGGTGAACATTACCGAGGTAACAAAATTTACTGGAAAAAGGGAGGACTTCTTGTAAAATGTGGCAAACAAGCAGGCGCTGATCCAGACGATTATGGAACGAATGCGGCAGAAAGGCTGTGACGTTATTCAAGCGGAAGGAGATGCCGATGTTGAGATTGCAAAGGCAGCCATCAATATGTCTGCTTTCAAATCAACCACCCTCATTAGAAAAGACACGAACCTTCTCTTGCTGTTCCGTGCATATGTTTCTAAATGTACTGCATTTTATTTTTGCTCTGACAAGGCGAAATCCTACATCTACAATATCAAGGTTCTCAAGCAGGTGCTTGGCGAAGCAGTTTTTAATGATCTGTTGTTCCTGCAGGATGCGATTCAGTGTTCAGAATATTCGGAATAGGAAAGACGTTGAGGTACCAACGAATCGTCAATAGAGAAAAGACAATGACAGACTGTTCAAAAGCATTTTCTCTACCAAAGCAAAGCCAGGATGTTGTGGAAACCAATGGTTATAAGGCAATGGTAGCTTTGTTCAATGCGGATAGAGAAAAACTCCCTGTTAGATACGATATGCTCTGCAAGAAATTTGCGAGAGTTAAGACGTTCGTCACGTCAGAACGACTCCCACCAACGCCCTCTGTCTGTAAATTTCATTCTTTGCGGACTTACTACCAGATTATGGAGTGGATGGGATGTAGTGATGAAATGGTGCCATCTGAGTTGGGGTGGAAGGTGGAAGGAAGCAAACTTGTTCCAGTGATGACGGACAAAAGCCCTGCTCCAGATGCACTGATTCAGATAATTCATTGCAACTGTTCAGAAGGATGCAATAACCTAAAATGTACCTGCAGGAGGCATGGACTAGAATGTACAAGTGCATGTGGGCATTGCCAAGACGGAAATTGTGACAATATGAAAACTGATCTAGTGGAAGATAATGATGAGGAGTTAAAAGTTTTGAAAAAGCACTGTGATGTAAGTGAACCAGGGTGGATACAACAAGGGTAATGGGTGTAGGGTACCCATTAATATTGTATAAGGGTTTATTTGGCATCACTGGTAACCCTTTTATGTGACAGATTGGCCCTGAAAACTTGGGTAAAAATCCAAGATGTATTGATTTATCATGAAAACTGACCGAGTTAGTGCTTCATATGTAAATGGAAAATGACTTGTTAACCAAAATAAGTCATTTTCGAAATTTGACACTTTCCCATACTCGGATCTTGTGCAACTTTTAGTACGTTGTAGACTAGACCCAACCTAGCACAAAAGCACCAAAAACCCGTCTATATTGTTTTTAGGTCGATTGGGCCTACACTCAAAACTGACAAGTATTATCATCTACCTCAGAGGGTCATATTTATTTTTTCCTTCGTTTTAAGTAGAAGAAAACATTTCATTTATTTGATTTTAACGAGATTTAAACCAAAGTTAAATTACACAAAATTAAATTTTCAGAATTTGATCAAATTTTAATCATTTTAAAACTCTTTAATGGAACTTTTTTTAGTCCATGACTTAAGGTGTGTTTGCTCAATTCTAAGAAAGTTTTCGCTATAGATGTATGCTTTTTGAATGCATTGAAGTAATAGGAAACCAGAGCTTTTTTGCTTTTTAAAGAGATCTTTGGAGGAGTGTGGCCCTATCGTGGTACCGAATGTGGTCCCATGTGCTGTGGAAGTTACTCAGGGTCGTATGACTCGATAGTAAATGTAATTCGATGTCACAAGGATCGCATGCGTTCTAACTGGTCAACTGTTTATGGCCACGCCGTGTCTAAAAGATCCGCAGAACTGAAGATATTCACACAGCTTAGTTAGAAATTTGGATAAGTGGTTGGCTCTATCGGCAACCCAGAAAACAAGAAAACCTCGCTGTGAACAATAACAAATATTTATTGGAAGAGGAAAAGTTACGTTGCTCTCGTTGGGGAAAAAAGACAAGTTGAGGAAGTTGAATGGTGCTAAGTTTTCGTTAGGGAACGTTTAAAGTTGCTTCGTGCTTTTGTCTCTCAAAGGAGATCAAATCTTCTTAGACTTTTGGATGTCTATTTTCAACCGGTCGCCGAGTTCGGATCCTCTTTCAGTCTGTCAGTCTGTCAGTCTGTCTCTCTGTCTGTCAGTCTGTCTGTCTCCCGGATTGTCTTCTGCTCGGCTGACGACGGTCTTCTTCTTAATGCTCCAATTGTCACTTCTTTTAATGGGAACTTCTACTTGGGGTAAATTTTATGATTCGCTACCCAATCACAATTCGTGTTGCATTTACTGTTTTCTTATGATTGGTCGGAAAATGAAGGCTTAAAAACGTTCAATTAAAGCTACAATCTAGATCTAGATCTTATTTCAAAATTAGCTATTTGTAGACGGGTAATTATATTCAATGAACTTTTTAATTTACCAACATGTTTTGCTAAAAAAACATTCCTTGATAATTCAGTTGCCCAAACAAATAAATTTCACTCATAGTCGATTTAACCCGAACTTAACCTTTCAAATTGTAAACACAATTCGGTGTGGGTATTTTCTATCAGTTGTAATTTTAAAAATGCAATCTCTCAAAATTATGATATGCTCATGATCTTTCGTTATTTATAATCAAAAATGGTGTACTTGAGTTGTCTGTCATCTCAATACGAAATTCAAATTAAACTATTCGTTTAATAAAAGTAGGAAATATTTATTCACATCGAATATATACTGATTCCAAATTTCTTTGAATTAATCATTCCATAATTAATTCAACGAAATTAATCAATTAAAATTGCGCTAGCAAATTCCTCATCGTGTCACAAGGAACATCACTGCCCATGTCAGATTTTTTCTTGTGATTTTGATTTATACCGTACGTAAATTATGTCGTGCAATGTTATTTCTGTGTTCAAATTTGACTCGTTAAATAGGAGATTTTAACCGTAACGACATATGAAACGAAGTAGAAAAACGTTATTGCGCATGTGCGTTAATTTATTTTAAACTCCATCAAAACTGTTACTTTTTTAAAAATTGCTATAATGTTAAATTTGAAAAACTTGCACTTTTTATAAAATATATAATAATTTGCACAAATGCTGATAATTTCATTAAATTAAATAATTATCTGGGTTTTGTTTTTGTTTTTTGTTTGTACAAAAAAGTAACAGATTGATTTACAAAGAATCTTGTCCTGGTGGAAGTCGTGTATAGTCGATTTTGTGGGGGCGATTTGAGCCCTTAACGTCTACATTGTCGCTACTTATCTTTTTTCAAGACGAGTGGATGATTTCGAAATAAAAGTTTGTGTTGGCGTATTTGTCCCTTCCCTTCCATAAGAAAAGGTGTCGACATTAATCCGTATAAGGACACGCGTAAAAGACAAACAAAAATTTCTCTTCATCTTTTTATTCCTTAATTCCCATTTTCTTCTCAGTTTTAACCTTTTATTTCTATTTATTGTTTTCTTTGCTTTCGTTGACTCGTTCACCGTTTTCTTTCTTTTTTCGAATCAAAGAGACACCTTTTCCCGCCATTTTCTCTTCTCTTTCTGCCCACGTAAAAATTAGTTGGAAACCGTTGGAGTTTTTAGATTCATTCATAAAAGAGAGGCGTTTTTGTTGCTTATTTTTTTTGTGTTTTCATTAAATCTTTAATATCTATTATTATACTAAAGCTGAGTTAATCAACGTTTGTTTCCCTGGGTCTTTTTTTCCTACATCGCACAAAACATGTGTTAAAGTTCCTTGAATTGAGTTATATTTGAAAAAAATCGATTTTAATTATTCTCATTAGTCATTATTTTGCAATTTACTCACCATGTCACCCATCTATTACTAAGCTTCTGTCTATTACTCTCACCCCCTCTAAAACTATGTTATTTGACACTGTAGGAGCGCGGACCTTAACTTAGTAAGATATGGTCTCTTAGAGGATATGCTTACATTTAGATTTAGAGATGTTTAAAGGAGTAAAAACAAATAAAACATGGAAAAACATGAAATGGTTGAATAAACGATAAGGCGACATATAGTTGAAGGAAGAATAAAACGTTAGTTTAAAAGTAACACAAAATATTTATATATGGTGGTAAAATGTTAGTTTGAAATATTCGTAGGAAGTCAGTTCCGAGAATAGTAGATAGCCGTGTGTGCGACCATGTTTGTATGTATGTGTAGCCATGTGTGAGGTTGGCGTTAGTACGTCGAAGTGTGTAAATGTGTGTGTCGCCTTTTGTTCGTGGTTGTACGAATGTGTGTGCGTGAGAATTGATAATTCGTTTAGGCATTTGTATGTGTGTGTGTGCCTTTGTCAGCAATGTGTGGTTGCATGCGTTGAAGAATGATAGGAGTGTAAGCCTCTCTCTCTCTCTCTCTTTCTCTCTCTCTCTCTCTCTCTCTCTGTGTGGGTGTGTGTTAAGTAGTAGCTGACGGGCTCGCACCCTTCGCCCAAAGGCGAGGAGTAACCGAACTTGTCCTCTCTGTTAAACGTCCGATCGGCGGAGAGAAAAAGAGGAAAGAGAAAAAAGGCAGATTTTGTTGCGCGGTCTGCTTTTATATTGTTTGACCAGTTGTTTGGCCGGCGTAGTTCGGAACACCCCACGTGATCAACATTTTTGGCTTTTTTTGCGCCTTTTTCTTAGACTGTCTCTGTGGGCTGGTTTTTATGGCCCCAGTTTAAGATTTTGTTGTTGAAGTGAATTCTGGTAGGTTTCTGTTTTTCTGATTACGTCGATGTGATAAAATGTTAGAATGTCTATTCATTAACACCTCTCTCTCTCTCTCTCTCTCTCTCTCTCTCTCTCTCTCTCTCTCTCTCTATCTATCTATCTATCTATCTATCTCTTTCTCTCGCTCTCTCTCTCCCTCTCGCTCTCGCTCTCTCTTTCTCTCTTTCTCTCTCTCTCTCTTTCTCTCTCTCTCTCTCTCTTTCTCTCTCTCTCTCTCTCTCTGTCCCTCTCTCTTTCTCACTCGCTCTCTCTTTCTCTCTCGCTCTCTCTCTCTCAACAGTCAAAGTTAATCAAACTAACTATACAACAGATTTGAAAGGTCCATTATCATAAATAGTATTACTTTTTAACCCATAGCTGGAGAGAAAAGGAAACAGAAAACAAATAGAGAGAGAAAATGTATCGAACAGAAAGACTGTTTTTTTTTTATTTTGCCTTTTATTTATTTATTTTAACTGGCTTTGCAAACTCATTTTTCCTCATTCAAACAATCTAATCCAAGCTGAATAGGTGACCCGACGGGTCACATTCATCTCGTATTTTACCAAACTGGAATTGGTCGATGTCGATTTTAACAATAGCCCCGAATATGAGCCAAGAACTTTGGTTGGATTGACTCAAGAGTTTGAAATCGTTTTGTCTGTCACGTTTACGTCTGAAATAGCCTTTTCATCGCTAAATGAGAGAGGCGAGAATTGTTGAGAAATTAAAACAAACAGAATAAGAAAGAAATTGAGAAAAGTGGAGAGTGTGGGGGGGGTGAAGAGAAATGAAATTAAAAAAAAAGAAATTACAAAAGAATGAAAGGAAAGAAAGAAAGCGACAAAAAAACAAAATACATTTTTTTAATAAAAAGGGCGATGAAGATTAAATTTAATAAAAGTATAAATATACATTGGGAAACGAAAGAAACACTTTAAAACAAAAAAGAAAGAAAATGTGTGTGAGAGAGGAGGGGGGCAAAATACTATAAACTGAAAAAAATATAGAGAAAAAACGCGCTAAAAATATACTTACAACGAAAATGAGAAAGAAAAAAGTGAAAGGCAAAAAGAAAAAAATGTTTTAATTTGAAAAAAGGAAAGAAGCGAAAAAATAGGAGAGCGACAAAAAGAAAGAATGACTTTAAATCGAAGAAAGTACAATGGAAGTGAAGTGGAAAAAGAATGAAAGAGAGGCACGTTGGGAAAATGGGCGGCAAGCTGAGGTGAAAAGGAAATTCAGTTTCGACTTTTTGAATGATCGAAAAATCCGCCCCGTCGAGTTAGACACTGCAACGACGACGACGACGATGGCGACGACGGTGGCCATATCCACCACCATCATCATTACCACCGCCACCGCCTAACACCTCCCACTACAACCTTTCAATAAGAAATACTTTTTAAATTCTGTTGTTATATCGTCGTTTTAGCCGCTAATGCTCCACCTTCTCCATTTTCCGAGTTGCTTGTCTCGTTAGCAGACTCCCCCCCCTCTCCTTATCGCTGCCGTCCGCAAGTGCGCCACGATGCGCGCGTGTACATAAATGGTGCCGGTTCACTACCGGTCTCAAACGAGTCTCGGTAGTCATTCAGCGTCGTTCATCTCCCCCAAGTCTCACGTCTCGTTCGTCTATTGCTGATCAGCTTCGCACTTATTTTGGGGGCCCCCACCCGAGCTTCGCACCCATCAACGACAGCGCGCCCCCCGACTTGCCGCCGCCGCCGCCACCCCCGCTGCAGCAGTCTCTGCAGATCTGCAACTTTACAAAACTTCACAATTTCACCAGTTTTCACAAGTAAGTCATTCGATTTTCTTTTTGAGATGGGGATTGATAATTTGTATTATTTGAATTATTCGGACTACTGTTTTCATATTGGATGTTATTCTCACAACGTTTCGGCCGATGTAACCTCCGACTTTCTTCAGGTGCGTCTTGTCGAATTTGGGAATATTTATTTCGAACTCAGTAATCTGTACGGAATTTCGAGCGGAAACATTTATTTAATCCACGGAGGTAGTTTGTCCTCGTTCCATCAGCCATGACCAGGTAGAAGTCATAAGTAATGTTTTATTGTATTCTCAATATCGCCCGTACCCTTCAACCTCCAGAAGATTGTCACTTAGAACTAATTATATTTAGTGCTTTTATCCGTTGCGCAACGGATCAGTACGGGGGATACGATTAAGAATTATTTAAGACTTCTACCCGGTCATGGCTGACAAACTACTCCCGTGGATTAAGTACAGGGTTCCGTTCGAAATTCCATACGGATTCCCGAGTTCGACATAAAGATTCATGAGTTCGACAAGACCCGCCTGAAGAAGGTCGGAGGTTACTTCGGCCGAAACGTTGTGAAAATAACATCCACGATAAGAACAGTCGTTCCAATAATCCAAATAATAAAAGTAAGTCATTCTATGAGAGCCTTTTTTTCTCTCGGTCTGTCAAGCTTAAGTTTGGTCTGTCAAGCTTAAGTTTGGTCTGTCTAGCTTAAGTTTTTCAATAAATCTTAAATAAGTAAAGCATGCGTTGCCCCCTCCACATGTGATAACTGCGACTGGAATAATCAAAACAAAAAATGAATCACAATTTTAAGAACCAAAACTAATGAGTGTAAAATACTTTTGGAGAGCATTTTTTAAGTCCCCCTCGAGAGCAAATCAATTGTACTTGGGGTCATTAGGGTCACTATTACTCGTTTTATGTAAACAACCATTAATCCCAACTTTTGGTAGATTTTGAACGAAATCTGATGAAAGAATATTTACAAAAAGATTCTATTTGGGGCTTAGGGTTAGGTTTGGCATTACTAGAAACCGGCCCATTTGTCATAATGGTTCGAGTGTTCGCTAATGGGCCGGAGGTCAGGGTTCAATCCTAGGTCGAGTCATACCAAAAACTCAAAAATGGTACTTGATACCCCCTTGCTTTTAAAAACTCAGCATTTGAGGTGAGAATCAAGGGTAAGTGGGGTTATCCTGGGAAAAGCGTGGTGCCTTCCCCTACATCTTGGTGTAGTATCCAATGAAAAGGGATCTTTCGGGTCGCCCTCAACTATGGTCGATCATTTAACTTTTTACTTACTTTAGACCCCTGTGAAGAGAAAGCGTATTTGACTCACTAAGTTCCCTACGTTCATGGTCACATAATCTCATGTAAAATTTTGTGAAAGACAAAAGAATCAATTTTAAAAAATCAGAAAAGTCACGGAATAACGAACAAACATGAGATTGATGAAAGTCAGTTCGATCGCAACGCTCGTTTATTGCTACTTTACGTCACATACGTTTGAGTAGTGACAACTAATAACATTATCATGCCTCAGATGTTATTCAGTTTGGAAAAAACTAAGAGCGGACATGTTCTCTTAATTATCGAGTGGGAAAGGGACGGGCAAGCGTTTTCCGTAAAATTATCGACATATAAATAAATATAATAGTATGAAAATATATTTACTGCAAGTAAGCTACACAGAAATGTTTGTTTCATTCCCGGGGAAATCATTATATATATATATATATATATATATATATATATATATATATATATATATATATATATATATATGTGTGTGTGTGTGTGTGTGGGTGTGTGTGTGTGTGTGTGTATAGAGAGAGTGATAAAGGCTAATTGCTGATATATATATATATATATATATATATATATATATATAATTATAGAAGATCAGAACAACATCGGTACCATCGCAGGACCGGCGGGACAGTTATAAAAGTGTGGGGGGGGGGGCTCTCCTAAAAAGTGGGAGGGGCCGGTTAAACACATGCATATATAACTTCATTATTGATGACCGTAAAGTGGGGGGGGGGGGGCAAGTCAAAAAGTGTGTGGGGGTGAGCCCCCCCCCCTGCCCCTCGGTGCCGCCGTCCATGCATCGTATGTTGTTATAATCTGCTTTAATACATATATAAATAAATATTGCGCTCTTATTTTTTTCCTTAATACTTGAGCACTCTGCTGAGATTCTCTCCCACTAAGCTTATATATATATATATATATATATATATATATATATATATATATATATATATATACGTCTATTTTTATAGAAGGGCGGATAATTAAATATGATCTTTTATTTTATAGAAAAATTAAGAAAAACAAACAATTAGAAAAGGCATCCGATGTTGCCCGGAAAGTTTCTTAGAAAAAATAATTGCAAATCAAGTCATGTTTACAATTTTTTATTTGAAAGAAACGTTAAAAAATTAGCATTTCCAATCTGACTCAAGTAATAATAAAAACAACTGTCAGCGCGGATGTGTTCTTAAAAACTACTTGTTGACGCTGCGTTTCTTAACATTTCTGTAAACGAATTACTTTTTTTTTTTTAACTTTTAATCTTAAAAATACCAATAAAAATAATTATTTTAATGCTTGAACCATTTTTCAACACTTTTTCACTGCAATATGATTTGTTTAATTTTATTTAATTGTTTTATGAAAGGAAGATCTATTTTTTCAAATGAATTTCGTTTCGTTCAATTATTTTATGGACTTAATTTTCCCCTATATATATTATTTAATTACTATTGGTTGTTATGTCAAATGTGTTTCTTTTTTTATATATAGATTCAAAATAACGTTTTTTTCTTTCAAATTAGACAAAAATGATCAATCGAGCATAACTACTCGATAAAAATTAGACTTTAAGTTTAAAAAGACCTCGATTTTAAATATCTATTTCAACACTTTACATAATTGTTGTAGTACTTTATGGTTATAATGTGGCCAACATTTTCTCGCAAACAGAAAAGTTAGGTTTTTGGATGAAGTCGCGTATTTTTTTAATACAGTATTTTTTTATTGAACAGCCCATCCCACCCCATCCCACCTCACCTTACTCTCTCTCTCTCTCTCTCTCTCTCTCTCTCTCTCTCCATCCCTCTCTCTCAATTAGTATAAATTAGTAAGGGTCTCATAGTTAACCTTGATAATATTTTTGTCTTTTAATAAAAAACTGCTGTGGTGTTTTCCATCTAATTGGCGCGTAACTAACAATTACCATGGAAACGTGATTCTCGTGTCTACATTTCTAACGTTTATTGGTATACGATTTTAAAAGGGTGAAATTGAAATTAAATAATCACGCACAAGACAATGATTTTTAATTTCATAAAAAAAGTGCTCAATGCAAAAAAAGTAGAAAACATTTATTAATATAACAATAAAAAATTGTCACTTAAAATTTCCCGATTTTTTCAAGAGATATGATCTTCTTTTCGTTCATACTATCCGCCATTAGTTCGATTAATTAAATAATAAACACAAAAATATATAAGAAAGTACTACATTTTTAGGAACACCTACTATCATGTTTTCTTTTCTTCTTTTTTTCTTTTTACTCTTTTTTTCTCCTTTTTCAGACACAGACACACACACATACACACACACACACACACACACACACATATATATATATATATATATATATATATATATATATATATATATATATATATGTGTATATATATATAGTGATTGCCACTTTTTTACAGAAGACCATCCCTTCAAGATTAAAATGGATGCTGGGTTGTGGATACGCAAATGGCTCAGTAGCCCTGATTTACTTTTACAAGTTTGGCTGCAAATATGATACACGAGACTACTGGCTTCCTTTTGAACATAACACATTACTCAATAATTCCCGGGTCGTACATATAGATGGCGCCACTAATAGAAAAATCCATATGATTTTGATAAAGTACTAACCTTCAAATGGCACGTTTCAAAATTTGAGCTCAATCGAACAATTAGTTTACAAATTGTAGTTATTTTAGTAAAGCTAGTGTTGCAAATAGTGAAAAAATGAAAAATCTGAATTTCGTATGTTGATGATGCATTGCTTTCTGATGGGAAAAACACTGTTCAAGCAAAGCAATGGATTGATAAGTGTTATTCGAACACTGATACGTCGGGAACAATAGTCAAGAGATGGTATGCTCACTTTAAACACGGTCGTAGACACGCAAATGATCCTAAGCGTTCAGGTCGGCCAAATTCGGCAGTTGTCCCAGAAAACATTTTAAAAAGTCGACAAACTCGTTTGGGCCGATAGTAAATTGAAGTTGCATGAGATAGCAGAGAAGTTGAAGATATAAGAAGGCAGTGTATTCACCATTTTGCATGAAAATTTGTTAATGAGAAAGCTGTGCTCAAAGTGGATGCTGCGTTTGCTCACAGGCGATCAAAAACAACAACGCGTCGACGATTCAGACCCTTGTTTGCAGCTGTTTCAACGCGACAACAAAGAGGTTTTATGTCAATGTGACAATGGATGAAACATAGATACACCACTTCACTCGAAGTTCAAATCGTCAGTCAGCTAAGTTAACATAGCAGGTGAAAGACGTCCAAAGTGACCAGAGACGCAAACATCAGCAAGCAAGGTTTTGGCCTCTGTATTTTGGGATGCGCATGGCGAATATTATATAGCATTATTGATGCGTTTGAAGGAAGAAATTGCCAAAAAAAAACTGCCACAAATTAAGAAGAAAAATGCTCTTTCGGAAAGACAATGCACCGTGTCGCAAGTCGATCGCAATGATTGCAAAACTACATGAATTTCACTTTGAATTGCTTCCGTGCCCACCCTATTCTATAGATGTGGGCCGGGCAACTACTAGCCGTTTGCAGACCTCAAAAGAATGTCAAAGGAAAGAGATTTGGCTCAAATGAAGAAGTGATATTAGAAACCAAAGAAAAATCGTTCTGCAAAAAAGGCATCTAATTGTGAGAGAAGCGTTAGAATCAGTGTATCACCCTAGAATAATTGGCGAATAAAGTCGAATTTTGCCTAAAAGTTGTTTTATTACTTAGAGCCAAGACTTATTTAGTGATGCGTTACATATGTTTTACTCAATTTGACACTCGCGTTGTTAGTTGCTGCCATTGAATCATATGTAGCTAATGAGACCAGACCTCGCAGACAGGCTCTGTTACAGGAACCAAACTGAAATATGTCTCCTACATTCGACACAGACAACTTCCACAAAGCACAAAGCTCGTGTCTTTCAATCGTAGGAGTGTCCCTTTTTTCCTGGAATTCTCATGGATGGCTCTGCTCTTGAAGAGAAATCGAATCTGAAACTTTTTGGTTTTTCTCTTTCATCAAATCTTTCTTGGATTTCATACATTAGATCTATTGCTCTTTCTGTTTCTCGTAAAGTCGTTTCTCTCTATCGCTCCAAACACTTTCTCACACCTCTCTATCTCTACAAATCCACAATCAGACCATGTATGGAGTACTTTTGTCATATTTGGGTTGGTGAATCTCTGTCCCATTTGAGGTTTCTTGATAAGGTGCAGAAACGTATCTGTAATTTGGTTGGCCCCACCCTTTCTTCTTCTCCACACCCCCTCTCTCACAGACGTGATGTTGCTAGTCTCAGTCTTTTCTATAAATACTATTATGGCATGTGTTTTTCAGAATTATGTGATCTATTCCCCGCTTCCTTTGTTTCATCTCGTTTGACTCGTTGGTCTAGTGGTCTCCATCAATTCGCTGTTTTGATACCTCATTGTAATACAACTTCCTATTCCAGTAGCTTCTTTCCAAGAACCGCAGGCTTGTGGAACTCTCTTCCCGCTGACTGTTTTCCTCCTACCTATAATCTTCATCTTTTCAAGACATCTGTCTTTGCGATAATCATATTTGTTCTTGTTAGCTCTTTACATCAAGTGGCTTCATGCCTTGTCTGAAGCGATTTCCATAAAAAAAAGTTGAAGACGGAGTACTCGAGCTGCTTTGCCTCAAAACCCACGCGAGAGTTATAGACACGCTTTCACTTTCGCCAAACTTATCACCTCGAAGTCATGCTCTCCCAGTCCTTCACGTTTATCCTAAGGGTTTTCAGATTGTCTTTGAGTACTTTCTTTAAACATCTCCTTGATTTGTGTCTAAAACATTTGCCGTGCTGCAGTTCCCTATATACCAGCTGCTTAGATAGCCTGTCATCTTTCATCCTAACCAGGTGCACAGTACAGCACATATGACTAAATATAATGCGAGCTTCTATGCCATGTATATATATATATATATATATATATATATATATATATATATATATATATATATATATATATAATTGATCAAGTTCAAATATGTAAATAAAGTGAACATAAAACCAATTTTTCAAGAGTGCTCAATACCAAGTAGCGCATTTATAAAATTACATAAACAATATTATAGTCTTACGTCAATCAACCAACGTGTCGATGCTATGGCAAATGTATATGATAGTTATAGTAACGCAATTAAAAAGTAAGGAAAGAAAATCCGAAAATTATTTATATGTTAATTGACGTTTTGTCTGTATTGTTCAAAGACTTTCTCAAAATGACTGATTTGAAGAAAAACATAGAAGTTGTAATACGTCAAAATTTCAACATTTTAAGTTCTGTGTTTTTCTTCAAATCAGTCATCTTGAGAAAGTCTTTGAATAATAAAGACGAAACGTCGATGAACATATTATCAATTTTCGGTTGTCCTTTCATTTTTCATATATATATATATATATATATATATATATATATATATATATATATATATATATATATATATATATATATATATATATATATATATTATTAAAGAGCGCTATTTTCAAATAGGAAATAAAATACTAATACAAACTATATGTATTCCAATGTGTTTGGATCTTGTACCCTTTTGGGCTAATCTCTATTTATGTAGATATTAATATAAATATATATATATATATATATATATATATATATATATATTGATTTGGGTATCAAAATTGAAGCTGGAATATTTATCTATAAACTGTTTGATAAAAGAAATTATTTCCCTTTTCATATCGTTCGTCTGCAGCATAAAAATAATGTATATTTTTGCGGGAGAATTATGTCCGATTTTTTTTTTTTTAGAATAGCTCGCATTAATCTCAGATTAATAGATTTTATACCCCCAGTTTCTGCTTTAGAAATAAGAATGATTAAACAAAATGGAGGATCAAAATAAAATATTTTGACAACTAAATGAAGCAATTACCCGCCATCTTGACGCTTTTAAGTTATATCAAATTTACCAAAGTAGATTAAATGAGCACATCCAAAACTATATAAGAAATTCAGTATAAAATCTATAAATAGTACAAATAGTGTAAAATATATAAAAAATAAAAATTACATGTAGATAGATAGATAGATAGATAGATAGATAGATAGATAGATAGATAGATAAATAGATAGATGTATTAAATATATTTTTAATT